>RYFJ01001481.1:0-165443 GCA_003991445.1 Oryza meyeriana var. granulata | reverse complement strand
AAGGAGAGATTTATAACAACATAAAGTCCATCATGGCTCCGTGCCAATGCCATCCAGAGTAATCAACGTCCAACATACATGTCCAAGATTCAGATGACATAACAGTAGTTCATAATTACTACAATTACTTGCAATTTACTAAGTTGAATATGAAATAACAAAATAAAGCACATGCCACCTGCAAGGATCCAGACTTCAACTTCTCATTCTTATCATCGCTGCTTCAGTATTTTCTATAATTGAGCAAGCAATATACATTTGAACAATCCCAGGATACAAAATTATGAAATAAAATGTTCTACTATCCAAAAGTAAGTTGTAAGGTGTGTCAATCCCAATATCAATCTCGTCAAGCGTCAAATTAGCAACCAAGGTCTCGCAACCTCCCGATCATTAAGCATAGGATCAACCCTTATTAGGATCTAAAAAATTAGAAACAAATATATTAACTATTAGTAAATACCAAGAAATGCCTTTACAACAATATAAATGAGAATAGAAACAAAAGCTATATGACAATAGTGGGAGCTTCTTGCCACTGCCACAGTTGATTGCCCTTCTACCCCTTTGTTGGAGCTAGCGAGGCGAGGCAGCGATGCTAGTCAGCAGCTGTGCTTTGTACCTCTTTTCTAGGTGCATTTTTAGGGTCCTGACTGAATGATAACAATTAATCAAATTATAAGTTGCTATTTGAAGTAATCCAAGCGAAGCTCATCATAAATTTCTAAATCCAACAGAATAAAGTGATTCAATAGACTACAAAACATGCCAATACTGATTTAGAGCTGTGCGGGTATCACCTTTGCTGTTGGAGGGATGCCGGATCGTGTGCAGGAGTCTCGAATCGTCGTTGTGTGGAGCAGATGAGCGTACTACAGGTGCAGGAGATACTTGGGTGGCTGCCTCTTCTGTCACACCAGGAGAGGCATGGAGGAGATATCCACGACAGGACAGGCAGGTCGGCGCAGACGCACCAGCAGGAGGAGCATCGCCGGTGGATGGCAGGCGGCGGTAGGGGGACGCAAGTGACAGTGCTGCTGGGCGAGGCAGGTGCAGAGACGGAGGACTGGAGGAGGAGGTCTAAACGGGGACGGTAGGTGACAGCGGCGTAAGACTACAGTGCGAGGACGGAGGACTGGAGAGATGTCGATGCAAGTGCCCGAGGCCGTGCCTGCTTGCTTCGATTTTGGATGGCATGCGGCGGCCGGCCTGTGCTATGGAGAGATAGGGAAGAGATTAGGGGATTTAGTAACAAGAGATGGGCTGGATGGTGCCCGAGTAAAATGGGCTAAATGATAGTTGCGAGCCGTAAGAATGTGATTAATCGCCAAAACCTATATCGATAATCCGCTTAAAAATTCGGATATCCACATCCCCGGATATCGTTGCTAACTTCTGGGTCCGATCCGCATGATACAATCGCATCCGCCGGATATCTAAAACCCTTACCATTATCCTCCCTTCGGACGGATTTCGACGGATCGATTGGAAGTAATATCCAATCATTTTTCACCCTATCCTCCTCCTGTCATGGTGATTTTGATGGTACTCCGAGTAACAATCGAGAAAGTTGAGAAGTTCGCACCCTTCGCAGTTGAATCCCCACCTGGTCTATTCTGTAAAACCAAATGGATCTTGGGCACGCCTTGTTGAGATCGGTGTATCGACGCACATGAGCCATTTACGGTTTTTCTTTCGGACCTAGGACTGGGTTGCCAGCCAATACTAGTGATAGACCTCTTGATGAACCCAGCTGCGAGAAGCTTGGTTTAATCTCCCCCGGAACCATCTTTCCGGTCTCTGTGAAGCGCCGTAGCGTCTTACTGGCTGGCGTCTGTCTTGACATTGAGGGGGCGTGCTCGATCAGCTCCCTTGGTACCCCGGTCATGGTCGGACGGTTCAGCGAAGATGTCTTTGTTGGCTTGGAGGAAGGGCGAGCGTGTCTCTATTTGGGTCGAGTCCGTCCCGCTAGCGCAGTCTTGAGGGGTCGAAAAGGGTCCAGGGGTCTTTTTCGTGGTCAGAGTCCACGAAATTCCGACTTCGCTGTTTTTTCACGGAGACTTGGTCTTCCTCGACTTCCTTGTGATGCCGCGAATGTTGTTGCGTCCGACTGCCGCTCTTAGGATTGAGCCAACTCGCAGCTCTCCTGTCGCAGGTGAAAGGCTTGCTTAGTCGCTGCAGAGGGAGAGGACTCCTGCCTGCGCAGGCATCTTGAGCACTAATGTAATGTATAGTGCGGACCGCGATGAATTGGCGAGCAGCCGGTCGTCGAGTATCGCGTGGTACGCAGTCTCGAGTGGCCGACCTTGAAGTACGATGTTTCTGTGCGGAAGTTTATCCCGCGTGCCGAAGGTGACGGCAAGGTTTTCCTGCTCGAGTGGAGTTGAAGACATGCGGGGAATTATCCCGAGGGCACCGTACTCCCGTAGATTGACGAGAATCTTTTCATTCCCATCAGGGTCTTGGCGAAGAGGATGTGAGCGGCGCTGCCTCCGTCTATAAGAACCTTCTTCAATGATTTCTTGATGACCGCTCCAGACGAGTGGGTAGGTCCCGTGGAAACCGATCTGGATGATCTCTGCGGGTGAACATGATGGACGTCTTTGACCAGCACAAATATTGGGGTCCGTCTGTTGTAGAGATTGCATTGATGTTGCGTGCTGTTAGCTTCTGCTTCCGTTTGGACTCATACGCTGACGGCCCTTCGAAGATGTGGTTGAGCTCGGCCTGGGGATCTTGAAAATCATCGGCCGGGTCCTGATCTGGCTTGTCTTTGCTCTTGTCGGCACCAGATGATGAAGCCTGCTCGGAGGCAAACTTCTTGAGCATGAAGCAGTCTTTGGCCGCGTGCTTGCCGGGCATGGCCCGTTCATGACTTTCTGGTAGTCGTTGTTCTTTGGGGGCCGTGACCGAGTGCGCTCCATGTTGGCCACCTCATTGTCTGACTTCCGCTTGCGGTTGCCGGACTTGTTCTGTGATGGCTCGTTGTCGGCTTTCGCCTTCTAGTCTTTTTGCTGGGGCTCTTTCTTCTCGTCGAGGGCCTCTGCGATTGCCTCGGCCGAGTCGGCATATTTGTTTGCCATATCGAAGAGAACCCTAACAGTGGGTGGAGGCTTCCGAGTGAATTTTGCGATGAACGGGGCATCCTTTACTCCCTTGCGGAAGGCAGCGATGACGACCTCGTCCTTGATCATTGGGATTTGGTTGCGCTTCTCGGAAAACCTCTTGATAAATTCACACAGAGACTCATTCTTCCTCTGGTGCAGTTGGTATAGATCGTGCTTAGAAGACGGCATCTCATAGGTCCCCTGAAAATTAGCGATGAACCGCTCCCTGAGTTCTCCCCAGGAATCGATCGACCACCTCGGGAGCCCGGTTAGCCATGTCCTCGCTGAGTCGGCCAGGGCGACCGGGAGGTAGTTAGCCATGGCTTTGTGATCACCTCCAGCAGCTCGGATTGCCAGAGTATATACGGTGAGCCAGGATTCGGGGTTGGTTTTGCCATCGTATTTCTCGATCTCCATAGGCTTGAAGCCTGAAGGCCAATCGACGTCTTATAGCTCGTGGGTGAAAGCTGGAACGCCTTCATCTTCGTGAGGGCTCCGGCTCCGACCGTGGCGGTTAAATCACTCGTGGTGAAGACCGAAACGCTCGTGCTCGTCCTCTAGTCGGTGGCGCTCGTTCTCTTTGCGTTCGCGGCGCCGAGCGTTGATATTGTGGCGGAGGTCGCACTATAGATGGACTCGGTGGTCTCGGTTGAACTGGCGGTCGTTCTGGTGATGCCGCCGATCATTGTTATTGGTGTTGCCAAGTGATGTTTGCCGCGACTCCTCGTGTGGCTGACTTGAACCAGCTGTCCGGCGTCGTGCTGATGTAGATGAGCCTACTGCCGGAGAACCCGACCGATTGGTCGGTACAAGTGTATCGCCCGACTACTGGTGCTACTGACAGGTGGCAGCTGTAATCATCGCCTTGATCCTGGCGATAGTCTGGGTGGCATGGTGATTAGGCCAGAGCTGGAGCATGTCCAGCAGGGTTGCGGCGGCCATGACGTTCTGTTGTGGCGTGACGAAGACGTCGTGGTCGCTGACTTTGGTCTGGAGGATCTGTTGCTGAGCGGTTCACCCAGCCTTGCGTAGCTCATCGTTGCGAGCCTCGCGGTCGGCTTCCTCCTGTTGCCGTAGTCGGCGTGCCTCCTCTTGTTGCTCTTCTTGTAGTCGGCGTACCTCTGGTGGAGGGGTTGAAGCCATGAAGACCTCTCGGGGCAGAAGGAAACACGCCAGACTGGAGTCCGAACTAGTGTTCAAACCGTTGTCCGACCTAGAGTCGGGGTCTGAGTAGTTCATCGGAGTAAGAACGACTCCGACCTCCCTAGATTCAATCTGAAACGGCCCTGGGCCATGTCCAAACTGAATCGCAGGGGATCGGGTCTGCCGCGTAAGATGTAGATCTGCGGCGTTGCTGAGCCCGTGCGGGAGATGGATGATCTCTCCCCTTCCTTGCCCGACCCGGACTGGCTCAAGGCCTAGCGCTAGTCGGACACCAAAGGAGAGTGTTGTCCCAAGGCTTAACGAAGTAGAAGCTTGCCGTAGTAGATCGGTGACAGTGACTGCGATGTCTTGTGGGCCGATTAGCGCGGAGTCGGCTGGTTCCTCGGCCGGTTGAATGGGGTCTGTGTCGGCCAAGGCAACGTTGCCAAACCTGTCGGCGATGAAGTCGAGGCTTCCAAACGAAATTGTGTCTTCGGGGGAGAATTTGTCGCCGTCGACTCCTGTTGTTGGATCCATCGAGGTTGTTAATGTAGATCTCGCCGAAGGCCCCTACCTGGCGCGCCAACTGTCGATGTTTTACACTGGCAATATGAATATGGGGCTGCTCGGTGGATTGCAAAGGAACACAAGGAGATTTTATACTGGTTCAGGCCCTCGATGTGAGGTAATACCCTACGTCCAGTTGTGGTGGTATTCCTTTGAGGATTTGTGTCTGCTTCTATGAGCTCGTGCCCTCAGGGGTGCCCTGCCTCCCCTTATATACTGGGGGACAGGGGTACAAGGTAGGAGTCCCAGCCGGATACGGCCAAGGGATCTTCTCTTAGAGATACAATCTACCCGACTTGGACTGTATATTCCTTACTGTACAAGGCAAAGTCTACCGAGTGCTACTATATCTCTAATTACAAGTCTTGGCCCATCCTCTATCCTGAGGGCAGAGAATCACTAGATATCACAATCTCACTAGAGAAACCTCAAAGACAATACACAACAGCTAGAAGTAGGGTATTACCTCACCTCGAGGGCCTGAACCAGGATAAATTGTTTCATGTTCCTTTGCAATCCGTCAAGTTTAGGTCTCACAAGTAGCCCCATATTGTTATTGGCGATGTAAAACATCGACAGTTGGCGCGCCAGGTAGGGGCTTTGGCGAGATCATCTTCAACAAGCTTGATGGATCCCATCAACGGAGTCAATAGCATCAACTTCTTCCCTAGGCAAACAATCACCTTCGGGAGCCTCGACTTTGTCATCGACGAGTTCGGCAACCTTACCCTGTCTGGCTCGGATCCGATCCGATCAGCCAGGGACCAAGCGGACTCCGTGCCGGTCAGCCTACGCAACGCTGCAGTGATCTTTAGCGACAAGTTGCGGTGATATCCAACACGCCCGAGTCTAGGACAACTCTTTCGTTCAGTGTTCGACTTGGACTCAGTCTTGAGCCGTCCGAGATCGGGCTAAGAGAGGAGGTCATCAATCTCCTGTTCGGACTCGGCAATGCCGCGGATAACTTTAATCAGCATTTGACATGGCAAACCCGATCCCCTAGAGTTCAACTCGGATACGGCTCAAAGCCGCTTGAGATTGGATCTAGGGAGGTCGGGGTCGTTATTACCCCTCTCAACTATTCTAACTCCGAGTCTCAGTTGGACAGCACTTCAGCGAGCTTTTCTCCACCACGTGAAGTCTTTATGGCGTCTAAGGGCTCAACTCCTACTCAAGACGGACGCCGACTGCGCGATCAGCAAGAGGAGGAAGACGCAAGATGCCTACAGGTGAAGCACGATGCTCGCAATGACGATCTGCGCAAAGCTGCACGGATTGCTCAACAGGAGATCCTCTAAACCTGAGTCGGCAACCACGACGTCTTTGTAACTCCTCAACAGAATGTTGTGGCCGTTGCAACCCTACTGGATACACTGTAGTTTGGGCCTGATCACCAGGCCACCCCGACAATAGCAAGGATTAAAGCCGTGATCACCGCTTCTACATGCCAACAGCGTCAACAGTTGGGTGACACCCTCATACCGTCCGACAGGGTGGCTTCTCCAACGGCGATCACATCTGCCTCAATGCGACGTCGAGTGGACAGCTCTAGTCAGCACCGTTAGGACAACCAGGATGTCCGAGGCCAACTATGACGTGATCTTCGGCAAGACATCAACGCACGATGCTGCAAACACGAGGAAGACGAGCGTCACCAATTAAAAGATGAGAATGAGCGCTTCGGTCTCCACCATGAGCTGTTTCATCACCGTAGTCGGAGTTAGAGTCCTTACATAGATGAAGGAGTATAGGCCTTCACCCATGAGCTGCAATAAGTCGACTGGCCATCAGGTTTCAAGCCGACTGGAATTGAAAAATACGACGGGAAGACCAACCCTGAGTCCTGGCTCACAGTTTACACTTTGGCGATCCGAGTAGCTGAAGGAGATCATAAGGCCATGGCTAACTACCTCCTAGTCGCTCTAGCCGACTCAGTGAGGACGTGGCTAACAAGACTTCGCAAGAGATCAATAGGCTACTAGGGAGAACTCTGGGAACGCTTTATCGCAAATTTCCAAGGAACGTACGAGAGGCCATCTTCCGAATAGGATTTGTATTAGTGCCATGAAAGGAAGAATGAGTCTCTCCGTGATTTCATCAAAAGGTTTTCTGAGAAGAGAAATTCAATCCCGAAGATTAAGGACGAGGTTGTCATTTTCGCCTTCCGCAAGGGAGTCAAAGACACCTTGTTCATTGCCATGTTTACTCGGAAGCCTCCCTCTTCTGTCAAAGCTCTATTTGACATGGTGAACAAATACGCCGACTCAGCTGACGCAGTTGTTGAGGCCCTGGATAACAAGAAGGGGCCCTAGCAGAAGGACAAAAAAGACAACGATGAGCCAATACAGAACAAGTCCAGCAACTGAAAGCGCAAGTTGGACAACGTGGTGGCCGCTGTGGAGCGTACTCAGCCACGACCCCCGAGGATAGACAAGTACCAAAAAGTGATGAATGGGCCATGCCCCTTCCATCCAAAGGGCAAGCACATGGCCAAGAACTGCTTCATGCTCAAGAAGTTTGCCTCTGAGCAGACTTCAATATCTGGCAGCAATAAAGACAAGGACAAGCCAGATCTGGGCGCAGCCGGTGACTACCAAGATCCCTAGGCTGAGCTCAACCACATCTTTGGAGGGCCGACTACATACGAGACCAAGAGGAAGCAGAAGCTCACAGCACGTGAAGTTAACTCGGTCACTGCAGACGCCCCCCAATACTTGCGTTGGTTAGAAATGCCAATTACGTTTGACCGCACGGATCACCCTGATCGGGTCACTCATCTAGGACGCTATCCACTCGTCTTGGACCCGGTCATCAGAAGCATCAAATTGAAGAAGGTTCTCTTCGATGGAGGAAGCGCTCTCAATATTCTGTTCGCCAAGATGCTCAACGAGATGAAGATCTCTCGCTCCGAGCTATAGCTAAGTATAGCGCCCTTCCACAGGGTAATCCCCAGCCTATCTTCCCCTCCACTTGGACAGATAACTCTGCTAGTTATGTTTGGCATGCGGGAGAACTTCCGTACGGAGAACATCTACTCCGAGGTTGCCGACTTCGAGATCATGCCATACTCGGACAGCCAACACTAGCCAAATTCATGGCAGTGCCGCATTACACATACATGATGCTCAAGATGCCAGGACCAGCTGGTGTGCTTTCCCTTCACAACGATGTCAAGCAAGCCTTCACCTGTGACAAGGAGAGCTGCGAGCTAGCCCAATCTCAAGAAGTGGCAGTCGGGCGCAACAACATCCGACTAGCTGCTATAACAGTAAATGACGACGATCAACTTTCGGCAAAAAAAGCAGCCAAGTCAGGAATTTTAGCGGACTCCAAAACAAAAAAGATCCCCCTAGACCCTTCCAACCCCTGCAAAATTGCTCTTGTCGGGACTGGACTCGACCCCAAATAGGAAGATGAGCTCATCACCTTCCTCTAGGCCAACAAGGACATATTGCTTGGAAACCTTCTGACATGCCTGGCATACCAAGGGAGGTGATCGAGCATTCTCTCAACATCAAATCGGATGCCAAGCCAGTCAAACAATGACTATGGCGCTTCGCACAATACCGCAAAGATGCGATTCGGGAGGAGATAACCTAGCTCCCTACAGCCAGGTTCATCAAAGAGGTCTATCACCCGGATTGGCTGGCAAACCCAGTCTTGGTCCAGAAAAAGAACGGTAAATGGCGCATGTGCGTCGACTACACCTACTTAAACAAAGCATGCCCCAAAGATCTATTTGGTCTACCCAGAATAGGTCAGGTGGTTGACTCAACTGCGGGGTGCGAGCTACTCAGTTTTCTTGACTGTTACTCGGGATATCACCTGAGATGCCCGTGGGGCTAGTGCCTTGTGATGAGCGATTGACAACACGGTGTGCGTGTGACGTGTCTCTTGGCAGGCTGTGGTTGCAGGTGACAGGTGGAGACTAATCATGCGGCAATCTGTGAAGAACGGGGATAGGATGCCATGCTGATGAACCGCGGGGCGGTGAAGGGTGGTTCGACGCTCGCGTTCGAGGGACGGAGATTGTGCGGTGTACGTCTACTGTATCTGGCTACACGGCGGGAGGACGTCGGTGGACGGTTTCTTGGTTGAGCCATAAAACCAAGGACGTACCGGGACGCTCGTGCGGCGGGCGTGGCCGAAGATGGAAATTTCCGGCGATCGCGATATGATTTCGGATGGTCGTGCGGCGACATCGCGAGGATCACATCGTGGAGATGGAGCGATCGCGAACATCGCGGAATTTGCCATGGAGGACGTGATTGATTGGATATGATTATCATGCCATTACGTGTCGTTTACGTCGCGTAATGGCAGTCTTGTAATTTAGGTGGGCCACCTTTTTGGAGATATAAATATGTGGCACCTAGGGTTGAGAGAGGTGGGGGTTTTTGGGCTTTTTGGGGCGAGCTACTGTTCACGTGAACAGTATCCGTGCCTAGGGTTCCAGGGAACACATCTTCTCTCTCAATCTAGCCTAGGTCTTCAAGTCTAGAGAGAGATTTTTATTGATCTCTCCAATCAAGAGAGGGAGGACGATCGGGCGGAGGCTAGATGCAGTTCTGGAGAACAATTACTGGAGTTAATCATTCATCTTGGTGAATTGTTCTTTTTTGTTTGCATCTACTTTTCTGTTCTTTTTGTTTGCATCTACTTTTCCTACTGTCTGCCGCCAGTGACCTCACGCGTGCCGTCGCGGAGTCAAGTTTCTGCTGTCCGCTGGGTGTCGTTGCCGTTCCCTGCTGCTGCTGGTCGAGCACGCCAGGACGGGGGTTCAGCACCTGCTATTTGCCGGCCACCAGCAAGCTGCTGTTGTCGCTACTGCACGCAAGGTGTTTGAGGAATTCTTTACAGGGCAGTTTTGAGCTGTCTTAATTATTTTTGTTTCTGCCGGCTTGGAGAACTTGTATAATCGTTCCTAAGATTATTACACCACTAGTTGGGGTAAGTAATCTTGACGATTGATTGAGAGGGGCGTTGGGTTGAAATTTGGGACAAAGGCCGAGTTTCTTTTTGAAAGAAATTTTTATAGGCTCCCATTCACCCCCCCTCTGGTCGCCTGTTTCGGTCCTTCAATTGGTATCAGAGCAAGGTTAAGGTTTTCCATATCTTAATCGATTCCGAAAAACCATGGCGACCTCCGGAAAATCCGATACACGCACTCCGCATTTTGATGGCACTGATTATGACTATTGGCAGTCGCGTATGAAAGCTTATTTGAAGGGGAAGGGGATGAATCTGTGGAGGATCACACAAAACTCTACATATGTGATTCCTGCCGAGGACCCTACTGATCCTGCTGCCGTTGCTCTTCTTGAGGCAAATAACCGGGTTGTAGACATTTTGCAAGCTTCCCTTTGTAAACCTGAGTATGATCGTATTTCCAGCGAGGAGCTAGCCTTCCAGATTTGGGATAAGTTAAAGAATATCATGAAGGCTCAATGCTGTGAAAACACGAAAATTCGAAATTCATAGAAAAGAATTTGATGCTTTTTCTCAATTGCCCGGTGAATCTATTGAAGATCTTTTTGCAAGGTTTCAAGTGATTGTAAACAAGATGAAAGCTCTTAATAAGGATATGCCTTACGATGATCATGCAAGGGCTCTTAGATTGTTGCATTCACTTACTGATGAGTGGGATATGAAGGTAGAGGCGATCGTTGAGTCTGCTGGCTATGAGACTCTTACCACTGATGAGCTTTTCAGTAAGCTCAAATCAAAAGAGATTGATGTCCTCTCCAAGCGCAAATTGAAAAATCCCACTGGCACTTCTTCTACTGATGTTCTATGGCTTTGGTTTCTGGGAGTAAGACTAACGCTAACGCTAATCCAAGTTCTCCTAGCTTTGCTTTGTCTTCTCTGTGTCATGTTGCAGATGACGAGTTGGAGGCACTGGATGATGATCAATTGGCGTTGCTCTCCAACAAGTTCAAGCGAGTCTATGAGAACCGACGCAACAGAAGACGCTCAGAAGGATGCTTCAGTTGTGGTGAGCGAGGTCACTTTGCTGTTGATTGCCCAAACAAGATTAGAACATTTGAGCAGGGCAACAACTCCAGGCGCCAGGAACAATCAAGGGAGAAGAAGAAGAAGGGTGACAGGCGCATGAAGAAGAATGGCCAGAAGTACACTGATAAGCAAATTAAAAAGGCTGCACATGTTTTGTTTTCTTCTCTTGGTGATTTTGTGTCAGATGCTTCTTCGAACTCGAATGATTCAGACTCTGAGGATGAGCTTCCCAAGAAGAAAACAGACGGACTCTGTTTCCTTGCCGACATCAAGGGAGGGATATGCACCATGGCCGTGGATGATGATGAGGCTTCTGATCGCAGCGATAACTCTTCCGACAATGAGGTACAAAATTCAGCAGAAGAAGAATTAAAGAATTGACAAAAATTGTGATAAACAAAATAAAATTTTAGCAAACTTAAGGCTGAGTATGATAGAGTCAATTCTGAATTAAAGGTCTTAAAAGATGCTACTCCTGCTGAAGTAGAATGTGAAGAGTGCTCTGTGCATATGGTTTCACTTTCTGAATTGCAATCTAAGCATGCCTCTATTGTTGATAAATTTGAAAATGCTAAGATTGAGTTGGAAAAACTTTACTCTGGTTCTGCTTTACTTGGTGCGTGTGTCTCTTGTCCAACCTTGCATTCTGAATTGAGTAATGCTAAATCTCGTATTGTTGAGTTGGAGAAACATTCTTGTCCTGTTTTGCCTCCCTGTTTGACTTGCCCTACTTTTGTTGCTGAAAATAATGATTTGAGGGTAAAGTTTTCTGCTTTGGAAGAAGAAAATAAACATTTGAGAGTTATTCTTGGTTGGTGCTCTATTCGTGAACCCCAGATTGGTATGTCTATTGCTCAAATTAAACGGAGTGAGCGTTTTGGACCTGGATACGATTTGAAATATGTGTTTGGTGAAAAGAGTGGAGGTCCTGTTGATGAAAAGAATCCACCTTTGGCTAAGTACACTGGACCACCTCCCAAGAAGGAGGGTTCAGGTGTCACACCTGAGGGGTTGTTGGTTGAACCATCTAGATCTGCTCCTAAAAAGCAGGTTTGGGTGCCAAAACCTAAACACTTCAAGGTTATGCAGAATGCTAAGCCAACTGCTTCATCATCTGATCGTTTTGCTATGGCTAAGCCTAAACTTGCTGCTTCTGGTTCTAAGGCTATGGCTTCTTTTGCTTCTGCGCATAAGCATTACCATTGTGATTTTTGTGATCGTGATGGTCATCTGTATGAGTTTTGCTTCCGTCGGAAGCGTGCTGAGAGACGTGAGCAGTACCTTGAATGTGGTACTCATGATCGTCCTGTTTTGGGTCGTGAGCCTGATGTTCGCTCTTTTAGTTTTTGCTCACGTACTCGTACTCCTGCACCACGTCGGAATGACAGGCCACGTTTTCCCCCTCGTGGTTCTCGTCGGCCTTTTGAGAGTTTTGATTTTGCTAATGCCTCGTTTGAGCAAGTGGCTCAGCACTGGTTTTCTTTGCATTATTCTAACCCCAGTGTTGAGTCATTGGCTCACTCTTATGCTCGTCATTGATTGCAGGATGGAGGCGAGGAGAACATATGGATAATGGACTCCGGTTGTTCGCGCCACATGACCGGAGATGACAAATGGTTCTCCAGCCTCACCCCCGCGAGCGGCAAGGAATATATTACATTCGGGGATAATAGTAAAGGTAAGGTTCTGGCGCATGGCTGCATCAAGGTAACTGAAAAATACATGCTAAAGGACGTCGCGAAGGTACAAAATTTGCATTATAATTTGCTTTCTGTTTCGCAACTTCTTGAAGATGATTTTGAAGTGCGTTTTAAGAAAGGCAATTCGCGAGTTCTTGATTCTGCTGGTAACCTTGTTTGCAAGATCTCTCCTTTTGGACGAGTTTTTAAGGTTGATTTTTCTAAATCTTTTGGACAGACTCGTTGTTTGGTTGCTCATGGTTCCACTGATATTTGGAAGTGGCATCGTCGCTTGGGCCACTTGAGCTTTGACTTGCTTTGCCGCTTGAGTTCTATGAATTTAATTACTGGTTTACCGAAACTCAAGTTTGGGAAGGATTTGGTCTGTGCTCCCTGCAAGCATGGCAAAATGGTTGCTGCTCCTCATACACCTGTGACTCAGGTGATGACAGATCGACCGGGTGAGCTGTTACATATGGACACTGTTGGTCCAGCCCGTGTTCGCTCTGCTGGTGGAAAGTGGTATGTGCTCGTTGTTGTGGACGACTTTTCTCGTTACTCTTGGGTGTTCTTTCTGGAATCTAAGGATGAGGCTTTTGCACATGTTCATGATCTTATTCTAAAGCTGAAAAACGAGTTATCCAATAATGTCGTAAGAGCTATTCGCAGTGACAACGGCAAAGAATTCAAGAATACTCGTATGAAAGCTTTTTGTGCAGAATATGGTCTTGATCATCAGTTTTCTTCTCCTTATGTTCCCCTCAGAACGGTGTTGTTGAAAGGAAAAATCGCACGCTTGTTGAAATGGCTAGGACAATGCTAGATGAACATAAAACTCCTAGGCGTTTCTGGGCTGAGGCAATCAACACCGCTTGCTATGTTGCTAATAGAATTTTCTGAGAGCTTTTTTGGGGAAAACATCATATGAGTTGAGATTTGGTCGTTCTCCCAAAGTTTCCCACTTCGAGTTTTTGGGTGCAAGTGTTTTATTCTGAAAAAGGGAAATTTAGACAAGTTTGAGTCTCGTTCTTCTGATGGGTTATTTTTGGGTATGCTTTGGCAAGGGCGTGCCTACCGTGTGCTTAATCTTGACACTAATCGCATCGATGAGACTTGTGAGGTCACTTTCGACGAGACAATGCCTTGTTCTTCTTCTACTTTTGAGTGTGCAGGTGATGATGAAATTGGACAGGCCATATTTGAGAGTGATGATGAGGATGATGGACGTGATGATGAGGATGATGATGCATTGGAGGCACCGGTGGCGCCTGACCCTCAGCCGGTGCAGGCGTCCAGCACCACTACAGAGGATGGGCCTTCAACATGTATACGTCCACTGTCGATCATGCAGCTCCACCTACGGATGATCATGTACCGGCTGCAGTTGAGGGGGAGGCGACCTCAGAGAGGACAGCACCACGACATATTCAGCGTCACCATCCTCCCCAACAAATGATAGGTAATTTGAATGAGCGCACGACAAGGTATAAATATAAAAATCAGTGTGTTTTTGCGCATTCTGCATTCGTTGCCTCTTTTGAACCCGTGATGTTGGACACGCGCTTTCTGATTCTAACTGGGTCAATGCCATGCATGAGGAGTTAGAAAATTTGAACGGAATCGGGTTTGGGTTTTGGTTGATCCACCTCCTTCTTGCAAACCAATTGGTACTAAATGGATTTTTAAGAACAAACAAGGGGAAAATGGACTTGTTGTCAGAAACAAAGCCAGATTAGTGGCTCAGGGGTTCTGTCAAAAGGAGGGAATTGATTATGGTGAAACTTTTGCTCCTGTTGCTCGTTTGGAAGCTATTCGCATTGTGCTTGCTTTTGCTGCTTCACGTGGGTTTAAGCTTTATCAAATGGACGTGAAGAGTGCTTTCTGAATGGGTTTATAGAAGAAGAAGTTTATGTAAAACAACCTCCTGGTTTTGAGCATCCCAAATTTCCTGATCGTGTTTTTAAGTTGCAAAAGGCTTTGTACGGGTTGAAACAAGCACCTCGTGCGTGGTATGCTAGACTGAAAACCTTTTTACTTGCAAACAGTTTTAAAATGGGCTCGGTTGATAAAACTTTATTTCTCCTCAAGCAAGGCAAAGACACTCTAATAGTTCAGATATACGTGGATGATATCATTTTCGGTGGTTCTTCTCATGATCTTGTTGCCAAGTTTGCAGATTCTATGAGCAGGGAATTTGAGATGTCAATGATGGGTGAGCTGAACTTCTTCCTTGGGCTACAAATTAAACAGACACCAGATGGGACTTTGTGCATCAGGGAAAATATACAAAGGATGTCCTCAAGAAGTTTGATATGGCTGATGCAAGCCAATATCTACACCCATGCCGACTAGCGCAGCTTTGGATGCTGATGAAGATGGAGAGCCGTGGATCAGAAGGAGTATAGAAGCATGATCGGGTCGCTTTTGTACTTGACAGCGACGAGGCCTGACATACACTTTGCAGTGTGTCTGTGCGCTCGTTTTCAGGCGTCTCCTAGGACTTCTCACCGACAGGCGGTGAAGCGCATAATGAGGTACCTTCGATTCACTCCCGAGTTTGGCCTTTGGTACTCAGCTTCTTCGACTCTCAGTTTGTGTGGTTATTCGGATGCTGATTTTGCTGGGTGTCGGTTGGATAGAAAATCTACTTCGGGTACTTGCCAGTTTTGGGTTCTTCACTTGTTTCTTGGTCCTCTAGAAAACAATCAAATGTTGCTCAATCTACTACAGAGGCCGAATATGTTGCTGCTGCTAGCTGTTGTTCTCAGCTTTTATGGATGATAGCTACCCTTCGTGATTTTGGTTTGTCGTTTTCTCATGTTCCTCTCTTGTGTGACAGCACTAGTGCTATTAGTGTTGCAAAGAATCCTGTGCTTCATTCGAAAACGAAACATATTGATGTTCGTTATCATTTTCTGAGGGATCATTCTGAGAAGGGTGATATTGAGCTTTGGCGAGTTGATACTAGTCAGCAACTTGCTGATATTTTAACGAAGCCACTCGATCAAACCACGTTTGCACGTTTGCGTGGTGAGCTTGGTGTGTGCTATCCATTCTAGTATCAGTCTTTTTGCTTGCTTCGGTTACATATACCTTATACTTGTTTTGGCTAGTTGGTGATCGAAGTTTTTGGAGAGGTTGTACTGCTTTGCTTGACCATACTTTGTTTTGAAAATAGCACATAATTTCTCTTGATTATGTTGGGCTTTGCTTGCTTATCCTTGATTTAATATCTTGTTGAAGCCTCGACATATATCTTGCTCATGGTTCGGTTTTCAGCTTCCTTCCAATGGGTCAAAGACCGTTTGTCACTGCAAATGTAGCTTCTTTTAGGCCTATGGAAGGGCAAGGTTCCTTCGTGTCGCAAAGACACACATGAACCGGGCACTCTATAGTCCAGGGGCTGTCAAAAGATCCCGGATCAGCAGGGACACCAAAAGAAAAATGGGTTCATGATTCAGCATGCAAAATTGGGATATAAAAGAAAAATATATGATGCTGAAATGGGGTTAAAAATTCATAAGGACTGGTGCTTTTGGCATGGCGGCCTAAGTTGGTCACTCACAGTTTGCCCAAGTTGCAAGTGACGTGTGTGCCACGGGTTTGTCTTTCATGGCATAGACCTGATTGAAGCGTTTGCAGTAAACTTTGTTTGGAAGTTTTGTTACCCGTCGCTGAGCTTGATATATGTTCTGCTTTCAGCTTGGTACTGTCTCAAGGTTTGCTTGCTTCGCCTGGCTCTTTGGTTTTCAAAAGGCTTTTGGTTCCTAACTTTGATGGTCACTGCATTGTGTTGCTTCTTCTCTGGATGGCTAGAGTCACTGATTAGTTTTTATAAGTATTTGAGATATGTTTCTGAAGCTTCTACATGTGCCGCCTTCTCATGTATCTCAGAATGGATTCTTGCATTTTTACTTGATGGAGTGCCTTGTCAACAAGGGGGAGAATGAGTGGCACAAATTCACTTTTGCAGGGGAAGCTATTTTTTCCTAAATTGCTTTTGGGATAATGCTTGATTTCAGGGGGAGTTTGAGTTGTGGCCAGATTTTTGCAAATGGAATTGCTGATTTTGAGGGAGAAAGGGAGGGAGTCAGTTTTTGGAGCTGTTCGAGTTGTTCTTTTATTTGTCTTGATCGTGTCGAGCCTAGCCCATGTCTTTGGGGATCAAGATTGTTTCTTTTTCTTTCTTCTTCTGTTTTGATTTTATAGTTCTATGAATTTGTGAGGTGTGGTGTTGTCAATGCACTCATCAAGGGGGAGATTGAGATGCCCGTGGGGCTAGTGCCTTGTGATGAGCGATTGACAACACGGTGTGCGTGTGACGTGTCTCTTGGCAGGCTGTGGTTGCAGGTGACAGGTGGAGACTAATCATGCGGCAATCTGTGAAGAACGGGGATAGGATGCCATGCTGATGAACCGCGGGGCGGTGAAGGGTGGTTCGACGCTCGCGTTCGAGGGACGGAGATTGTGCGGTGTACGTCTACTGTATCTGGCTACACGGCGGGAGGACGTCGGTGGACGGTTTCTTGGTTGAGCCATAAAACCAAGGACGTACCGGGACGCTCGTGCGGCGGGCGTGGCCGAAGATGGAAATTTCCGGCGATCGCGATATGATTTCGGATGGTCGTGCGGCGACATCGCGAGGATCACATCGTGGAGATGGAGCGATCGCGAACATCGCGGAATTTGCCATGGAGGACGTGATTGATTGGATATGATTATCATGCCATTACGTGTCGTTTACGTCGCGTAATGGCAGTCTTGTAATTTAGGTGGGCCACCTTTTTGGAGATATAAATATGTGGCACCTAGGGTTGAGAGAGGTGGGGGTTTTTGGGCTTTTTGGGGCGAGCTACTGTTCACGTGAACAGTATCCGTGCCTAGGGTTCCAGGGAACACATCTTCTCTCTCAATCTAGCCTAGGTCTTCAAGTCTAGAGAGAGATTTTTATTGATCTCTCCAATCAAGAGAGGGAGGACGATCGGGCGGAGGCTAGATGCAGTTCTGGAGAACAATTACTGGAGTTAATCATTCATCTTGGTGAATTGTTCTTTTTTGTTTGCATCTACTTTTCTGTTCTTTTTGTTTGCATCTACTTTTCCTACTGTCTGCCGCCAGTGACCTCACGCGTGCCGTCGCGGAGTCAAGTTTCTGCTGTCCGCTGGGTGTCGTTGCCGTTCCCTGCTGCTGCTGGTCGAGCACGCCAGGACGGGGGTTCAGCACCTGCTATTTGCCGGCCACCAGCAAGCTGCTGTTGTCGCTACTGCACGCAAGGTGTTTGAGGAATTCTTTACAGGGCAGTTTTGAGCTGTCTTAATTATTTTTGTTTCTGCCGGCTTGGAGAACTTGTATAATCGTTCCTAAGATTATTACACCACTAGTTGGGGTAAGTAATCTTGACGATTGATTGAGAGGGGCGTTGGGTTGAAATTTGGGACAAAGGCCGAGTTTCTTTTTGAAAGAAATTTTTATAGGCTCCCATTCACCCCCCCTCTGGTCGCCTGTTTCGGTCCTTCATCACCAAATTAGCCTGAGGGAGGAAGACTGCCTAAAGACTTCTTTCATCACGCCATTTGGAGCTTACTGCTATGTCATATGGCGCTCGGGTTGAAAAAAGCTGGAGCAATGTATCAACGAGCAATCCAGTGGTGTTTACACACTCAACTCGGGCGCAACGTGGAGGTGTATGTTGATGACGTGGTGATCAAGACAAAATCCAAGGAAGACCTCACCGCCGACTTGGAGGAACTTTCCAAAGCCTTCGGAGATTCAAGATGAAGTTGAATCTGGAGAAGTGCGCCTTCGGTGTACCGTCTGAAAAGCTATTCGGCTTCATCGTATCACATCGAGGCCAATCCAGAGAAAATCAACGCTGTCATGAACATGGCACCCCCAACTAACTAGAAGGACATCCACAAGCTGACAGGCTGCATGGTGGCACTCAATTGATTCATCTTCCGACTCAGTGAATGGGACATGCCCTTTTTCAAACTATTGAAGAAAGCGGACAATTTTCAATGGACACCCAAAGCCCAACAAGCCTTCAAAGACTTCAAAATATTCTCACATCACCACCGGTGTTGGCATCACCCATGCCCCAGAACCACTAATATTGTACCTGGTGGCAACTACTCAGATAGTCAGCATGGTGCTGATAGTCGAGCGAGCAGAGCCAGGGCGTATACAGAAAATACAAAGGCCAGTCTACTTCGTTAGCGAGGTCCTAGCCAACTCCAAGATGAGATATCCTCAAGTGAAGAAGCTGCTGTATGGCCTACTCATCACTATCTGGAAGTTGGTGAACTATTTTTAGTCACATCAAGTAACTGTTGTCACATCATATCCACTCGGGGATGTCCTACACAACCGTGAGGCCACTGGCAGAATCGCTAAATGGGCGCTCGAGTTGATGACATTTGACATCATCTTTCGGTCACAGACAGCAATCAAGTCTCAAGCTCTAGCCGACTTCGTGGCGGAGTGGACAGAAGTCCAGACGACTACAAACACGAAGAAGCTAGAGTATTGGATGATGTACTTCGACAGCTCTCTATGGATCGGCGGTGTAGGGGTGGGCATCGTGTTGACGTCACCCACTGGCGAAAAACTAAAGTACGTTCTCCAGATTCACTTTCCAGCTTCCCACAATGTTGCCGAGTACGTGGCACTCATCCACGGGCTCCGCATTGCCATATCACTCAGCATCCACTGACTGGTCATACGCGGGGATTCTCAACTCGTGATCAACCAAGTCATGAAAGACTGGACATGTCTCGACGATAATATGGCGGTGTATTGTCAGGAGGTACGAAAGTTGGAAAACAAGTTTGACGGGCTGGAGAAAACTCATGTATTACGACAATACAACGAAGTTGCAGACAAATTGGCCAACATGGGATCCAAACGAGAAGTGCTCCTGACTGGGATTTTTGTCGAGCAACTATTGGAGCCATCAGTCAAGAAGAAACCAGTGCTTGAACAGTTGGGGGCTAAACCTACCCCGGCAACAAATGAAGTGCTAATCATCTCTCAAGACTGGCGAACTCCAATTTTCCAATTCCTCTTGGACGACGAACTCCCAAAAGATCGTAGTGAAGCCGAACGGATTAGATGTCGAAGCAAATGTTTCCTTGTAGTTGGAGAAGACCTGTACCGTTGAAGCGCATCTGGAGTCCTCATGCCCTGCGTCACACTTGAGGAGGGCAAGTGGATTCTGCAATCGATCCACTCAGGTATCTGTGGCAAGCACACTGCATCCAGGACATTAGTCGAAAAGGCTTACAGGTAGGGTTTCTTCTGATCGACTGCGATAACAGACGCTAAAGACATAGTTCGCACATGAAAGGGATGTCAATTCTTTGCAAGGCAAACACATCTTCTAGCTCAAGAACTTCAAACAATTCCAATCTCTTGGCCCTTTGCAGTTTGGGGGCTTGACATGGTCGGGCCGTTCAAGAAAGCGCCAGGAGGGTTCACACACTTGTTCGTTGCAGTGGAGAAATTCACAAAGTGGATCGAGACAAAACCCGTTGCTACTATAACAGCGGCACGAGCAAAGGACTTCATCATGAGTATCTTATACCGATTTGGAGTTCCCAACCGTATCATAATGGACAACGGCACTCAGTTCTCTAGCGGCATTTTTCAAGATTTCTATGATGACTTCGGCATCAAGATCTGTTATGCTTCTGTGGCACACCCGCGAAGTAATGGGCAGGTTGAGCATGCTAATGGCATGGTCTTACAAGGTATCAAGGCTAGGGTATTCGACCGACTACAACTATATGCAGGGTGGTGGGTACAAGAACTCCCATCCATTCTTTGGTCTCTAAGAACTAGGGTTATTCGAGCAACAAGGCAATCCCCTTTCTTCCTAGTCTATGGTGCTGAGGCTATGTTACCAACTGAGTTGGAGTTCGGCTCTCCACGAATTCGGGCCCACTCAGAAGACAAATCAAACGAAGACTGACTGGTTGAACTCAATCAGTTGGAAGAAGCAAGGGACATCGCAACTATTCAGTTGGCAAAGTATCTTCAAGGCCTATGTTGTTATCACAGTCAGAATGTTCGTGGCCGTGCCTTTTTGGTGGGAGATCTCGTTTTGAGAAAAATACAAACCACCAAAGACAGGCATAAACTATCCCCTTTATGGGAAGGGCCGTTGATTATCACTAAGGTAACACGCCCGGGCACCTACCATCTAAAGACTAAAGACGGTGCCCTAGTCAAGAACTCATGGAATATAGAACAGCTACGTCCTTTCTATACATGTGTCTTGTACTTTCTTTATACATATGAATAAAGTTCTTTACTCTGACTCACTACATTGCTTGTCCCAACTGAGTAGTGAGTCGGGGGCTGCATGTATTATATGCCTTGTTAATAAAAGCCAAGCTTGTTTTATCTAAGTCATGAAGTTCTACAACAATTATGCTAAGTTTGCCCGAGGATAGCTCTCAGAAGTGAACGTTTTTTCCTAAGTTCCTCTCGATCAACTCGATGCAGATTACGTAGTCGGGTAAAGCTAATGACAACTCAGAATAAGCAAGTACTCGACAGCGTTTTACAAACATTTACAAAAGTCATATATGTTCATCAGTAGACACCGATTGCATAATTATTTTGTTTTTACATGCCTAGGTCCCTGGCTATTGCCTCCGCGGTTGGCCTCACCTGGTTGACTAGCTCCAGTGCTTCTTTAGGAGTTGTCCCCTCAGCAAAATCGTCACCAATGGCCTCGATGTCTACCCTAGGGTAGATCAATTTGGTCAAGGCGAGAGCTTGGGCGACGCCGATAGCTACACACTCATCCGAGTACTTCTTCAAGTTACTCTGGGCTTCGCTTAGGTGTTCGTGCACTTGGGTGACGGTATTGGAGCTGGTCCCCGGATAATGAGGCTGAATGATGTCCAAGAGCCCCTTTACGGATTCAACATGGACTTCCCGTGACTCCTTGATCATCTTAATTTCCTCTGCGAAAGTGCCAAACTGAATCTGGGCGTTGGCTTTTGAAGCTGTTCAGACGCATCGACAAAGATATTGGTTAACCAAGACAAGCAGTCGGAGCAACAAGCAGTCGGGCTAAGATCATGGTCAAGCAGGAGACTTACTGGCATAGTCGGCCTCCACTTTGGTTTTGGCCTTTTCCACTTTCTTCAGCTTTTTATCTTGTTTTTCCCTCTCCTTTGTCTGGGCTTTCAGCTCAGCTTCAAGGGCTACAAATCAAAACAGTCAAGAACTCAAGATTGCAGTCAAAACTCAACAAGGCAGTCGGGAATCAATAATGCTGGAGAAATCTACTCGGGAGGTCAACACAGAAGACTTATCTCTAATCTTTTTCAGCTTGGGCTCAGTTTTCATCCCTGAGCTTGTCTACCGACCCCCTCAGCCACGTCTCCCTCTCTTGGCTGGTTCGCTCCAGGTCGGCCTTGGCTACCTAGAGCTGGCCCAGTTGTTGTAGCTGAGGGGCGAGCTCGGTTAGGACTTTGTTCATCTTCTTCGGGCGATCGACTATCTTCTGCTCAGCACAAACCAGGGGAAATCAGAGTCAGATAGCAGAATACCATATCAACAGAAACTGTCAAGCACTCAACATGGCAAGATTCACTACATACCTAGACTCCCTTGGACGCAGCAATTGCAGCATACATAAGATTTCTGTGCTCTCTCAGTGCTGCTTGCTCATCATGCTCGTAGCTCTCTGCAACTCCCTTGAGGGTGACCCAATAAAACGTCCTTGGGAAGTTGCGTAGAGGGGCTTCGAACTTGGGGAGATTTCCTTCATCAGAAGACGATGATATCGCTGGCGATAGGTTCCTGGCTCTAAACTCGGCAGCTGCAAGGGCTTTGGGGATCTGCTCGGGGGCTAGGGCAGCAGCTTCAGCATCCGCTCCCTGGTTGGCCGGCGCTGGTAATTCTACTGTCAAGACTACTTCAGCTTCAGCAGCTGGAGCAGCCTCTGGCTCGGCAGGTGATTTTACTGGTTCTGGCTTGGCAGGGATGGGCTCGGTGGCAGGAGCTGCTGGCGTCGTCCCCTTGGGATCTATGTCAACTCGCTTCCTACACAATATGGCAAATATCAAGACACTACCACATCATTCAAGATTCTTAGAAGATTGAAGATATTCTTTATTACCTCTTGGAAGTCTTGAATTTCCATAGAGGAGCTCCAGGAGATGTCGGCGAGGGGCTTGATAGACTGCTCGGTGGTAGAGAGCTGCCGGCTGTCGGGCCAGTCGGCACGGCAGTCGGTGGTGGTGATTTGGCCCTACATGCAGCTGACTGGGAGGTCGAGGCGCTCGGCGGCGCAGGTCTCGGGCTTGGTGGCCTAGGGGCTAGATGGATAGGATCCTTGATCTTCAGGCTCCCCGGTGCTGCACTCGGCGTGCTCTTCTTCTTGCCCAAGTCTTCAATTTGTCTTTTCCCAGCCCTCTTGGAGCTAGGTTGTGCGGCACAAGGGCTGGCTAGCTGCTTCTTTGATTTTGTGGCCGCCTGATCCTGGGAGTCCTTATCGAACTCCTCACAGTCCTGCAAGTATTTCGACGACATACATCGTGCATTGCAAAACAAGCCAGGACAGATATCCACAAATGTCCATCACAGAAGGATAACAAGTCAATGTCAATCTCTCAGGATTACTTGTGGCCGAGGCATGCCCTGGCAGTAAGGCTTGGGGGCACGTTCTTCGTCCTCAGTCTCCACCACCCCATTGACAAAGAAGCCGAGCAAGGTATTAGTAACCTTGTTCTTGTCGGCCATGTCGGGGTATTCATAGCTAGGGTCATCCTTGCCTTGGTAGTTCTAGCCAAAATGGCTCCTGGCCTTCAGTGGCCTGGTACGGTGATTGAGGAAGCACCTTGCCACCTAGGGACTGGTTAGCCCTCTGCTCTTCAGGAGGTCGACCTTCTCCATCAGCTGGTATACTTGCCCCATTTCCTCATAGATTGGCACTGACGACCAGGACGGCAAGGCAGTTGGTGGAGAGCCAGAGAAAAGGGGAAGAGAGGGCTCAAGGTTTGAGCAGTAAAACCACTCTCTATGTTAGCCCTTGAGTGAGGTTTTCAAAGGAACGTTGAGATAGGTTTTCTTCATCTTGTTCCTAAGTTGGAGACTGGCCCCCCCAATTGTTTAGATTTTGTTCTTGGACGGCTGGGGCTTGATGTGGAACAGGTATCGAAAAAGGTTGAAATGGGGCTTAACCCCCAGAAAAGCTTTGCACAGAGTGGTGAAGATGGAGATGTAAAGGATAGAGTTGGGATTTAAATTCACCAACTCTATTTGGTAGAAAGACAAGAGCTGGAGAAGGAAATCCGGGGAGGGAAGGGCAAGACCGCGGTCAAAAAACAAAGTGAAGACGATGGTCTCACCAGATTTGGACACTGGCATAGACTCCCTTTCCACGGTGCGCCAGTGGATGACATCTTGTTGCTGTAGCATCAACCGCTTCTCCAGTAGCTTCAGCTTCACTGGGCTGCAGTCCGATATCGGCCAGACTCCGGTGGTCATCTCAGGGATCTCAAATGGAGCTTTCGGCATCGTCGGAGGTGAAATTTTTTTTTGGGGGAATGACTTGTGGAGGCTAGGAATGGATGTGGCGGAGCAAAATCAGGTGAGTCTCGAGCGGGGGCGTAGGCTACAGCAAACCCTAGTGAGGCAGAAAGCACGAAATTTGGGCGCAGAAGCTGGAAGATGAAACGATTGGCAGACTAGAGAAGAATGGGGAATCTTTTCTCTTTCTCTCTCTCCGTTTTATAAGTCCTGTGCTGATAAGTGGGCTTGGGCCAACTGATTCAGTACAAGGTCATAAGATATGAGTTTCTAAATGGCATGCCCTATTGGGTCGACTGCTTACTGTGATAAAATCACAGTACAAATGCTATTTTATAGAAATCGATTAAATAATTAGATATGCTTCATGAAAGCCTAATTGCTACACACGTGTTCAGATATCTGAATTATTTACTAGGTATTGAGGATATATCCTTATAAGGATCAACAGCTAATCTCTATTAAAATTAGGGATGCAGGTATCGCTCAAGTACACCTGACCACATATTGGGTTAAAATCCATGAAGTGGTACTCGGCTTATATGTTTAGCCAATAATTGCCTTGAGCAAAAATTTTTTCTAGCTGACAGTCTAATTTCCAAGTAGTACACTACTCAGGAAAGACTAAAAGGTTAAAGATCTTTGACTTTATGTTTAATTGTTTTACAATTAAGCACAAAGTTGGGGGCTACACCGAATAGGTGCGCCTATTCGGTGCAAACTATTTATATTTTTCTACAAAGCCCTTCATAACCTCGTGGCAGTCGACATGAAGTAGGACTTGGAGAAGAAGCACTCGGATGACGAGTACTCGGGAGCAAAGCACTTGGGAAGCACTCGGACAACGAGTACCTGGGAGCAGAGCACTCGGGAAGCCTTTCCCAAGGAGGATGAGCACTCGGCATCAGCTGTGACTCAACTATGATGGCCTCAGGGGCTGCTGTGGAGGCCATGGGCCCCGGGTACCTCATGAGAAGTATTAAGGCCACTTGGATAAAGACTGGGCCTAACGTTATAATTAGAGATACAATAGGACTCGGCATACATTACCTTGTATGATAAGGAAAAGATATAGTCCTAGTCGGGTACGATGTATTCCTAGAAGAAAATCCTTTGGTCGGAGTCCGACTGGGATTCCTACCCTATAACCCTGTCTCCTCAGTATATAAGAGGAGACAAGGTGCTCCCTGAGGGTAGAGAATCGCCAGATATCACAATCTCACCAAAGAAACCTCAAAGGCAATACACAACAGCTGGAAGTAGGGTATTACCTCAGCTCGAGGGCCTAAAATAGGATAAATTATTCTAGCTAACCAATAATTAAAGCTAGCTAGTCACATTACTCCCATAGGTACAATGGCAGGTAATCAAATCAACAAGGCCATAATCAAGGATCAAGGTTTACCTTCTAAATGACATTTTGAAAATAAATGCATAGTTGAAGGAAAATATAGCTTAAAACATAGGTACAATATACTCAAAGGTGTTGAGGAATCTGTGTGACTTGCCTTGCTGTTTCGCAAGCGCTTCTGAACTCTCCTTGAGAAATCCCGATTCTTCCGGAACACCGGCAGCTAAAGGCAATAAACAAAAATGAGTAAAACAGTACATAAGCCACATAAATAGTACAATATTATATTTTAAGTGGATAGATCTTGATTTTTAATGAATTTTGAAAGCTGAATCACCCCAAATGGAGTTCGGATGAATTAGTTATGAATTTTAGAAGTTTAAACCCTTTTAAAGCCTATTTAAATGAATTATCCCAATTTATAATGTCATTTGGATTTATTTTAAAACGGGAAATAGGATTTATGGCGTCAGCACTGGTTAAGGGGCGGCTGATACCTGGGGCCCATTGGTCGTGTAAGAAAGGGCTTGGGTCTATGTTAGACCGAGACCACCGGGATTTAACGGTCCAGATCGGATGGCTCAGATTAATAAAGGTTTCTAATATAGATCGGAGGGCTGAGATCTACCTGATCATAGATCGGACGACTAAGATCTAATCTAAAGATCTAATGGCCGAGATCTAACTGAGGATGGATCGGATGGCTAGGACTTAACTGAAACAATCCGACGGCTAGGATTGATCCCGCCTAGATCGATCACGCGGGACCGGCATGGTGCTGATCCGGCATCGATGTGGTGGCCATGTCCGCAACCAGTGATGGCAGCGGCACGGGGACCAAGGGTCGACGGTGACCGGTGGCACAGCGGTGTGTGGCGAAGGAAAAATGGGTAGAGGGGACTAAGGCGATTCTCACCATGGGTAGAACGATGACGATTGGCGATGAGAGCGACCGGCGGCGTGCTTCTAGCGGCGGAGCTCCTTGTGTCCTCGGCGGCAATGGGGTTTCGGCGGTCTCCAATGGCTAGGGGATGGCAGCCTCGCTTCCTTGTGCTCTGGCGATGCTAACAGAGGTGGTGGCGAGCGCTAGCGACGGCTAGGATGACGGTGACACTTGGCTAGAACTCGGCGGCGACGGTGGAGTGGAAAACTTTGGCGCTAGGGCACGGGAGACTAGGACGAGCTGGGTTTGTGGTGGAAAGAGAGAGAGGGGCGTCGGGGGATGCTATATATAGCGGAGGGGAGGAGAGATCTGCTCGGATTTGGCACGGCGGTTAGGGTTTTACTCTAAAGTCCCGAAGCTTCACGAGTTCGGATAGATGGTGATCCGGGGGGGTTATGTTCCATGATTCTTGGGGGAAAAGGACGAGGGGGTTGAGGGGATCAAAACCCCTTAACAGATTGGAAGCCCAGGCGCACGCGGAGGCTGAATCAACACGGATTAGGCACGGCGGCGTCGTGGATTGCCAGGTGCTCTCCGACCCGAGGTCGGAGATGATTCTGACGGGTGGGTCCCACCCGTCAGCGGCAAGGAGAGGCACTGGCGGCGGCAGGCCATGGGCTGTGGCGAGTGCGCGAGGGAGGGATAAGTGCACAGTGCTAGGCCAAATTCGGCCCAAAGGCAGGAAGGGGATTTAAAATTGATTTTTCATTTATTTTATTGCTGTAATGCTTGTTTGATTTACTAAAAATACTTTCCTTGCTCAAATAATTCCTAGAAAATTCCAGGAAATAGTGGATTAAGCAAAATATTTTCTAAAATTATCTCCAGACTAACTTATGTTGTAGATTTTCTCTGATTTTAATATTCTCACTCCTTGAGGCTTTTGAAATAATTTCTAAATTCCTTTTTTCCACACAGTTAATTTAATTAAGTAATTTCAGGGTGTTACACCCCAGACTTCATATTTCATATATGTACAAAATCTCATCGAACAAATGCCCCCTCACCAAGTTAAATTCGAGCGTGAAGCGTCCGGAATTAACTTGGTGAAAATTTGTCCTGTGTCTTTTGGAGAGGTGCATGTTACTGCCACCATGCTACTTTAATTCTGAAAACCATACTTAATTCTCCTTTTCGCTAGCTGGGCACATCTCATGGTACCCTGCAGATTCAATCTCTTTCCACTAATCTCTGACTTTGATATATGACCCATTCGCATATATTTGAGGTGAAGGAAAAAACATTATGGAACCACTGACTCGTATGAGCACCAATGCCATTTTTTTAGGTGAAAATCCATGCTGAAAGTGAAAAATTATTGCTTAGACCAGGACGTATATTAAGGAGTGAGTCTAAGCAATTAAGAATATGTGAGGCGCAGATCCATGCCAAAGGAATTACTATTTAGATCCGGACATATATTAATGCCGTGGTCTAAATAATTAAAAATATGTGAGGCAAAAATCCATGCCGTCTTTGAATGAAATATCCGTTAGACCTTTTACGTATATTCATGATAAGGTCTCGAATAAGTAGGTGAGGTGAAAAAACATGCCATACTCTTTCCTAGTTCATGGCGAAAACACGCGCCATGTCTTGAGGGAAATTTATCAATCCAATCACGACCGTTTAAACTCTACGGTGTCAGCTGACGAGATTGAAGGGTTTCATAGATTCACACTAGCCGCACTGGCATGTTGCACTGCTCCCATATAAGTATAGCGACATATCTGTTGCTATTGATAGACCATCATTAGTAGAAAATAGCAGCACGACATATGACAGATGCCACATAGTCACAATGGAGTGAACCACTGTTAGGCATCAAGTGAAATTAACTATTGTAGTTGGTAGGAGAAGGTAAAGCACCATAGCATGTATCCCAGATAACCCGAACGGAATAATTCATCATTAGGGATTAATCAAGCAGGATTGACCATTGCATGTGTGAGCATCATCATATACCTTAATAGAGGTAATAGTTGCAGAAAGCTCATTAACTAACAAAAAAAAGAAACTTGTTGGGATTTTTATAATGTCGGCTTTCCCATCAAGAGCTAGCTATAGAAGTGGCTTCGGATAAGGCTGCCGAAGGACTTTCATATTTGATGTCGCCAAACAACCATGGCGAATAAACCTCAAAGTGTTTAACTTCAGACAATGTTTGTGTATGTGTGCGAATGATGCTTCGGCAGGGTTACCGGTTAACTACGGACCTCCCGATGTTTGTCTCATCGAACCTAGAGACTTAGTTGGGCTAAGATGTTTGATATTGGTTTTAGGAAATCAGCTTAGGAAGAATGCCATTACTTTTGCCAAGGGAGTCGAATGACCACTCTCCTACTTCTGTGTTATATGTGATACGCTCCTTGTTCCCAATAGATGACTTAAATGCTTAACCATTGACAACTTCTTGTCTTCTTATTTTCTTTTCCTTTTCTTTCTTGATGTCTGACGCTTGAATGCCTTTCATGTGAAAACCATATAATTGATGTTTGAATGCCGAATACTTCGGCTGATATATTTCATATAACCCAATAGAGTCTTCGTCTTCATGAGAATTCAGAGAGCGGACATCCAACTATGTGCCTAGATATTCCTTGTAGGCTTGATTTTTTCTTCGACCCTTGTTATTCGCCTCATAGGGTTGGCATGCGGCTGCACACTGAAACACAACTTCCGTTGTGATAGGTAGCCCTTTCATGCTCTTCTGCTTATAGTCTTCCCTTGGGGCTTGATGTCTCCATTGGTCTGAGATTCATCGAGAAAATGTGGGACATATCAACCTCGTTACTCAGTAATTATCTGAGCACTATTTTCCACTAGCCCCGGCAACCATTGCTTGGCATGTGTGCCTATGTGGTGAAGATAAGTAGAGACATTTTATTTAAATAGTTTGGACAAATCCTTCGGCAGCCAAATCTTCAACCATGAGTTAGTCTCATCGTGAGAAAGCCTTTTTGTTTAGGACTAATGGTCCATTAAGAAAGAAACAGAATAAAACATAGTAGAGAGAATGCATTGAAAGCAAGGACTTCTCTCTAGCTCTTTATTTATATTTTTTTAAAAAAACAAAACAGTGAGCAGATCAAAAAGAAAGAAACGAGAGAAAAATATCATGTCATGCAAAATATTTCTTCAAGAATCTCCCATTAATTGGGGGCATTGGTCTGATTCCTTGATGATCCACCAGCTGATATGCTCCTCCATCATAGGCTTGCTCAACAATATATGGCCCTTCCCATTTAGGTTCAAATTTTCCTTTGGTCTTATGAGTGACCACAAAGGGGTGCCGTAATACGAGAATAACTTCTCCCTTCTAGAAAACCCGTTGCTTGACGAGCTTGTTGTAAGCCCTCACCATATTTTGCCAATATAGCTCCAAGTTTTGAAAGGCATGAAGTCGCCCTTCTTCCGATGTATCTAGCTCCAGGAACCTGAGCCAGATTTGCTCATCATGAGTTAGCTCCTCGTGAATAGCCACTTGTAAAGAGGGCACTTCAACTTCAAGTGGCAGAACAGCTTCACTCCCGTAGACAAGAGAATATGGAGTGCACTATGTGGGGTTACGAACAGCGACACGATACGCCCAAAGAGCTTCGAAGAGATGATCATGCCAATCTCTTCGATGCCTGTTGACAACTTTCTTCAATATCTTCCCAAGCATCTTATTGAAAGCTTCAATCATCCCATTAGCTTGGAGATAATAACCAGTTGATTAATTCCATCGAATCTTGTACTTAGCGATGGACCTTTGCATCTTATGAGGCTTGAAAGCCGTGCCATTATCTGATGTGATGCGGTGAGGAACCCTGAAGCGGTAGATAACGTGTCATTCCAGGAAGTTAATGACATTGTCAGTCTTCACTTCTCGTAGCGACACCGCTTCGGCCCACTTTGAAAACTAATCAGTTATGGCAAGGATAAAGCGATGCCCCCTGGAAGATGGGGGGATCAATTGGCCCAATAACATCTATTCCCCACGCTTCAAATGGCCAAGAAGGCACTGTGGGATGGAGAGGAACAGGAGGTAAGTGTTTGAAGTCATCATGAATTTGACAGCCATGGAATGACTTAGCAATTCTGAGACAATCGGCCATGATACCAGGCCAATAATACCCGGCGAGTCGGATGCTATGATACATCTTGGACCCACTCTGATGTCCACCACAAACTCCATGGTGTACTTCTTATAAAACTTTATCCGCTTCACTTCTATCCACACATCGAATAAGAACCTCTTGCCCATAGGATCGCCTGTACAGAACACCAGACTTATAAACATAAGAAGGTAAATAGCATTGAAGTTGATGCTTTTCTACTAAATCATCAGGAAGGCTACCGTGCCTAAAATAATTAAGAAAGGGGACTCACCAATCGTCGTCCTTTTTAGTGATGGCCATGATGGTATCGACCTCGTACTTGTCCGGTATGAGCTCTAAAACAGCGGGTAGAAACCACCTCTTCTCAACAGCCACTTGTGTAGGCTCTCCTTGTGGAAGCACCAATGCTGCTGCAAGTTTTGCCAAAGCATCAGCAGGGGGTTTCTACTTCGCGGTACGTGTAAACTTTCAATGTGTTCAAACTTTTCCATAAGCCCTCGGACCGCATTGTAATATGGCACCAACTCTTGCTTACAGACTTCATATATATCACTTAGAGCCAATAAGAGGCCAAAAATTAGCGCCTCATATTCAGCTTCATTATTAGAACATTCCTCTTTGAGCAGCAAGAATGAATGATATATCACCCCACCTTGAGGCATTTTAAACACTGTCGATGCTTTATATTGGTAATAATAATATGGGGCTACTCGTGAGACCTAAACTTGATGGATTGCAAAGGAACACGAAACGATTTATCCTGGTTCAAGCCCTCGAGGTGAGGTAATACCCTACTTCCAGCTGTTGTGTATTGCCTTTGAGGTTTCTTTGGTGAGATTGTCATCTGCCCTCGAGAGGGCACCCTACCTCCCCTTATATACCGAGGAGACAAGGTTACAAGGTAGGAATCCCAGTCGGACAAGGTTAAGTTTGCCGAGTTCTATTGTATCCGTAATTACAAGGTTAGGCCCATCCTCTATCCGAGTGGCCTTAATGCTTCTCATGAGGTACTTGGGGCCCATGGCCTCCACAGCAGCCCCTGAGACTTTTATAGTTGAGTCGCAGCTAATGCCGAGTGCTCATACTCCTTGGTGAAGGCTTCCCGAGTGCTTTGCTCCCGAGTACTCATTATATGAGTGCTTCTTCTCCAAATCCTGCTTCATATCGGCTGGCAATGAGGCTATGAAGGGTTTCATGGAAAAATATGAATAGTGTGCGCCGAATAGGCGCACCTATTAGGTGTAGCCCCCGACTTGGTGCTTAATTGTGAAACAATTAAACATAAAGTCAAAGATCTTTAACCTTTTAGTCTTTCCCGATTAGTGTACTACTCGGAAATTAGACTCTTCAGCATCATGTCAGCTGGAAGAATTTTCGCTCAGGGCAATTGTTGGCTAAGCATGTAAGCCAAATACCACTTCATGGATTTTAACCCAATATGTGGTCAGGTGTACTTGAGAGATACCTGCATCCCCAATTTTAATGGAGACCAGCTATTGATCCTTATAAGGATATATCCTCAATACCTTAAAATAATCAAGATACCCGAATGTATACACCTGGCTCTAGGTTTAACATGAAGCTTATCTGATTATTTAATCGGTTCGTGCAAAATAGCACCTACATTGTGATTTTAACGCGACCAGCGGGCGACCTAATAGGGAATGCTATTTAAGAACTCATATCTTCGGCCTACTACCGAATAAGCTGGCCCAAACTGACCTACCTAGCGCAACCCTATAAAATCCAGAGATTTTGTTCATTGCTCAACCTGCCAATTGCTTTGGGGGTGTGCCATCAAAGCGTAGCAGGTTTTGATGCCGAAATCGTCGCAGAAATCTTTGAATATGCTGCCCGTGAACTGAGTGTGTTGCCCGTAATGATGCGATTGGGGACTCTAGATCTGTAGATTATACTTAGTATGAAGTCTTTTTCCCTGACCGCAGTAATGGTAGTAACAGGTCTAGCCTCAATCCACTTTGTGAACTTGTTCACCGCGACAAAAAGATGTGTAAATCTTCCTAGCGCTTTCTTGAATGGCCCGACCATGTCAAGCCCCTAGACTGCAAAGGGCCACAAAATTGGGATAGTTTGCAGCTCCTGTGCTGGTAGGTAAGTTTGCCGAGCAAAGAATCGACATCCCTTGCATGACAGGACAAGTGCTTTAGCATCGGTAACCGCAATCGGCCAAAGAAATCCTTGTCTTCAAGTCTTTCCGACTTATGTTCTAGATGCAGCATAGTTGCCACAGATGCCCAAGTGGATATATTGCAGGATCTGCTTGCCCTTCTCAGGTGTGACGCAGTGCATGAGAACTCTAGATGCGCTTTGACGATATAAGTCTTCTCCGACTATGATAAAGCTTTTTCTCCGTCGCTCGACTTACTCGGCTTTGTTGCGATCTTTAGAAAGTTTGTCTTCCAGTAGGAATCGAAAGATTGGGGTCTTCCAGTCTTGAATAATGATGAGCACCTCCGTAGATTTTGAGTTTGGTCCTACCTCCGACTGAAAACTCTAGTAGTGGCTTGTTTCCCTGTTTTGACCAAATAGGTACCCGAATGCTATGCTAGTGTAGGATTCGGCTAGCGACCCTCTTGGGGCATACCCAACATGGCAAAATGGTAGCCAAATAAGGTACCCGAACCTCGCATTAGCATAGGATTTGGCTGGTGACCCTCAGGGGGCGTACCCTACCCAACAGAGTTGTGACCAAATAAGGTACCCAAACCTCACATTAGCATAAGATTCAGCTGGCGGCCCTCATGGGGCGTACCCTACCTAGCAGAGTGATACCCGAGCCTTGTCAAGTGCCAAAGGTCAGTTATTGGCCCACATGGAGCGTACCAAGGTAAAGGTGACATCCGTGTCCTGACTGGCGTGAGTACTTGATCAGTAGCCCTCATGGAGCATTCTGAGTGATTCTTGAAGCATCGCACTCCATGTGTACCATGACAGACTGGTCCAGCCCTCGAGCATAGAAGATAGGCTCATAGCCATGAGTTCCTGTTACACGTATCAGGAACTAGGCCCTACATTATAAACATATCGAATGAGTAGCATCTGATGTAGAGAACAATCACCCGAAGAAAATTTATGTATTTTACAATAGATGTAAATATGTGTTCCTGCTCTTATTGATATTAATTTCCCCGAGTTGTTGACCCCCTTACGTTTAAACACTCTGCCCGACTAGTCATAGCCCCTGAGCGTCAGGAGTCGGCTCATGGCTCTTTCCTAGACATGTGTTTTGGGTGACTTGAATTCGTCTTTCATGGAGCAAAGCTTCACAGATCGGAATTTATGCTACTCGAGAACTTTTGCAATCATTAAGAGCAAAAACAGAAGATGCACAGTATGTACACCTATTAGGTGTAAGCTGCTGTGGCATTGGCGAGGCTGAGTGAGGAATTGACGATCTCATCCCCCTAGATCCGATCCCGACTGGTGCTAAGCCGTATCCGAGTCAAACCATAGGGAAGTGAGTTGCCTCCTGGCCCATTTAAATAAGAATATTATATAAAGGAGAAAATATTTATCAGAAAGCGACTTAGCTATTCAGTATTGCACGAGTTGGGAGTGGGGATACCATCCTTGCATTTGAGCTATTGAGCCCCCGAGCATGTCACTTGTCATTATGATAATCTTCAGTTCTAGGAGGTCAAGGACGGTTGCGATTGACTATCACAATGAGGTCGTCCGACTTGCGTTTGTGGTTTCCAGCCTTAGTCAGGGCCCTCATCGGTGTCCTTTCGCTCCTTCTGTTGAGGTGCCTTTTTGTCATCGAGTGCCTCGGCGACAGCGTTGGCCGAGTTGGCGTATTTGTTTGCCATTTCAAATAAAGTCTTGACAGAGCTTGGTGGCTGAACTTAGCGATGAACGGGGTATCTTTTACTCCTTTGCAGAAGGTAGCAATGATGATCTCATCCTTGATTTTAGGTATTGAGTTCCTCTTCTCGGAGAACCATTTGATGAAGTCGTGGAGGGACTCGTTCTTTCTTTGGTGGCACTGGTACATATCGTACTCGGAGGATGGCCTTTCGTAAGTTCTTTGGAAGTTCGTGACGAAGCGTTCATGGAGTTTCCTGCAGGAACCAATTGACCGCCTGGAAAGCCATGTCGACCATGTTCTTGCTGCGTCAGCCAGGGCGACCGGCAGGTAGTTAGCCATGGCCTTGTGATCGCCTCCAGCCACGCGGATTGCCAAAGTATACACGGTGAGTCAGGACTCTGGGTTGGTCTTGCCGTTGTACTTCTCTATACTAGTTGGCTTGAAACCGGATGGCCAGTTGACTTGTTGCAGTTCACGAGTGAACGCTGGAACTCCTTCATCTAGGTGAGGGCTCTGACTCCGACTGTGGCGATGGAAGTGTTCGTGCTCGTCTTCAAGTCGGTGATGTTCATCTTCCTCACGCTCCTGGCATCGAGCATTGATGTCGTGGCGGAGATCCCGTCGTTGTTGTCCCCGAGCGTCCTGGTTATCCCGACGCTCGTTGTGATGGTACCACTGTCGGCCGTCGTTGTGGTGGCCAAGTGACGTGTGATGGGACTCCGAGTGGTGTCGACCGAAGCCGGCTGCTCGGCGTTGCACTGAAGCCGATGAAGTTGTAGCACCCGAAACTGTTTTGTTAGATGGTATAAACGTATCTCCAGATTGCTGTTGATAGGCTGCAGCGGTTATCATTGCTTTGATTTTTGTGATAGTCGAGGTAGCCTGGTGGTCGGGCCCGAACTGCAAGGTGTCTAACAGCGTGACAGCGGCCATAACATTCTGTTGTGGGGTCACGAAGACGTTGTGGTCGCCTACTCAGGTTTGGAGGATCTCTTGTTGAGTAGTCTGCTCAGCCCTGCACAAGTTGTCGTTGCGAACGTCGAACTCGGCTTGTAGGCGTCGTGCGTCCTCCTCCTGTTGCTCACACAGTCAGTGAGCCTCCTCCTCCTGTTGATCAGGTAGTCGGCGTGCATCTTGTGTTGGAGTTGATCCCTTTGATGCCATGAGCACTTCACGTGGTGGAGAAGAGCTTGCCAAACTGCTGTCTGACCGTGAGTCGGAATCGGAGTAGTTTAGGGGTGTGATGATAATCCCAACCTCACTGGACCCGATCTCGAATGGTTCTAGGCCGTATCCAAGTTGAATTCCAGAGGATTGAGTCTGCCGCATCAGATTGGAATTGAAGATTGTTGCGGCGTTGTCGAGTCTGAGTGGGAAATTGACAATCTCATCTCCCCTGGACCTGATCTCGATTGGCTCCAAGCTAAATCCGAGTCAAATATCAGGAAAGAGAGTTATCCCAGAACTCGTAGATCTTGCGTGTTGCCGAAGCAAGATGTTGAAAACTGCTGCGGTGTTGAGTAGGACAACTGGCGCTGAGTTGGCTTGGTCCCTGGCCGATTGGGTTGAAACCGAGTCAGACAAGGGGAGATTGCCGAGATTGTCGGTGATGAAGTCAAGGCTCCCGAATCTGATGGCTTGTCTGGGAGAGAAATTGATGCCATCGACTTCTATGGTTGGATCCATCGGTCTTGATGACGATGATCTCGACAAAGCCCCAACCTGCCGCACCAATTGTCGATGCTTTGTATCGGCAATAATTATATGGAGCTATTCATCGGACCTAAACTCGATGGACTTAGAAAGACAAGACGATTTATATTGGTTCAGGCCCTCGGGGTGAGGTAATATCCTATTTCCAGTTGTAGTGTATTGCTTTCACTGTATTCTTTGGTGAGATTATCATGTCTGCCCTATGGGGCTCCCTACCCCTCCTTATATATTGGAGGGGTGAGGATTACAGGGTAGGAAACCCAGTCAGATACAACCAAGAGCTTTCCTTATTAGTACATAGAGAGTCCGGCTAGGATTATATCCCTTTCCTTGTCTTGCAAGGTAACATGAAGCCAAGTCCTACTCTATCTCCAAGTAGGGGCCAGCCCATCCTCTGTCCGAATGGCCGTAATTGCCTTCCTTAAGGTACCCAGGGCCCATGGCTTCCACAGGCTGTTTTTGATTTGTTTTTGAGAATTTGAAATTGGAATTGAATTTAAATGGGATTTTTGAAATCAGGGAAAAATGGGGGATTTTTGGAGGGGCTCCTGGGACTGATTTGAGGGGAAAATGAGATCACACATGGTACAATTAATCACAAATCCAATTAAGAGCCAAAATTTTGCAATTAGGTTTTTATTTAAAATAATTTTTAAAACAAGGAAAAACATGGGCATTACAAACCTACCCCCTAAAGAGAATCTCAACCTGAGATTCTAAATCTAAGCAAACAACTCAAGATATTGTACACGAAGGTGGTCTTCTCACTCCCAGATGGCTTCTTCTTCCGATTGATTACTCCATTGCACCTTGTAAAACTTGGTCAAGGTTCTTCGCGTTCGTCTCTCAGCTTCATCAAGGATGTGGATTGGTCATTCTTCATAAGTTAGGTTCTTGTTTAACTCGATGCCTTCAAGGGGAACTTGTTCTTTAGGTACACGAAGACACTTCTTTAATTGGGAGACGTAGAATACGTTATGTATATCCACAAGTTCGCTGGGTAGTTGTAGCTGGTAGGCGACTTCTCCTCGTCGGGCGGTGATAGGATAGGGGCCTATAAACCTAGGGGCCAACTTTCCAGCCATACCGAATCTCTTCATACCATGTAACGGAGATACTCTCAGGTAGACGTGGTCTCCAATTTTGAACTCTAGGTCTCTGCGTTAGTTGTCGGCATAGCTTTTCTGTCGTGACTGGGCTACTCTCAGATGTTCCCTTATCACTTTTACTTTCTCTTCCGCATCCTTTAGGAGATCAGGCCCAAATATCCATTTCTCCCCCACATCGGTACAACAGAGTGGGGTATGGCACTTGTGTCCATATAGTGCCTCATTTGGGGACATCTTGATGCTGGTTTGGTAGCTATTATAATAAGAAAATTCCGCGTAGGGTAGGCAGAGGTCCCATGTCCCTATGAAGTCTAGGGCTCATGCTCCAACATGTCCTCCAAGATCTAGTTCACCCTGTGGAGGCCATGGGCCCCGGGTACCTCATCACAAGCATATGGGCCACTCGGATAGAGGATGGGCCTAGCTTTGTAATTAGAGATATGGTAGAACCCGGCAGACTTTGCCTTGTACAATAAGGAATACACACTCCTAGTCGGGTAAATTGTATCTCTAAGAGGAGATCCTTTGGCTGTATCCAGCTAGGACTCCTACCTTGTACCCCTATCCCCGAGTATATAAGGGGAGGCAGGGCACCCCCTGAGGGCAGAAGATCATAGATCAACACAAATCCTCAAAGGAATAACACCACAACTGGACGTAGGGTATTACCTCACATCGAGGGCCTGAACTAGTATAAAATCTCCCTGTGTTCCTTTGCAATCCACCGAGTTTCCATCCGCCGGGTAGTCCCATATTCATATTGCCGGTGTAAAACATCGATAGTTGGCGCGCCAAGTAGGGGCTCAGCGAAATCAACATCTACAAGCTCGATGGATCCAACAACAGGAGTCGACGGTGACAAATTCTCTCCCGGAGATACAGTCTCATTCGGAAGCCTTGACTTCGTCGCCGACATGTTCAGCAACCTTACCTTGGCCGACGCAGATCCAATCCAACCGGCCGGGGAACCAGCCGACTCCCCACCAGTCGGTCCACAACACGCTGCGACCACCCTCGTCGACGTGCTGCGGCAATCTACCACCTGTCCAGGTGTTGGGACAACTCTCTCTTTCAGCGTCCGACTCGTGCTCGGCCTTGAGCCAGCCCGGGTCGGGCTAAGAGGGGGAGAGATCATCAACTTCCCTCGCAGACTTGGTGACGCCGCGGATCTACATCTCATGTGGCAAACCCGATCCCCTGTGATTCAGTTTGGACATGGCCCAGAGCCGCTCCAGATTGGATCTAGGGAGGTTGGAGTCATCCTTACTCCGATCAATTACTCGGATTCTGACTCCAAGTCGGACAGCGGTTTGAATACTAGTTCGGACACTAGTCTGGCAAGTTTCCTTCTGCCCCGTGAGATCTTCATGGCTTCAACCCCTCCACCAGAGGTACGCCGACTACAAGAGGAGCAACAAGAGGAGGCACACCGACTACGACAACAGGAGGAGGCTGACTGTGAGGCTCGCAACGACGAGCTACACAAGGCTGGGCGAACTGCTCAGCAACAGATCCTCCAGACTAGAGTCGGCGACCACGACGTCTTTGTCACGCCACAATAGAACGACGTGGCCGCTACAACCCTGCTGCATACACTCCAGCTCAGGCCTGATCACCAGGCCACCCCGACTATCGCCAAGATTAAAGCTATGATCATAGCTGCTGCATGTCAGCAACACCAGCAGTCGGGCGAAACACTTATACTGACCAATCGGTTGGGTTCTCCAGCGGCAGTCTCGTCCGCATCAGCGCGACGCCGGGTGGCCGACTCAAGTCAACCACACGAGGAGTCACGGCAAAGATCACTCGGCAACACCACCAACAACAATCGGCGACGTCACCAGAACAATCGTCGGTTCAACCAGGACCTCTAAGTTCATCTACAACGCGACCTCCGACAAGACATTAACGCCCGGTGCCATCAACGCGAAGAGGACGAGCGCCGCCGACTGGAGGACGAGCATGAGCACTTCGGCCTCCACCATGAGCGGTTCAACCACCACGATCGGAGCCGGAGCCCTCACGAAGACGAAGGCGTTCTAGCTTTCACCCACGAGCTATAGGACGTCGACTAGCCGTCGGGCTTCAAGCCTACGGGGATCGAGAAATACGACGGCAAAACCAACCCCGAATCCTGGCTCATCGTATATACTCTGGCAATCCGAGCTGCTGGAGGTGACCATAAAGCCATGGCTAACTACCTCCCGGTTGCCCAGGCCGACTCAGCGAGGACATGGCTAACAGAGCTCCCGAGGCGGTCGATCGGTTCCTGGGAAGAACTCAGGGAGCGGTTCATCGCTAACTTCCAGGGGACCTACGAGATGCCGTCTTCCGAGCACGATTTATACCAACTACACCAGATGAAGAACGAGTCTCTGCGCGAATTTATTAAGAGGTTCTCTGAGAAGCGCAACCAAATCCCAATGATCAAGGATGAGGTCATCATCGCCGCCTTCCGCAAGGGAGTAAAGGACGCCCCGTTCATCGCGAAATTCACTCAGAAGCCTCCAGCCACTGTCAGGGCTCTCTTCGATATGGCAAACAAATACGCCGACTCGGCCGAGGCAGTCGTAGAGGCCCTCGACGAGAAGAAAGAGTCCTGGCAAAAAGAACAAAAGGCAAAAGCTGACAACGTGACATCACAGAACAAGTTCGGTAGCCGCAAGCGGAAGTCGGACAATGAGGTGGCCAACATGGAGCACACTCGGTCGCGGCCCCCAAGGAACAACGAATACCAGAAGGTTATGAATGGGCCTTGCCCCTTCCATCCCAAGGGCAAGCATGCGGCTAAGGATTGCTTCATGCTCAAGAAGTTTGCCTCCGAGAAGACTTCATCATCTGGCACCGACAAGGACAAAGACAAGCCAGACTCAGGCCCGGCCGATGATTTTCAAGATCCCCAGGCCGAGCTCAACCACATCTTTGGAGGGCCATCCGCGTACGAATCCAAGTGGAAGCAGAAGCTAACAACACGCGACGTCAACACGGTCTTTACAACAGACGCCCCCAATATTTGCGTTGGTCAGAAACACCCATCACATTCGACTGCGCAGATCACCCCGGTCGGGTCTCACACTCGGGACGCTACCCACTCGTCCTGGACCCGGTCATCAAGAATATCAAGCTGAAGAAGGCCCTCATAGACGGAGGCAACATGCTCAATATCCTCTTCGCCAAGACCCTGGATGAGATGAAAATCCCTCGTTCAGAACTGCGGCCGAGTACTGCGCCCTTCCACGGGATAATTCCCGGCCTGTCTTCAATACCCCTTGAGCAGATAACCTTGCCGGTCACCTTCGGCACGCGGGATAACTTCCGCACAAAAAACATTTGCTTCGAGGTCGCTGATTTCGAGACCTCATACCACGCGATACTCGGACGACCGGCGCTCACCAAATTCATGGTGATACCACACTATACCTACATGGTGCTCATAATTCCTGGGCCAGCAGGAGTCCTCTCCCTCCGCAGCGACGTCAAGCAAGCCTTCACCTGCGACAAGGAGAGCTGCGAGTTGGCTCAATCACAAGAGCTGACAGTCGGACGCAACAGCATTCGGCAAGCCGTCACAGCCGAAGTCAAGGATGACCAAGTTCTGGCCAAAAAAGCAGCGAAGTCGGGAATTTCAGCGGACTCCGACACAAAGAAGATCCCCTTGGACCCTTCTGACCCCTCCAAGACTGCCCTAGTCAGGACCGGACTTGACCCCAAATAGGAAGACGCGCTCATCACCTTCCTCCAAGCCAACAAGGATATCTTCGCGTGGAAACCGTCCGACATGCCGGGCGTACCAAGGGAGGTAATCCAGCACGCCCTCAACGTTAAGACAGACGCCAAGCCAGTCAAGCAACGGCTACGACGCTTCACACAAGACCGTAAAGATGCTATCCAGGAGGAGATAACCAAGCTTCTCACAGCCGGGTTCATCAAAGAGGTCTATCACCCAGATTGGCTGGCAAACCCAGTCCTGGTCTAGAAGAAAAACGGTAAATGGCGCATGTGCGCCGACTACACCGATCTCAACAAGGTGTGCCCCAAGGATCCATTTGGTCTACCTAGAATAGATCAGGTGGTGGATTCAACCGCAGGGTGTGAACTTCTTAGCTTTCTTGACTGTTACTCAGAATACCACCAAATCAGCCTCAAGGAGGAGGACTATCTAAAGACGTCTTTTATCACGCCGTTTGGAGCATACTGCTACATCACTATGCCGTTCGGTTTGAAAAACGCTGGAGCAACGTATCAACAGGCCATTCAGCGGTGTCTACACACTCAGATCGGGCACAACATGGAGGCCTACGTCGACAACGTGGTGATCAAGACCAAGTCCAAAGAAGACCTCATCGCTGACCTAGAAGAAACCTTCCAAAATCTTCGAATATTCAAGATGAAGTTGAACCTGAAAGAGTGCGCCTTCGGGGTGCCATCCGGAAAGCTACTCAGCTTCATCGTCTTGCATCACGGCATCGAGGCCAACCCGGAGAAAGTCAATGCAATCATGAACTTGGCACCCCCGACTAGCCAGAAGGACGTCCAGAAGTTGACAGGCTACATGACGGCACTCAGCCGGTTTATTTCCCGACTAGGCGAACAGGGCATGCCCTTTTTCAAGCTATTGAAGAAAGCAGACAATTTTCAATAGACTCCTGAAGCCTAGCAAGCCTTCGAAGACTTCAAAAAATTTCTCACATCACCACCCGTGTTGGCGTCACCAATGCCCCAAGAACCATTAATGTTGTATCCCGCGGCAACCACTCAGGTAGTCAGCACGGTGCTGGTGGTCGAGCAATCTGAACAGGGTCAGATACAGAAGATTCAATGGCCAGTCTACTTTGTCAGCAAGGTCCTCGCCGACTCGAAGATGAGATATCCACAGGTCCAGAAGCTACTGTACGGCCTACTCATCACTGTCCAGAAGTTGGTGCACTATTTCCAAGCACATCAAGTCATGGTGGTCACATCGTATCCACTCGGGGACATCCTGCATAATCGCAAGGCCACCGGCTGAATCGCTAAATGGGCGCTCAAGTTGATGGCGTTCAACATCACCTTTCAGCCACGAACAGCTATCAAATCACAAGCTCTAGCCGACTTCGTGGTCGAGTGGACAGAAGTTCAAATGCCTACATCAACAGCGAAGCTAGAGTACTGGACAATGTACTTTGACAGTTCTCAATGGATCGGTGGCGCTGGGGCTGGCGTCGTACTGATGTCCCCTACCGGCGAAAAACTCAAGTACGCTCTCCAGATCCACTTCCCGGCTTCCCACAACGTCGCCGAGTACGAGGCACTTATCCACGGGCTCCACATTGCTATATCACTCGGCATCCACTGGCTGGTTGTGCGAGAAGATTCTCAAGTCGTCGTAAACCAAGTCATGAAAGACTGGACATGTCTCGATGACACAATGGCGGCGTACTGTCAGGAGGTCCGGAAGCTGGAAAACAAGTTTGACGGGCTGGAGATAACACATGTCCTACGACAATATAATAATGTTGCAGACGAATTGGCAAACATGGGATCCAAGCGAGAAGCGGTCCTGACAGGGATCTTTGTCGAGCAACTTATGGAGCCATTAGTCAAGAAGAAACCAGTGCCAGAGCAGTCGGGAGGCGAACCTACCTCGGCAACAGACGAAGTACTGAACATATGTCAAGACTAGCGGACTCCTGTTCTCAAATTCCTCCTGGACGACGAACTCCCAGAAGATCGCCGTCTAGCCGAACAAATTAAACGTCGAAGCAAGAGTTTCCTAGTCATCGGAGAAGACCTATACTGAAGAAGTGCATCCGGTGTCCTCATGCGCTGCGTCACCACCGAGGAGGGCAAGCAGATTCTTCAATCAATCCACTCGGGCATATGTGGCAACCACGCCGTATCCAGGACGTTAGTCGGAAAGGCTTACTGGCAGGGATTTTTCTGGCCAATAGCAGTAACAGACGCCAAAGACATTGTTCGCACATGTGAGGGTTGCCAATTCTACGCAAGACAAACCAACCTCCCAGCCCAAGAACTCCAAACAATCCCAATCTCTTGGCCTTTTGTAATATGGGGGCTTGACATGGTCGGGCCTTTCAAGAAAGTGCCAGGAGGGTTCACACACTTGTTCGTCGTAGTGGATAAATTCACAAAGTGGATTGAGGCAAAACCCGTTGCTACTATAACAGTGGCAGGAGCAAAGGACTTCATCATGAGTATATTATACCGATTCGGGGTTCCTAACCGCATCATCACGGACAACGGTACTCAGTTCACGAGCGGCGTGTTTCAAGATTTCTGTGACGACTTCGGCTTCAAGATCTGCTATGTGTCTGTGGCACACCCGCAGAGCAATGGGCAGGTTGAACGCGCCAATGGTATGGTCTTACAAGGTATCAAGGCCAGGATATTCGACCGACTACAACCATACATGGGTCGGTGGGTACAAGAGCTCCCATCTGTTCTCTAGTCTCTCAGAACCACGGTTAGTCGGGCAATAGGGCAATCCCCTTTCTTTCTAGTCTATGGTGCCAAGGCCATGCTACCAACCGAGTTAGAGTTCGTCTCTCCGCGAGTTCAGGCTTACTCAGAAGACACCTCAAATAGTACCCGATTGGTCGAACTAGATCAGTTGGAAGAAGCGAGGGACATCGCAATAATCCAGTCGGCAAGGTATCTTCAAGGCCTGCATCGCTACCACAATCTCAATGTCCGTGGCCACGCCTTTTTGGTCGGAGATCTCGTCTTGAGAAAAATACAAACCACCAAAGATAGGCATAAACTATCCCCAATCTGGGAAGGGCCATTCATTATAGCTGAGGTCACGCGGCCAGGTGCCTACCGACTGAATACCGAAGACGGTGCCCTTATCAGCAACTCATGGAATATAGAATAGCTACGTCCTTTCTATACCTGAGTTTTATACTTTTCCATGTGTACATATTTCTCTGACTCACTACGCCGCTTGTCCCAACTAAGTAGTGAGTCGGGGGCTGCAAGTATTATATGCGCTTTGTCAATAATATACGAGCCTGTTTTACTTAAGTTATGAAGTTTTGCAACAACTTTGTTATGTTTGCCCAAGTACAGCTTTCCGCGGTGAACGATTTTATTAAGTTCCTATAGACCAACTCGGCGCAGATTATATAGTCAGGTAAAGCTAATGACAACTAAGTAATAATTCAGAGCTTGGCGGCATTACACATATATTTACACATGTCTTTACAAAAATTCATATACATCGACTGCATGATGGACTGTTCTTACATACCCAGGTCTCGGGTGATCACCTCTGTAGTTAGCCTCGCCTTGGCTATCAGCTCCAGCGCCTCCTCAGGTGTCGTCTCCTCGGTGAACCCCTCTCTGATGGCCTCAATATCTGCCCTGGGGTAGATTGACTTGGTCATCGCCAGTGTTTGGCCCACGTCGACAACTGTACGCTCATCGGAGTACCTCTTCAGGATACTCGGTACTTCGTTAAGGCGTGCCTGCACCTAAGACACCGTGTTGGAGCTGGTTCCCACATAACGAGGATCCATCACGTTAAGGAGCCCTTTCATGGACTCGGCAAGGATCTCCCGTGACTCCTTGACAACCTTTATCTCCTCTGCAAAGTCCTGGAATTGGATTTGGGCATTGGCTCTAGCAGCTGCCTGGGTTCACCAACAAGTAAACTTGTTAGGCAAATTGCAGACGGAGTACTTAATGGATTGGTTAAGATCATTGTCAGAGCGGAGACTTACTTTCGTAGTCGGCCTCCCACATGTCTTTGGCTTTTTCCAGTTCAGCCTTTTCCTTCTCGAGCTTAGCGTTGGCCTTCTTCAAGTCGGCCTTCTCTTTCTCAAGCTCGGCCTTAGCCCTTGTCAAGTCGGCCTTGTCTTTTTCAAGCCCGGCCTTGGCTCTCTCGGCCTCCTTCAGCTGGACTTCTCCCTCTGTTTGCGTCTTTAGCTCGGCTTCGAGGGCTACACATCAGAATAGTCAAGTACTCAACATTGCAGTCAAGACACAACTGGGCAGTCGGGAGATAGCATAGCTGGAGAAATATACTAAGGGCTCAGTCAGGAAGACGTTCGGGAGACTTACTTCCAATCTTCTTGGCTTGGTCCCAATTTTCGTCCCTGAGCTGATTGACGGCTCCCTTCAGCCAAGACTCCCTCCCCTGGTGGCGCTGCTCCAATTTGGCCTTTAATGCCCGGAGCTGGTCCAATTCTTGGAGCTGGGGGCAACCCGGGTCAGGACCTCGTTCATCCTCTCCGAGCGGTCAACAATTTTCTGCTCGGGGAGAAACAGTGCAAATCAGAGTCAAGTGTCAGAACACTCGTGCAAGGAGGACTACCAAGACTCCAATACGGTGAAATTCATACCTTAATCCCCTAGGACGCGGCGATTGCAGCGCGAAGCAAGTCTTCACGCTCCTTCTCCACTGCAGCCTCGTCATGCTTATAACTCCTCGCAGTTCTGTCGGGGGCCACCCAGCGGAATGTCCTCGGGAACTTGCGGGGAGGGGCTTCGAGCTTGGGGAGGTCCGGTCTTTTCGAAGATGACAACGACGATGACGACGGCGACAAGGACGGTGACAGGGTCCTAGCCCTCAACTCGGAAGCCTCCGGGGCCTCGGGGGCTAGCTCAAGGGCTGGAGCGATAGCTTCGACAACCGCCCCTTGGTCGGCCGGTGTCGGCGGCCCTGCAGTCGGGACGATCTTAGTTTCTACAACTGAGACCACCGCCGGCTCAGCAGGTGTGCTCGCTAGCACTAACTCGGCTGGGGATGGCTCAACAACGGAGGTAGCCGGAATGGTCTCCTTAAGATCAATGTCATCTCGCTTCCTGCGTAATGAGTCAAATATCAAAACACAACCATGCCGAACAAGATTTTCAGAAGACCTAGAGCAACCTACCTTTTGGAGAACTTAAGCCTCTGTCCGGGCGATCCAGAGGTCAGCACTGGAGGGCCACTGGCTGTCGAGCCCAAGGGCACAATGGTCGGCGGCGGTTTTTCTGTCTTGGTCGGCCCTGCTCGCGGTGCGGCTGGCTGGGATGCTCGGGTACTCGGCGGCGCTATTCTTGGGCTCGATGTTGCTGAGCATGGCAGCGCTGGACTCAACGGCACTCGTATTGGGCTCGATGATGCTAAGCTCGATTGCGCTGGTCCCGGTCTGGGACTCAGTGGCCTGGGGCTGTACCGGCAGTGTCTTTTATCTTCAGACTCCCGGCTGTGGCACTCGGCCTCATAACTTTCTTCTTGCCCTGATCTACAACAGGTCTCTTCCCCTCTCTCTTGGAGTCGGGCTAGGCAGTAGAAGGACTTCTCGGCCTCTTCTTCGACTTCATGGCCGACAGCGCTCGGGAGTCATCATCAAACTCCTCACATGACTGCAAGCAGTTCAACAATATATTTACACATTCTGGAGCCAATCTAGGCATATATCTGCAAGCATTCACCACAGATGAACTACAAGATAGCATCAGTAAGGGTTACCTTTGGGCGCGGCCTCTTCCGGCTATAAGCCGCCACAGACCGATCTATGTCTTCAGTTTCGATCACCCCGCTGGCAAAGAAATCTAGCAGGATGTTTGTCACCTTGTACTTGTCTATCAGGTCGGAGTATTCCCAGCTGGGATCACCTTTGCCCTTGTAGTCCCAGCCAAAGTGACACCTCAGCTTCAGCGGCCTGATGCACCGAGTCAAGAAACGTCTGGTCACCCATGGACCAGTCAACCCGGCTCTCTTCAGCTTGTCAATCCTACCAACAAGAATGTTAACCTGCCCCATTTCTTTAGAGGTAGGCAAAGACGACCAATTGGCAATAACCATTGGAGGCAAATCCATAAAAGGGGGAAGGCTTGGCTCAAGATCGGAGCAGTAAAACCATTCCTTATGCCAGCCTTTGAGAGAAGATTTCAGAGGGATATTGAAATAGATCCTCTTCATCTCACTTCTGAGTTGGATACCGGCCCCCCCAATCACTTGGATTTTGCTCTTGGAGGGTTGGGGCTTGATATGGAACAAATATCTAAAAAGATTTAAATGGGGTTCCACACCCAGGAAGCACTCACAAAGAGTCACGAATATGGAGATTTGCATAATCGAGTTGGGATTCAGATTCACCAACTTGAGTTCATAAAAAGCAAGAAGCTGGCAGAAGAACTCGAAAGATGGAAGAGAAAGACCCTGGTGGAAAAAAGAGGCGAAAACGACGGTCTCACCATCCTGGGGCTCCGGAACCGATTCACCCTCAGCTAGACGCTAGTTGATGACATTGTGGCTCTGCAACCTTAGCTGCTTCTCCAAGAGCTTCAGCTTAGCTAACCTGCAATCCGAAGTCGGCCAGACATCATCCGACGCATCCGCGAGATCTGAAGCCCTCGGCATGGTTAGGGATAAAGGAGATTTGGGGGAAATGTTGCGGAAGGTTTGGAATAGACGAGGAGGACCGAAATTGCCCGAGTTCTAATGGGGAAGAGTGAACAATGGCGAACCCTAGCGGAGTGGGAGGCGAAATTTCAACGCGGAAGCTGGAAGACGAAACGATTGGTGGATTGGAGAAGATGAAGGAATCTTTTCTCTCTCTCCCCGCCTTTTGTAGAGCCGTTTCCGATTCATGGGCTTGGGCTTACACAGACGGTACTGGGCCACCAAGATATGAGTTTCTACAGTAGCACGCTCAATGTGGGCTGCTCGCTGGCTGTGTTAAAATCGCAGTGCTAGTGCTACCGACAGGAACCAATGAGATAAATAGGTATGCTTCATGAAGGCCTAATTGCTGAACACATATGTTTGGGTATCTGTCTTATCCACCAGGTATTGAGGATATATCTTTATAAGGATCACAAGCTGGTCTTCATCAAAATTGGGGATGCAGGTATCTCTTAAGTACACCTGACCATACAATGGATTTAATTTCATAAAGTGGTACTCGGCCTACATGCTTGGCCAACAGTTGCCATGAGCAATGTTATTCCAGCTGACATGACGCTGAAGAGTCTAACTTCTGAGTAGTGTGCTACTCGGGAAAGACTATAAATATTTCTTTCAGCCGATATGACGCTGAGGAGTCTAACTTCCGAGTGGGACGCCACTCGGGAAAGACTATAAATACCCTTTCCAGCTGACTTGAAGCTGAAGAGTCCCATATACGAGTGGAATGCTACTTGGCAAAGACTATAAATCATATTCCGGTTCACATGATACCGAAGAGTCTCATATACCAGTAGTATACTACTCGGGAAAGACTACAAGGTTAAAGATCTTTGACTTTATGTTTAATTGTTTTCACTATTAAGCACAAAGTTGGGCTACACCTAATAGGTGCACCTATTCGGCGCACCTACTCATACTTCTACATGGAGCCCTTCATAGCCTCGCTGCCAGCTGACATGAAGCAGGACTCGGGAAGGAGAAGCACTCGGACAAAGAGTACTCGGGAGTAATGCACTCGGGCAATCTTCACCGTGGAGGATAAGCACTCGGCATCAGCTGTGACTCAATTATGAAGATCTCAGGGGCTGCTGTGGAGGCCATGGGCCCCGGGTACCTCATCACAAGCATATGGGCCACTCGGATAGAGGATGGGCCTAGCCTTGTAATTAGAGATATGGTAGAACCCGGTAGACTTTGTGTAGCGCCCCCTTCCCGGTACCCCCGTACGGTGATACCGGAGAGGAAGCGCCCCGCAGGAAATTGGCGTGAACCAACTCCCATGGAACCGCGATGCCGGTACCAGTCCTAGGAAACCAAGCTGGTACCCGCGGTCAACCGAGATGTACCACAGCAAATAACTAAATACATAAATACATATATATACCTTTATAAGTTGCGGCCTTGGGCAAGCCCTGAGCAGCAACCAGCAAACAGAACAGCAGCAGCGGAACGACAGCGCAGCGAGAACCCATCCACAAGCAACGGCTTGGGATAGGAAGGAAACCCTAATCTTCACTTCAACTTCACTCTTCCTGAAGGAGGGACAAAAAAAATAGATTGAGTACTTACATACTCAGCAAGTCACGAAAAATGTGAATCATGCAGGCTATCAATGAGAGGCTAGGGTTTATTTCGCAATCCTTTTTCCTTCAAAAACATTTTTGAAAACCTAAGTGTGGGTTGTTTCAGTGTGACTGGAAGGAGGCTCTCGCCTCGATCCTATCCGCGAATTGCTTTTCAACAACTCAAGCGAACGAAGCAAATTTTCATTGATCTTAAATATTCTTATACCGCCTGTCGGATCACGACAGCGGCTCAATGGATCTGCTCTCAAGCAGCTTTCCACTGTATCAACATCTATTACTTTATTTTCAATTTCGTCCCCTCAGGACGAAATCTCATGTTTCACTTATGTCCCATCCAGGATATCATTTTATCTCATCTCATCTCAGCGGCTCCTCGAGCCATTCATAACTCATCTCATAACTCATCTCGATGGCTCCCCAAGCCATCCTCAATCTCACCTCAGCACATCAATTGCTCCCACTCAGGAAGCCTAATCTATGATGCCATACGACATCCCAGGTCACACAGCCCCATTTCTGACCACTCAGGTCATCCATCAGCCACTGAGGCCGATTCTGGTAACGATTCCCATACCACAAATCACTTTCACAAAATCTTGGCAAACAAATCTACGCTAGAGGAATCACCTCACATTGCCCGTAACCGTGGGCACGGCTGTTCGAACAGTTCGTTTGATCTTTGCAAAGATTGCACGCTTTACCCACACGATGCGAGCTTACTCCCACACTGGCCAAGCGGGGAGGTTTGCGACAAGGCCTTTCCAAAACCTACTCAGGATAGCACGCTACCCTATAAATGGGTGCTCACACTCAACCAAGTACCAGGAACTCATTTCCTGTACTCAAGGACAGGGGTATATCGCCCTCTCGGCACCTAGCCAGTCCCACATTTATTAGCAACCGAAAACCATCCTGGGAACACTAATTACTCAGCCAGGGGTGTCCCATACCACCCGTGTGGTCGCACTGTGAGATGCTCGGATGGAATTCCCCAAGGAATCGGTCCTTATATGTGAATACGAAGTGCCACCACACAGGCGATCACTTTGCACCGCGGAAATTTTTGCAAATAAATTTTATTTCGCAAATCCACCGACATCACATGTCGGGTTTTTAAATCTTTGGAAACCCTATTTTCCCAATCGGCAAACAAAAGTGATGTGAGGGGAACCATCGGATTCCATGCTCAGAGAGCACGATCACCGATGTACCACGAGGTGGAGCGACAAGGGATAGGATATCAGACCTACAGGGTTTATGCAACTACTGGGCAGGTCCGTTGGTTCGACACGCAAACCGAGGCCGATCAATTTATCGTGCGCACTAATCATGCAATTTTGCAAACAAAACATTTTAAATTTAGGAGCAACATGGTCAAGGAGTGACTTGCCTCAGTCTTCGTCTTCAACCTTCGCGAAAATCCGACGTCTGACGAATTTCCAAAGCATCGACTACGCGCGAAACGAGAGAACAACACACAAAACCCTAGAAATAAAATACTATTATTAATAACTAATAGTGCCAGGAGGTAGATCTCATTTTTAGAAAAATTTAGAGACTTGAACGGGGTCAATCGGAGTTACGATTGAAAAGATATGAATTTTGGAAGTTTTGGGAATTTTTCTGGAAAAAGAAATGAATTACTTGAATTATTGGGAAAGGAATTAATTTGATTATTTGAAAAGGGAATATTTCTCTGGAATATTCCTTGATAGGTGGGGCCCTGGTGTAATTGGCAGAGGAGAGAGAAAGAGAGCAGGGCCCACATGGTAGGACACACACAGAGAGGATGACATAATGGCCCCACATGTCATTGGCTAAAGGGGAGATGAGAGAGTGACAATCAGGGCCCACATGCAGTGGGAAAAAGGAGGAAGGAACTATGCAGTACTGTTTATGGGCCCACATGGCAGGGAGGAAGGGGCCACATATCAGTCCTTGGGGCCCACTGTCACAGGGGTAAGAGAGGGGTTAAGTGGAGGCCCACATGTCATATGTAACTGGGCGGGCCCATAGGGCGGTGACCAAGCTGGAGGGGGCTCAGAGGGAGGAGGCCGGCGAGGAGGATCGACGGTGGACGGCGGCCGGGAAGGAAATGGCGGCCGAGGGCTCGCCGGTGGAAGGGAGCCACGGGAATGGGACGAGGGAACGACGGCAAGGAAGATAGACGGTTTGGATGGGGCTATTAGAGGTCGACGGTGGCCGGCGACGAGCAACAGGGGCGGCAGCCATGGGGGACGATGCGCGGCGGCGTGAGGCAGGCGCCGGTGGCGTTGGGCAGAGCGGCCAGGAGGGGTTCTGGTGTCAGGGCTTGGAGGGAGAGAAGGGAGGGGGCAAGGGAGGAAAGGTGCTCACCGAGAGGAAGAGAAGGGGGGTCGCGGTGGCGGTGGCGAGCTTACAGAGCTCAAAAGCTCGAGCTCGGATGGCATGGCGGAGCGACGAGGTTGAGGGAAGCCACGGGAGGGCGGTGGCCATTTATAGGCAGGCGGAGGCGCAAGCCGACAAGGGAAAGAGGCGGTGGAAGCATGGATATTTGGCTCGGCATGTGGTGGATAAGCTCGGAGGGAACGGGGTGGCGGAAGACAGGGAGGCCGTGTTGGGCAGAGGGGAGAAAAGGAGGCATGGCGTGGCAAGGCGATGGGACAGAACAGAGATGCGAGGTTGACCATGGAGGCTTCGGGAGAGGATATATTTTCAGGCGCGACGGTCGAGGCAATCTGTCAAGCACGTGGTGCTCGTGCTGGGGAAGTCGGAGGAAGGAGACGGCCGTTTGTCAGCCGTCGCGCGGGCGTGCGTCGCTCGGCTGACGCGCGGGCCCGTGCGATCGGCGATGGAGTGCGGGCTGGCAAGCGGGCCCGGGGAGGCAGTTTAGCTGACGGGCGTGCGCGAGGAGGCAGCCGGCTCGAGAGGTTTCGAGAGATGAGAGAGAATAGAGAGAGAACGGAGGAAGACGACGGGAAGACAACGACGACGCTACTGCTGTGTGGGCCCCAGCGGCCAGCGGGAGAGGGCTGAGGCGCAGACGCTGGCGAGCGGGCCTGGCTTGATAGCTCGGGCGACCCGGCGCGCAAGGCAGGCCGAGCGGGGCCGAGCAGGTCTAGGCCACGTGCGTTCTCGGGCCGCGGCGTGCACAGGCAGGCTGTGGGCCGGCTCGGTCGCACGGGTGCGCGGGAGAGGAGACAGGCCGGATGCCGAGGGAAGGAGGAGAGAAATGAAAGGCCGATTGGGCCGGGGAGGGATGGATGTCGGCCCAAAAAGCATAGTGGCGCCTATTATTTTTCTAGGGATTTGTTTGGAGGTTGCTTGATGATTTCCAAAAAGGGGTTTTGATCCAAAATTTCATATTTGGATCACAAAAATTCCGGAGATTTTATGGAGAGGACTTATTCTGCCAAATTTGGGAGATTTGTCTATATATAGATATGTATGTATGTATATATATACACACACACACACACATATATATACAAGGAAGGAATTGATGGGGGTTTTTGGAGGAATTGAAAAGGGTATTAATTGGGAATTTGGTATTCAATTTCTTGGGAATTAAATCAAGGGAATTTTTGCAGAGGGACTCTGACATAATTATATATATGCATATATATACATACACATATATATAATTGAAGGAAGGTCTAGAGAGGGAATTTTTGGAGGGATAATTGGAGATTTATTTTTTGGATTTGAGATTTGGACTCCGGGACTTTTGAGAATATTTGAGAGAGGAAATATAGGAAGAGAGATCTCGAGGGGTTTTTGGTTGGAGTTTAATCCTCGAGATTTTATGAGGAGGATTTCTACCACCATGGTTGGGACGTATATATATATATATATATGGATGGAAGGAAAAGGACGGGGATTTTGGAGGGAATAGATAATAAATTCCCAGGGGTTGGATACTGTTTTGGATATTAGAATGTTGGGAAAAATTAAGGCGAATTCTGATATATACATATATGGATATTTGAATGATATTTGGAAAAAGAAAAGGAGAAGATCCAAAGGAGACTAGATTTGGATTTTGATTTAAGACTGGGACTTGATTCTCACGGATATTTTGGGAATTTTGTAATGGAATAGAAATGGGAGGACTTCGAGGGAATTTTAGAATTTGAATTTAATTCCTGGGATTTGAGGGTTTCAGGAATATAAATTTGGCCATTTCGGGAAGGAAGTTCTCGATAGAATTTTCGGTTTTTCGAGAGGAACAAAATCAAGGGATTTAAGTAGAGGGCTTCAAAGGTGATTTCCGAAGGGTTTCATTGGAGGGCTTTGAATTGCAAAATTCGAACCTGAGTACAGAGAATTTTTGGGAGGTTTGAAATAGGAGTATTTTAATCAAAGGCTTCCGAAGGGATTCGAAGGGGATTTTGATTTGGGATTTTTCGAAGGAAGTTTGAGAGAGACAATCGAATTGCAAAATTCGAGTCTCGGGATTCAGGAGAGACATTGGGATTGAGAATTTAGGGTTTCAAGGAGGTTTAGACTGAGATCTGCGGCACTTAGTCCTTAAGCACACACAAAGATCCAAAAGTTTTTGAAATTAGGGCTTTTACGAAAATAGTTTTTAACGGCCCGGAAACCGGGGCGTTACACTTTGCCTTGTACAATAAGGAATACACAATCCTAGTCGGGTAAATTGTATCTCTAAGAGGAGATCCTTTGGCCGTATCTAGCTGGGACTCCTACCTTGTACCCCTGTCCCCCAGTATATAAGGGGAGGCAGGGTGCCCCCTAAGGGCAAAAGATCATAGATCAACACAAATTCTCAAAGGAATAACACCATAACTGGACGTAGGGTATTACCTCACATCGAGGGCCTGGACCAGTATAAAATCTCCCTGTGTTCCTTTGCAATCCACTGAGTTTTCCTCCGCCGGGTAGTCCCATATTCATATTGCCGGTGTAAAACATCGACACACCCTTTCGGTTTGACCATCCATCTGAGGGTGATAAGCGGTGATGAAGTTAAGATGGGTCCCTAGGGCCTCATGCAATTGTTCCCAAAATCTCGAGGTAAACTGGGCCCCTCGATTTTACATTATTTTCTTGGGAACTCCGTATTGACATACTATTTTGGTCATATATAGCTCTGCCAGTTTCTTCCCCGTGTAGGTAGTCTTAACGGGTATGAAATGGGCTACTTTGGTAAGTCGATCCATGTGGAGGCCATTGGCCCCGGGTACCCTATGGAAGGCAATTATGGATGCTCGGACAGAGGGTGGGCCGGTCCCTAGAATTGGAGATAGAGTAGGACTCGGTTTCATATTACCTTGCATGACAAGGAAAGGGATATAGTCCTAGCCGGATACTCTATGTATAGATAAGGAAAGCCCTTGGTCACATCCGACAGGGTTTCCTACCCTATAACCCTCATCTCTCCAGTATATAAGGAGAGGTAGGGAGTCCCTTGGTGCAGATGATTCCACATAACGTGAAAGCAATACACCACAACTAGAAGTAGGGTATTACCTCACCTCGAGGGCCTGAACCAGTATAAATTTTGTGTGTCCTTTCGAATCCATCAAGTTTAGGTGCGACGAATAGCCCCATATAATTATTGCTGATACAAAACATCAACAATCCATGACTACCCAAATCGAGTCGTACCCGTTGGGCGTCCTTGGTAGGCCAGTTATAAAATCCATACCAATATTTTCCCACTTCCATTCGGGAATTTTTAAGGGTTGTAATAATCCTGCGGTTTTCTAGTGTTCCGCTTTTACCCTTTGGTAGATATAGCACATAGCGACATACTCGACGACATCTCCTTTCATCCTGGACCACCAATAATGCTCCTTAAGGTCTTGGTATATCTTTGTACTTCCGGGATGTATTGAGTATGCGGACTCGTGGGCTTCCTTAAGAATAAGGTTTCTTAGTTCCTTATTATCGGGCACGCATATCCTTTTTCTATTCCATAGGGTTCCTTGTTCGTCTATTGAGAAGCCCGGGGCCTTATCCTTGGGGATATTCTCCTTAATGGCCTTGATTTCCTCGTCTTCTTTCTGTGCTTCCCATATTAAACTTTCTAGGGTAGGCTGAACTACCAGGGTGGCGAGCATTCCTTTGTTCACCACGGTTATCCGAAGTTTCCGGAGCTTGTTGCATAATTCAGGTCAGGGAGATCGCACTACCAGGGTGGCGAGAGTTGGTTTTCCTTGATTATCGAATCCACAAATCATCAAATCAGTGGATTCCAAATGATTTATCACATATCCGGTGCGTGCCAAACTACGCATGGGAAGTATGTTCACGGCATAACCTGGATCAATTAGGATTCCTCGCAGATGCGCGTTCCCAATATTCCCTTCAATATAAAGTGGCCGGTTGTGATCTTCCTCTTCCACAGCTTTATCTTGCTCATCAAATGTGATTTCATTTATGTATAGAGAATTAGAGAAGAGACGGTGTTTCGCCATGGCCACCTCATGGAGTTCCGGGGTTTGCATTGCTTTTATAAGTGCCTTCTGCAGATCGGGTACCAACATAAGAGCGTCATAAACGCTTAATAGAGCAGGGACGCGCTTGAGATGAGCAAGAACATTATAATCAACCACCGGTTCTTTTGACTTCTCTCCCGTAGGTGCGTCGACCTTCTCCGTGAGTGGTGGTACCTCCTTTGCAGCCACAACTTTGTTGGCCTTGGTTAGCTTGAACCTTGTCAATTCTGGAAGAACTTTTCCTCCTCGCAGGTTCATGTTAACTTCCTCTACTTTCGCATCTCTTGAGAGGGCATCAACCTGCAGCACTTCACGCTCAAGAGAGGTGAATATTTCTTCAGAACCGGCGCTAGCAGAATGAAATAAAACATTGCAGGTAGCAATGTTTTCCGTAGGGGTGGCACAAGCAACTTCTTGTATTTCTTCCCTGCTTTGTGATGAATTTTGCCCCCAATTTGGCGGCATGAATTGTGCCAAGGTCAGCAATGTGTAACTCGGGCGAGGGAAAGATTCATCTCCTTCTAACAAAGGGACGAATCTTGCTGGCATGCGTCGGCGACTCGGGTCGTGCCACCTTCGCACCCCCGAGGTGGCAGCAACTGTAGTAGAGATTGGGAAGACCGGACGGGGAAATGGTCCTCTCCGTGGTCGGTGACGATGAACAATCTCCCACGGCTTTTCATTATAATTCCTTGGGGATATATTTCTCTGCGCAATGGGTCTTGCTGCTGTGACACATGCCATGTCGGCCAGCTGGTGCTCTACTTCAGAAAGCGACACCCAAGTTTCCTATGTTTGTTTCACTTGTTTTGCTACCGAATGTGATTCTACAGTCACCACATTGACCGTATGGTAGTCTGGATTAATAGCATCTTGATCCAAGTTAATTTTCTTCTCAATAACAGCCCGCTGGAGCCATTCTTTGAAGGCAATACAATCCTCAATGATGTGCCCAACATATCTATGATATGGACAGTATAAAGGATTATTCACCATGTTGACTTGCTCAGGTCTTCTAGGTTCTAGCAAATTCAAGGCATGATGTTCCATCAATTCATCAAACATGTCCTTGGTTAATTCGCGCTTGAAAATATACTGCTTCCTCAGAAGTTCTTGCTGAGACGAGCGTTGTCTGCCCCCATTTTGCTCGTTCCTAGCACCCAGTATAGGCAAACCTCCATGATGCGTAAAGATGGCAACCTAGTTGCATTAGCTTCAGCCGTTGCCTTAGGTTTCCCCCGTTATTTGGAACTTTTGTTGTTGAATTAATCCTCTTGACAGGATCAAAAGCATTAGCGTTTTTGTAGAGCTCCATGATCTGCGGAGACTTCTCAAACTCTAGCTTTGTTGCAGCCACCGCCGAGCTAAGAGCGCTAAAGGTCCTTGGCTCACGTCGTGACACCTCAAGTGACCAGTGTTGCAGCATTCCATGGACGCACATTTCAATGGCGTATTCAAGATGCATTTCTCTAGCAAGCTGCACATAACTATTACGGAAGCAGATTATATAGTCATCGATGTTCTCATCGCGACGTTGTTTCACTTGTGCGAGCTCTACCACTGAGAAATCTTTCTTCATGGCTACAAAGTGTTTCTTGAAAACTTCTTTCATGCCAGCCCAATTGCCTATGGACCCAACAGGCAACCGGCTGTACCAATGGAAAGTCAGGCCAGTACGGTATCCTGAGAATTGGCAGAGTAACAGTGATGGATTATTAGTGGTATCACCACAAGCTACCTCAAATTAAGCTAGATGTTCCCTTGCATCTCCGGTTCCATCAAACTGACGAAACTTTGGTGGATGCCACCCTGAAGGAAAGGGCATGAGATCATGCCAAGCTTCATACAGCTTCTCCAATTCACTTTGAGATGATTGGGGCACTTGTTCAGCAGGGATTTGTTTCAACTTCTTGTTTACCATGTCTTCAACAATGTCATGGTAATCCTTGAGCGAGCTTGGGGACGGCATCATGTTTATTGATGCAATCGGTTTCAAAGGAACATGTTGATTTTTGTGGTTCAGAGCAGCATCTTCAAGATCTTTCATTTGTTGATCACCATCTTTTAAAGGCAAATTTTGATGTGGCATAGGCTGACCAACGGTTTCCATGAATTTGAGGAAGTATTCGAATTTTCCAGCCAATTGTTCCAGCATTTGTCTTTGCTTGAGAAGTTGTTCTTGCAATTTAGCTTCACCAGAATTGGATGCATTTAAATTGGTATTTACCGATACCCTTTTCCCCCCCTTTTTGGTTTTGGCCATTTCCTCAGAAATCACATGCACTGGAGCACTATGGAGATCATCAAAATTTTCACCCTCGTCTGACGAGAGAGATGGGTTAAGATCGTGATAACAAGGTGACATTTCATGATTTTCCAATGAAGAAGAAGAACTATAGTCATATATATCTCCCTCGCCATTTGGATCATCCTGTTCTACTGTTGGCTTTGATGTGCTATCTTTCATTCCCTTGAGTGCAATGTTTTTAACCGAGTATTTGAACCTGGTCTGCTTGCTACTCGTCGAAGCAGAGGATCTTGTGGAAGATGAGATGCAAGGTCGCTATAGGAGCGGGAATACACGTCATCGTCGGACAACGACCCTCTCTTTGAGGTAATAGGTAAGCACGGCGCCTTGGATCTTACTTCCTCTGAAGATGTGGTTGCGGCTTCCTTTCCCGCCTCGTCGGTGCTCTTGAACAATGAGCGTACTAAACTAAAGCGGGAAATTATAGTTTTATAGAAATTTGCCTTTGGGTTTGGGGCGATTTCCTCGTCGGAGGGATATGATAGCTCCTGGGTTACATGGGGCGGCACCCAATTAGACGTGTCACCTACGTGAGCTGTCACCACGCCACATAAGGCAACGTAATTTTCCTTTTGGCTTATAATCTTTTCTTCCTCCTCCACACTGTAGATGTCCTTCCCTACTGATCGTGCTCCCTGGAGAGCAGCCATAGCAGGTTGTTGTTCAATGCAGTCCGTGGGAATAGCTTGATTAAGCACTCGTTGTCTCTCGGGGGACGGGGTTGTCGATGGAGACCTCATTCCTTCATTGCTTCTCCGGAGTATGGTCAGAGGGCGCTGTGTAGGAGGCGCCTCCTCTTCCTGGCCAGCAGCTTGTGCTCTGCGTGGCTTTGGCATCAAGCGAGCAAGGAGATAATTATACCTCTCCCTCTGCTCCAATTCCGCAGAGATGCGAAACACGATTCTTTCACTTTCTTGGTGAATCTCTTCGTCTGAACGGACACAAACTTGCGTATGTCTCAAAACTAATTCTTCGAGTTCTTGATATAATGCATGACGATTGGCCCGATGCCTCTCGCGCTTACGTTGATTAATAGACAGTTCATGAGCAGCCTATGGAAACGCCGGTGTTGGGAGAAGGGGCGGCAAAGCTTGTTGCACATGAGGTGCCTCCCTTGTTTGAACTTGAACTGGCTGCCTAGGTGGTACATGAGCTCGAGAGGGAGCTAGCCCTTGAGTAGGATTCCGTGCTTGCCACCGATAATTAGCACCAGACGGCGCCATGTGATTCCGCTGGCGTTGCCAATAATCTCCACGCCATAGTGGTACAGCTTGCCGATGTAGGAAGCTTGATGTAGACTAGGGTGCCCGCCGTGGCGCCCAAGTTTGGTGATCCCTATGTGGGTGATAGTTCGAGACAGGGTATCTAACCCTGCCCCCAGTGCGTGTCGTGGATGATTCCGGTACTTCGGGATGACTTAGTTGTCTCTGAAGCTAGTTCATTTGATCTTGTAGATGTCAGAATTCTTGACGTAGATCGTCATTGCAAGGTGCCGGCACCTTAGCTGAAAGAACACCAAATCTGTTGTTGGTGTTGAATGACGAGGAAGCTCCCGTTGCATAAATCTGCAAGCATGGCTCCCAACTGTTTCGCTGAGGAAAAATTTCATGCTTGGTGTAGGCAGCAGTCGGACCTGATAGTATAGTTGTCTTTTGTGAGTGCCGCCTCCAGAACTCTCTCATGATCTCCTGTCGTACCAATTTCTTGATTTTGCATGGTTCATGTGCCCATTCATCAAGGAACAAATCATACGGAGTCAACGTGCTATGGTACTTGAACACTTTGTCTACCAACTCCCTCGTGCTATGAGACCAATTCGTGTTCGGGACAGTGCTCTGAGCAATGCATGAACGAACCAGCTGATGGAGTCGCTGCACTTTACTGTACTTTCTTCGGTAGTTGCGAAGTGGATGGGGACTGCTCGACAAACGAGCGTTTGTCATTAGTCGCCGCAGGTTGCTTGAGGCAGCCTCCAATGACTCCAACAATTCAACCTCCGAGCGCTGCACGTTTGGCTTCGGGATGTCTTCAATATTGACTTGCGGTGGAGCCTGAAGGGTCGCAGCATGTGCATGCCTATTGGAAGCTTTTCCACGCAACTGTTGAGCCTCTTATCTCGTTTGAGTTTAGTAACAACAGCCTTCTTCAAGAAACATCGAGCTTCTAGCATAAGGGTACGGCGTTCTTTCTTTGCCTTGGCAACAGCCTATTTCTGAGCCTTCTTTGATTGCATCACCTCAAATTGGGCCAGCTCTTGAGTCTGGTGAAAGTACACCTAAGAAACTTGCTCGAACACCGCCATTGGTGGGAGTGATCCAAACTAAATCATCCGTGGCACCGGAGTGTTGTCAAAGTAGGAGGATCCTCCTGCAATAAGGAGACCCTTATTAGCACAGTCTCACATGGAGTGACCTTCATGCAGCTTGATGCAGATGTGGGCTTGAATGAGCGCAGACGAATCTGACGACCATTGGTGCGCAGCAACGATGGGAGGAGAACCAGATCCCACCGGGCGTGCCATTTTGTTTGGAGAGAATTTTAACATAAAACACTCCGCCCAGGGAAAATAAAATAAAATACGTGGGCGTGCCAGTGTACTAAGTACACAAATAAAATAGAGTAAAGGAAAATGCATCTTTATTATAATTCTCTGGGAATTACAAAAGAATACAAAATCCTTAATAAAACAAATGCACTCCATGGCCCATAGGCGAGGTGGATCTGACTTAAGCGATTGTGTTCTCCTGGTTCCCGGGGTCTCGAGAAAAAAAACACCCGGTTAATTATTCCTGTGAGTTAAACTCACGAGATACCTCCGATTAAACTATGTCCCGTACATGATGCAGATGCGGTGAAGTGAGTCTAGATGGGTGCCGGCAGTGGTACGGAGCTCAAGCACGGCGTCGGAGGCAGTGCCGAGCTCGGGACCGTTGGCAGCCATAAAGAAATCATCGGCGGGTGATACCGGCGGTGGTGTCAATTATAGGCACATCGTTAGTGGCGTCTTGGAAGACATCGGCGTGTGTACAGAGGATGCTGGCGGCAACGCGACGCTTAAATATATCGCCGTCGGCAGCCCCTAAGACATTGGCGAGTGTAGGACGACGCCAGTGGTGGCACCGAGCTTGAGTACATCGACAGCAGCAGCCCCAGAGACGTCGTTGGTAGTCAACGATGGATGCGAGGCTGTTCCCGGCTAAGGTGACAAGGCTGGGGGTGCCACCAACGGCTTTGCTAGGCATGAAGACGCCACTGACCGCGCGGATGTGAGGACATCATCGGCAGCGACAACAACATGGGAAACCTTCGAGGAACTTGCTGACCAGTGCCATCACCGATGATCCCATTGTGCATGCATGCTGACTGCAATGGAGAAAACAAACAAGAAAGACACGAATCAAGTGACATTACCCATGGCAGGTAGCACCGCCGCCATGCGCTTGATTTTCCTTGAGTCTTCTACGAGTTTTCTCCCACAATGGGTATGTTGCGATGTGTATGGTTGTGTTTTCTTCTTTTCTGCGTGTGTGCGCTCTCGTCTCTGTGTGAGTCTTGCCGTCGGTATGTGTGCGCTGTGTTGTTGTGTCTCCCCCCTCATGAAGAAAATGGACTAGCCAATTTATAGTGGTGATAAGGCAGCATACATGGCATGACGTCCTCTCAGCCAATCAGCTGTTTTCTTCAACGTACAGATATTCCATCGAAGCAAGATTACGCTTACAATACTTCCATCTGATTATGATATGACAATGCATGTTTTCTATTCCAGAGTGATACGGAGGGATTTAGTCATTTGTGTGATTACCTTGCATGCATGTTGCTATTGATTGAAGCAATACACTGCCTTTTTTCTAATTTTGTTCGGCTTCCATGGAAGCACGTCAATCAGGGGCTGGCAAATGACGTCATTAGCTTCCTCTAATGACAATGCTACAGTGATAAATTTCCATTAATTCAGACGAGATGATCGTTCCATTCCAGTTTTATTTTTTGCACTTCCATTTGTGTTTATTTTTTGCACTTCCATTTGTGTTCATTGGCCATGCTTAGTCTGCCGAGAATGCACTGATTCACCGGGGCTAATTTCCATTTGGAGAAAATAGCTCTCATCAAAATAATTCATTCTTGGCTATTAGCATACAAAGTAATATCTTCTTAAAGAAAATACAAAGTATTATCTTCTTAAAGAAAATATAGTCAATACGGGAATAAAAATATTCTTCCATGTTTATTTTCAGAACGTGTCCCCTTGCCGTGAGCCAGCCGCGTGCACCCTAGAAATATTAGCCTTTGTCCACGGTATATTCCTTCGCAGAATTTTGACAGATATTATTTTTACCTGAATAAGATGTCGCAAAAAAAAGTCCTTTCTCGCGAAATACGATTTTTATTTCCAACGAGGAAAATATAATCCGTAATATGTTCTTTCCAATTTCACCGTGCTTCTAAATTTAGAATACGATATTCGAATATACGCATGCACCGGCATATATTTTGTATGCGTACGAGCCATGTAAATTTAGGCAGCAACATAGTTATGCATGAGGCCTTAATCACGTGACTTGCCCATCTATACAATATAATCTTTGACTTTATGTTTAATTATTTCACAATTAAACACAAAGTCGAGGGCTACACCTAATAGGTGCGTCTATTTGGCGCACACTATTCATATTTCTACATGAAACTCTTCATAGCCTCGTTGCCAGCTGATATGAAGCAGGACTCGGAAGAAGACGCACTCGGACAAAGAGTATTCGGGACCAAGGCACTCGAGAATTCTTCACCATGGGGGATGAGCACTCGGCATTAGCTGTGACTCAACTATGAAGGTCTTAGGGGCTGCTGTCGGCGCCATGGGCCCAGGGTACCTCATGAGAAGCTATTGGGCCACTCGGACAGAGGATGGACCTAACATTATAATTAGGGATACAATAGAACTCGACAGACTTAATCTTGTACGACAGGGAAAATACAGTCCTAATCGGGCACGTTGTACTCCTAGAAGGAGATCTCTTGGTCGTAGTCTGACTAGGACTCCTACTTTGTAACCCTGTCCCCCAGTATATAAGGGGAGGCAGGGCGCCCCCTGAGGGCAAGATCACCAGAATCACCAAGATCACAATCATACATCCTCAAAGGAAATACACTATAACTGGACGTAGGGTATTACCTCATCTCGAGAGCCTGAACCACTATAAACCTTTCATGTTTCTTTGCAATCCATCGAGTTTCGGTCCGGCGAGCAGCCCTATATATTTATTACCGATATAAAGCATCGACAGATGACGCGCCCGGTAGGGGCTTCGTCGAGATCATCTTCATCAAGCCTGATGGATCCAATCAAGAGAGTCGATGGCATCAACTTCTTTTTCGGGCAAACAATCAACTTCGGGTGTCTCGACTTTGTCGTCGACAAAGTCGGCAACCTCACCCTGTCTGACTCGGACCCGATCCGATCGGCCAGAGACCAAGCTGACTCCGCGCCTGTCGGCGGAATGGGACTGGGGGTCCCACAGCCTGCGGGGACGCGTGGATCTCCTGCCACGTCAGACCCTCCGGGCCCACTTTCTGCAGAAGAGAAGACCGGCTATAGTCAACGTCCCGTTGGGCGCCCGGGGCGCCATCTCCATCGGCCCCGGGCGCCGATGCCGGGATCCGATAGCCGGGCGTCGATGCCCAGGCCCGACGGCCGGGTGCCGATCGCCCGGGTGCCCGGGTGCCGATCCTTCCGGTGCCCGGGCGCCGATCCTTCTGATCCTGGGTACCGACGCCTAGGCCCGGGGCCGATTGACCGACTACCGATGCCGATGCCGATTCACTGGAAGGACGCCGCGGACCAACTTGCCAACTACTCTGCCACGTGTGGGTGTCTCCCGATGGCCCCCCGTGGACCTCCGACCGTGCAGTCAGAAGACTTTCTGACTATGGAGGGCTCAGTTCGCTATGCATCTGCTGCGCAGTCGGAGCTTTTTGACTTCGGTGGCGAGGGCGTGCGCCGAAGTCAAAGGAGTCACTTCGGCAGTGTGCTCCATCACATCCCGTCGCGTCCTCACGACTCCACCACCCGCTGCATACCAACTCCGGCGTGGGTTCGGTAGGCGGACGCGTCCAGGACATGGGAGCAGCAGGCGGCAGCAGGCGGACGTGATCGACTGGACGTCTTCCAACTCCGGCGTGGGCGTCGCAGGCGGGGAGGAGGACCGGAGAACTCACCAGAAGCTCTCTCTCTCTAGTGCAGGCACTGTGGGCTCCCCTGCATTATAAAGGAGGACCCCTGCCGCAGATGAGGGGAGAGAGCTCAAGCTTCAGCATTAGCAACCGCTGAGGATAGCTCCTCTCACAGACTCAACTTAGGACCTCTAACTTCCAGCTCTCTACACCGGAGCTCACTCTACTGTTCTTCTTCCTCGGCTCCGGCTGAGCTCACACTGTAACCTCATTTCCACATTCATCCACCGAAGATAGCAAACCATACACAGGACGTAGGGTATTACGCTCCGGCGGCCCGAACCTGTATAATCCTCCTGTCTTCCCTGTGTGCTTGCTTCCTTCGGATCCATCCATCGTACCGCTGATACACCCTGACGCCGGCTTCGCCTGAGAACTACTCCCTTGGCCGAATCTCAAAAGGGGGGTCTCCTGACTTCCCGCCGTCGAGGTTTCATCCCACGACAGCGCCGGTCGGTCCACATAATGCTGCGGCAACCCTCATCGACTTGCTGCAGCGATCTTCAACATGCCCGAGTCTAGGGACAACTCTTTCTTTCGGTGTTCGACTCGGACTCGGACTTGAACCAGCCGAGAATGGGTTAAGTAAGGAGGAGATTGTCAATCTCCCATTCGGACTCTGCAATGCCGCGGATATCTTCAATCAACATCCGATGCGGCAAACCCGATCCCCTAGGGTTTAGCTCGGATATGGCCGAGAGCCACTTGAGATTGGATCTAGGGAGGTCAGAGTCGTCATTACCCCCTTCAACTATTCCGACTTTGACTCTCAGTCGAACTCTGATTCTCAGTTGAACTCCGACTCTAAGTCGAATAGCAGGTCGGCAAGCTTCTCTCTGCCACGTGAAGTCTTTATGATATCCAAGGGTTCAGCTCCCACTCAGGAAGCACGCCGACTACGCGAGCAGCAAGAGGAGGAGGCCCGCTGACTATGAGAACAATTAGAGGAAGAAGCAAGACGCCTGCACACCCAGAACGACGACCTGCGCAGGGCTGGGTGGACTGCTCAGCAACAAATCCTCCAAACCCGAGTCGGCGACCATGACGTCTTCGTTACACCTCAACAGAACGTCGTAGCCACTGCAACTCTGCTAGACATGCTCCAGTTTGGGCCTGATCATCAGGCCACCCCGACTATAGTAAGGATAAAAGTCATGATCACTGCTACTGCATGCCAGTAGTGTTAATAGTCGGGCGACAAACTCATACTGACTAACAAGTCGGCTTCTCCAACGGCGATCTCATCTACCCAATGTGACGCCGAGAGAACGGCTCTAGTCAGCCACACACGGAGTCACGCCACACGTCACTCGGCTACCACAATAATGACCGGCGGCGCCAACATCAAGACGACCGTCGGGATAACTAAGACGTTTGAGGCCGACTGCGATGTGATCTTCGGCAAGACATCAACGCACGACACCGTGAATGCGAGGAAGATGAGCATCGCCAACTAGAAGACGAGAATGAGCTCTTCAGCCTCCACCATAAGCGGTTTCGCTGCCGTAGTCGGAGTCGGAGTCCTCAATTAGATGAAGGAGTACCGGCCTTCACCAATGAGCTGCAACAAGTCGACTAGCCAATAGGCTTCAAGCCAACTGGAATTGAAAAATACGACGGGAAGACTAACCCCGAGTCCTGGCTCACAATCTATACTCTGGCGATCCGAGCAGCTGAAGGAGATCACAAGGCCATGGCTAATTACCTCCCAGTCACTCTAGCCGACTTAGCAAGGACATGGTTAACAGGACTTCCTAAGAGGTCAATCGGCTTCTGGGGAGAACTCCAGGAACGCTTCATCGCCAATTTCTAGGGGACGTACGAGAGGCCATCTTCCGAGTACGATCTGTATGAGTTGCATCAAAGGAAGAACGAGTCTCTTCGTGATTTCATCAAGAGGTTCTCTGAGAAGAAGAATTCAATCCCAATGATCAAGGATGAGGTCGTCATTGCCGCCTTTCGAAAAGGAGTCAAGGCTCTATTCGACATGGAGAACAAGTACGCCGACTCGGCCAACGCTGTTGCTGAGGCCCTCGATGACAAAAAGGCACCCTGACAGAAGAAGCGGAAAGACACCGATGACGCGATCCCGACTAAGGCTAGGAACTGCAAACGCAAATCGGACGACTTCATTGTGGCAGTCGGTCACAAGCGTCTTCGACCTTCTACAACTAAAGATTATCAAAACAACAAGTGACATGCTCGGGGGCTCAAAAGCCCAAACGCAAGGATGGCATCCCCACTCCCAATTACCAAACAGCTAACTTGCTTTCTGATAAATATTTCCTCGCTCGGCCTCGCCAATACCGCAGCCGCTTACACCTAATAGGTGTACAAGCTACATATGTTTCTATTTTTTTCTCTTAATGATTGCAAAAGAACTCGAGTAGCATAAATTCCGATCCGTGAAACTTTGCTCCATGAAAGATGAACTCAAGTCACCTAAAATGCATGTCTGGGAAAGAGCCATGAACCGACTCCTGACGCTAGGGGGCTATGACTAGTCGTGCAGAGTGCTTAAACATAAGGGGTCAACTACTCGGGGAAACTAATATCAATAAGAGGAGGAACACATATTTACATATATTTAAAATACATAAATTTTCTTTGGGTGATTGTTTTCATCATCAGATACTACTCATCCGATATGTTTATAATGCAAGGCCAGGCCAGTTCCGGATATGGGTAACAGGAACTCAGGGCTACGAGCCTATCCCCTACGCTCGGGGGCTGGACTAGTCTACCAAGATACACTTGGAGTGCGATGCTTCAAGAATCACTTGGAATGCTCCACGAAAGCCATAGTCCGAGTACTCGCACTAGTCGGGACTCGTGTGTGGGCTAAAAACCGACCTCCGGCGCCAGTCGGAGCTCGGGTACCACTCGGCTGGGTGAGGTATGCCCCATGAGGGTCGCTAGCCGAATTCTACACTAATGCTAGGTTCGGGTACCTTATTCTGTCACAACTCTGCTGGGTGAGGTACGCCCCATGAGGGTCGCCAGCTGAATCCTATACTAATGCGAGGTTCGGGTACCTTATTCGGCTAATATAACTGACCTCTGGCGCCAGTCGGATCTCGTGTACCACTCATCTAGGTAGGGTACGCCCCATGAGGGTCGCCAGCCGAATCTTATGCTAATGATAGGTTTGGGTACCTTATTTGGTCACAACTCTGCCAGGTTGGGTATGCCCCATGAGGGTCGCCAGCTGAATCCTATGCTAATGCAAGGTTTGGGTACCTTATTTGGCGATAATTCTGTTGGGTACACCCCATGAGGATCCCTAGCCGAATCCTATGCTAATGTGAGGTTCGGGTACCTTATTCAGCTTTGCCGAAGTCAGAGAAGACCTATATCATCAAAGCGCATCCGGAGTTTTCATGCACTACGTCACACCTGAGGAGGGCAAGCAGATCCTGCAATATATCTACTCAGGCATATGTGGAAATCATGTTGCATCTAGAACATAAGTCGGAAAGGCTTGCGGATAAGGATTCCTCTAGCTGATGGTAGTTACCAACGCTAGAGTACTCATCCTGACATACGAGGGATGCTAATTTTATAGGGCTGCGCTAGGTAGGTCGGTTTAGGCTGGCTTATTCGGTAGTAGGCCAAAGATATGAGTTTCTCGATAGCACGCTCTATTGGGCCTGTGGGCACCCCGGAAGTGCATTATAGAGAGTAATTACTATGACAACACGAAATATCTAGATGGATGGGATCTCGAATAAAACCCAATTAAGTACGGTAACCATCCATCCTCATCGCAGCCTTGCCATAATATTTACCCGTTCATAATACAAATCCAAATGCCAAAAAGTGTACAAAAGAGATAATCATAAGGATAGCTTGCTAGTCCTCCCCGTCATACGCCCGTCAAACCACTCGATGGTGGCGACCAAACACGATACGTACCCCAGAGGACTCGAACCACAATAGCTATCCCCCAACCATCTCAATTCTACACAACTCATACTCATGTTCAGCTAGTCCCCAGGAAAGCGACTAGCCTCACACTTTCATCGCAAGCAATTGATAAACATCACAAGTACTCTAAATATGGATAAACGAGCAACAGGGTTATAAATATTACATAGAAGGTTTACACACCCGGATACATCACAGAGTAGCGCAAAAGATAGCAGCGGAATATCAACATAAAGGATAAGACCAGTGGTACCATACCCAACCACAGGGCAACCGACTGGGGATAGAGCTTAACTTCAACTACACATTATCCTCGCCACCCTCAGCGGGATAACAATAGACCACATCATGTCATCGTTGTCCTCACCTGAAAGATGCAGCGTGAGTACACAAGTACTCAACTAGACTTATACAATAATAATAGTTCAAAGGAGTAATGCTAGCCTCTACATCAAGGAGTATGGCTATGTTGGTCTGATTTTGCATAAAGCTGATTTTATTGAGCAAGTACTACATTTAAAACATAAGCATTTGCAAAATAAAGCAATCTGAAAATTTAGGACAGCAAACTTATAGCTCTGAAATGTAAGTAAAAATGAGCACAAACCATGCTCTAATCATCCTCCATGGGCCACCATTGCCCAAACAATTATGCTACACAAGCATATTATCTTTTACGACTAAACCAAGTCATATTTAATCATCAAAGATTTTTATATAAACCCATCCATCCATGACTATCCTAAGTCATGATATAACCACATAACCCCATAACCATATACCCCAAGTTGGATGCTAACATGACTAACTAACACATCAAGCGGTCGTCCGTAACCGTGGACACGGCTATTCGAATAGTTCTTACTTTGATCAGAGGTGTACATCTTTACCCACACGATGTAATAGAAGCCAAACGGCTACACTCTAGTTTGACCTGTACCCGTCGGTACCCACACTCTACACATTGAGTGCGGACTAGAGGTCACAACAGAACCTTTTGCACGCTTAGCCCCAACCACCTAAACCACGTGTAGGCCCCCAACGACTTAGTCGCGTGCGTGCGTGGCAACTAAGGCAGGCTCACTGTCGCGGGAGGCACCTTCGGCCAAGTGCAGGCTCGCAATGAGGTCCTCCAAAGGTCTCCCCTCACGACTAACGAACGGGCGTAGATGGCCATAGCCTCCCGTGCTACTGAGTTAAACCGTCCCATAACCGACGTGTGGAAGTACGTAGGGTGCTTGAATAGACGTCAACATGTTCGGTCCTTAACGACCCAGACGGAGCTACGTGCATCAGGGAAACACCATCCCTTCATCACCCTATCATCCGTCCAAGTCAAACATTTTCTCAATTATTAATTAGAAGTTATTCTTGTCAGATTTTAACCCATCTATTCGCTTTAAACTAGTTTTAAACCGATAGCTCCATCTATCGGATTTCTCTAAGTCTAGAAATAAGCATGGCTAAGCGTTCGGTAAAATAAAAGTATCCCAAAGCCCTTAACCAGAGGTGACAAGGTATAAACATGGAATCAATAACCAAGGAATGGAAATGCATACAATTGGGTAATATAAACTCTACCCGTTTTTCCTATTTTAACAAGACCGAAACATGCATATAGATATTTCCTTCGCAAACAAATCAATTTATTGAAAATATGGGTTCAATATGCTTAGATGCTTGCTTAGTAGCTTGTTTAGATGCTTGCCTTGCTGCAGCGATAGGTCACACTCAACTCCCGGTTCTTGCTCCACGTACTTCGAATTGTCTGAATCTACCGATAAAAGCGAATATACGAATAAGAATTAATTAAATATGCCTATGCAAAAAGGATTGATAAATTCTGAGATAATTACAGTAGGTAGGGCATGTCCTAACAAGATTTTAGGAGAAAGAACCAAGTCATTTGCATCTCTGGATTGGGAGATACAAAAATGACAAGGTAGAAGGGCTGAAAATGGCAGTTTCGTAATTATTTATATTGTAACCTCAAGTTATTATAGTTAACTGAAATTTTCTATTAAGGTTTCAAGGAGGCAAGTATTTTTATATCAAAGAGTATAACCTACTGGTTCCAACAAAATTTGGTTCACTGAAATTTGATTTAAAATGATTTAGTTGTGAATTTTACAAATTTATCAACAAGAAAGGTTAGAAAATACTTAGGCCCATTTTGGGAGGTAGTTTTGTCAAATACAAATTATCCACAGTAAGTTTACAATTTTATAAGTTTAACAAAAGTGGTTTCACATTTTTAGCAAATAGGATGAATTTTATAGAAATTTATAAACTTCTAGGTTATAAAGATGTATATGATAGATATTTCCATTTTTAGAGAAAAATCCTACACAGAAGTTCTCACATTTTATTTTACAACATTTAAGATTTTATGAATCCATAGAAATTTGGTTCACCTCAAAAGGAGTTATAAATGATTTTATAGAAATACTTCAAGTTCCTAGGCACAAATTAAGTCATTTTTGCTTCATACTCCCTCCGTCCCAGAATATAACAATTTAGGACTGGATGGGACATATCCTAGTACAACGAATCTGGACAGAGGGTTGTCCAGATTCGTTGTACTAGGATATGTCCCATCCAGTCCTAGGTTCTTATATTCTGGGACGGAGGGAGTAGTATTTTATGGATATTTCCTGTACAGAAGTGGTTATATTTTATTGGACAGCATTAAAGTTCACAAATTTACAGAACTAACAAAATTGGTTTCACTCAAAAAGGAGTTAAAATGAATTACTTATGTATTTTGGAAGTTTACTCATTTTTCAGTCACAAAATAAATCAATTATTTGCTTTTCCCGGATTATCTTTTTCTCTCTGTCTCTCTTGCAGGTGGGGCCAGTGGGCCATAGAGACAGAACAGCGCAGGGCGAACGAGACAATGGAACGGACCATCCAGTCTAGGAGAGGATGGTTCGGCGTGGCAAAACAGAGGAGGTTTAGTCGGCGAGCATCTCCGCGGCAGCGGCGGCGATGGCGGCGGCGGCTGTAGTCGGGGCCAAAAGAGAAAAGGAAGAGGAGTTCACGGCGAAGCTACGGGTGGTCTTCTTGACACCTCGGGTGACCGGAATCTCGCCGGCGGTGAGGATAAGCGGCGGATGCTCTCGGGACACTGAGGCAAATCACCCTTGACATGCATTGCTGAGTTGCCTCCATTCCACAGTGTCCTTGGTGGGTCCCACATGTAAGATAATATTTTTCTACACATTTTTTGTTAGATTCAGTCTATGTCTTGTGGGGTCTTGTAGTGAAAACCTAGGGATGAGAGAGGGGTATGGGTAGAAGACTTGATGAAACACACTGTCCCATGATGTGGTAAGGTTGACAAGTGGGCCAGGTCTTGTGGGTCCCACTGGTCAGTGAGAAAAGAGAGGAGAATACTCTAGAGACTGTTTTGTGAGCTGTATGGACAGCTGTCTTGCATCTGTGATTTCAGTAGATAAACAAGGGAGATAAATTATGGGAAAATTACTGGAGATAGAGGAAGATGCGTTTAACATGCTGACCAAATTTCGTTGGTAGAAGAGGTCTGGTTAATCTGTGGTGAAATCGCAAATTAGGCAGGCTGGTCCAGTTTTTCTGCAGTTTGATTTATCTCCCAGTGCCTTTACTCCTATTATTTCATGTGACTTATTTTCGAATTAAATTGGGAAAAAATTACTGGTGGTAGAGTTCTTATTGGCACACACTTTGGAAAAAGGGCTCTGTCTAATTAATCCTCATTTTTATGTGGTGAATTTTAGAAGCAAACCAATTTATTTCAGCTAGCTTCCCAGCTTTGCTGATTTGAGGGACTTGGTTGAAGTACTTATTGAAGTGATAAAATCATGTAAAATTTACAGTGGATTATTTATGTGGGATAGTGTTTACAGAAATTTTTCCATGATTTTATGTGCAACCTAACATCTTCAGAAAATCCTTAGACCATACAAAGGCATAGGTCAATGGAAAGGTTCCAGGCTGAAGCTTGTTTGAATTTTTAAGAGGTCTAGACTAATGAAATAAATTCCGGAAAAATTATATTGATTCATGATAAATAAACTAGTATTTTAATATATTATTTCCCACATATGTTTCTGTTCAACTTGATGCACTTTTTGGTAAAGTTTGGTTTTTGCCGATTAGGGTTTAGGTATGGAGAGTTTGACGATACTTGCAAACTTTAATTTCGCATGAAGCGACATTGCAAGGATTTTGTTTGTGCACTCTAGTGGCAGTAGGTCACAACCCTAATTACCTAAAATTAGATTTTGGGGCTGTGACAGGGCCGCTCGCTGACTGTGTTAAAATCACAATGCAGGTACTATTTATAGAAACCGATTAAATAATCAGATATGTTTTATGCTAAGCCCATAGCTGGGTGTATACATTCAGGTATCTGCATTATTTACCAGGTATTGAGAATATATCCTTATAAGGATCGACAGCTGGTCTCCATTAAAATTAGGGATGCAAGTATCTCTCAAGTATACCTAACCACGCATTGGGTTAAAATCCATAGAGTGGTACTCGGCTTACATGCTTAGCCATTATTGGCCATGAGCAAAAATCATTCCAGTTGACATGATGATGAAGAGTCTCATATACCAGTAGTACACTGCTTGGAAAAGACTACGAGGTTAAAGATTTTTGACTTTATGTTTAATTGTTTCACAATTAAGCACAAAGTTGGGGGCTACACCAAATAGGTGCGCCTATTCGGCGCATACTATTCATATTTCTACATGAAGCCCTTCATAGCCTCGTTGCTAGCTGACATGAAGCAGGACTTGGGAGAAGATGCACTCGGACGAAGAGTACTCGGTAGCAAGGCACTCGGGAATTCTTCACCATGGGGATGAGCACTCGGCATCAGCTGTGACTTCACTATGAAGGTCTTAGAGGCTGCTGTCGGTGCCATGGGTCCGAGGTACCTCATGAGAAGCTATTGAGCCACTCGGACAGATGATAGGCCTAATCTTATAATTAGGGATACAATAGAACTCGGCAGACTTAACCTTATACGATAGGAAAAATACAGTCCTAGTCAGACACGTTGTACTGCTAGAAGGAGATCCCTTGATCATAGTCCGACTAGGACTCCTACTTTGTAACCCTGTCCCCCAGTATATAAGGGGAAGCAGGGCGCCCCTGAGGGTGGGATCACCAAAATCACCAAGATCACAATCATACATCCTCAAAGGAAATATACCATAACTAGACGTAGGGTATTATCTCATCTCGAGGGCCTGAACTAGTATAAACCTTTCGTGTTCCTTTGCAATCCATCGAGTTTTGGTCCAGCGAGTAGCCCTATATATTTATTACCAATATAAAGCATCGACACTTGCCCATCTATACAATATAATCTTGCCGTTGCACAAGAGAGGCATGCATGCACAATGCTGTTGTGCATCAAAAAGTGTTACCCTGTACTTCATATTTCATATATATACAAAATCTCATCAAAGAGGTGGCTTGCAAGTACGTTTGTACTCACCGTTGATTATTCCCTCTTTTTGGAGGTAGAAGCAAAGAGAGACCCCTACGCACACTTTCCTGCAGAGGAGGAGGCGAAGGAGACACAATAGGCACCTTGGTACTCCAGTCGATGCCTGTGGATTATAGATGGACCACCGCAACTTCGCTTCCGCTATCTTATCTATATCTTTTGGTGTTCGATAATATAAATGGCCATGCTCGGTCTATTTGGGACCCACTTGGGTAACCCTTATAATATTTAGTATTGTAAGATTGTTAATCGGTGCAGGTGATGTAATATCAGCTATGTTATGTGTGTACCAAACTACTGATCCAGGGATTTGGTACTGTGTACACATGAGGTTTTCAGTGCTCAAAACTGAGGGGCCAACACTATTTTAGCATACTCCTTTCAATTACAAATAAGTGACGCTCAACCATTTGATATTTTTGTTGCAAATTACATTTTATGTGTTAAGTTTGGATGTTTGAATATAATATGAGTAGATTTATACCATAATGTCGTTTCATAAAAGCATACCTTAGCTTTGTGTTATAAAATATTTTGTAACACAAAGTGCTAGCAAAAATTGTGTTTTAGCGACCATGTTAATGTTCAAGACGTCATCTATTTATGACTAGAGGGAGTATTATGCTTCATGTGCAAATTTAGTGATACAACACTAGAGTGATAAAAATGACAGTTCAATATGAGTTCGATATGGACATGACACATATCTATAGGATATAGGTAGAACTAGCTAATTTCTTCCAAACCAGTGTTAGAATTAGTAAAACCATTTGATGATCATTTCATATATCTAAAATGCAAGAAAGAGTAATAAAAAGGAAACAAGAATAGGTATTATAGGCTAACAGTGCAATGTAGATGATTATCCGATTACAGTTAGTTCTTTAGCATTACTTACAACAACCATTTGACAATAAACTATATTATCCAAACTAAATATTTTAAACCAAAATAATTGTAACAATACATGTAACCACTAACAAACATCTTCCATTGTCATAAAGTGCATTAATTAACGTCGTCCATATATAAAAACAAATGAAAAATTACTTATTTATTACAATCTTTTGTTGGTGATTTGCTATCTTATTTTATTATAATATCTCACGGTCTCACCCTTCGCCGCCCCATGCTTTGGGCGCTTTCTGCTTATCATAATCTAAGCATGGACTCAACAGTCACCTAAGCATCTCGTAGTGAGATAAATACCCTGATTATATAGTACTCTAAATCAATACTGTATCATCATTTCTCTAGTCCACTCTTTATAACCAAGTCCCAAAATAAAGTCTGGAGGTTTACTGTAAGAGAGATTATCCTAATAAAACAAGGTGTTAATGGCTAATTGATGTTTGTTACATATCTAAATGCTGATATTTTTTTTGCGGGGAAGAAAATTCTGATACTAATAAAGTTTCAAATACCTGTTAGAAAATAACATCCCGAAAAACAAAACTGAAAAAAGCCTAATTGTGTGTGAAAACGAATTCCTGGTTCACCACCTGCTTTAAGTGACTTTTGTATTATGAAACTAAAAATATTGTAGACTGTGCAAGTGAAGAAAAGTGTGATAGCGGCTGCATAGGTGTGATAAATTTCACCTTCAAAAAACTTAACGCATTACGCTTGGGATAAAAGTTAGTTCTCGGTACATTAACATGCTAGATCTCTTAAGATATCAGGTACTAGTTGCTTATGGATATCTTATAAACACACTTACGAACTAGCAGATAAGACAAGTGAGAAGTTAAATCTAGTCTGAGTAAGTACATATGTGCTTTTATCTTAACATTGAAATAACCGAGCCAACACAAAAAAATGTTTTATTCTTGATTAACCAAAAACACATGGAGAAAGGTGTCTAAACAAACTACGCTAAGCACTCTTCCTATAATCTTATTTAGAATCCAGATAATAAAACAAAAACAACCATCGACTATATAATAATATAAAATGAAGGAGAACAAATCTTAGAAAGCGACTAGTACAAATTAGTAAATAACTCAACTTCATAAGAACTAACTATAGAAAAAAACTAAATAGTATTAGGGTCATAGAGGAGCACAATCGCCCCAGTGTCATAGCCCAATTTTTCGGGAATTAAATAATTAATTAATAATGGATTTTCAAGAATTTATAATAAATAGTAAAGTAAATTAATCAAGTAAACTAAAAATAGAAAATAAAAATTTCTTTAAAAAATCATTGTTGAATTCATTTTTAATAAATTCTCTGTGTCTAATTACACTCTCTGAAATTTTCTTGGATTTTTCGGAGCTCCAGAATTAATTTTAATACTACAAAGATCAATTCAGCAATTATTTAAATAAATCCTTTTCTCGGGCCGTCTCTGGCCCCAAACCCTTTGCATCTTTCTTTTCTACCCGTACTCGGTTGTCATTCTTGAATCCCTAATTAACTAAAGTCCGATCCCAGAGAATTCTGTTAAAATTCTAGAATCCGAGATTCTCAAATATCTTCCAATTTCTAATTCCCAAAATATTCTTATATTTTTGAAGGTTCCAATAATCTTTTGTTTTCCCCAATCTACAATATTCTAAATATTCCTATTAATCCGAAGCTTCCAAAACTATCCCTTTATCCCTATGGAATTAAATCCACCCTTGTTTCCTTGAAATCCAAATTTCGTTGAAAATAATTCAAATCCCTAGATATTCCGAGCTTTTCCAATTTCCGGATTCCATAAGATATTTCTGAGTTTTCAATTCCCAAAAACAATATCCAAATATTCAAAATATTCCAATATTCCGAATATTTCCCAAATTCCAATAATCTAAAATAATCCTTTGATTCCCTAAAATCCTCCTAAAATTCCAAATTGAAATGTTTCCAAAAACCCCCTGTTTTCCTTTTTTTCCCTTTCTCTTTTTTCTCTTTTTCTTTCTTTTCCTCTTTCTTCTTTGTTTTTCTCTCTTCCTCCTCCTTCATCTTCTTCTTCCTCTAGCACTCTCTCTCTACTTTGGCGCCAGGCCGAGCTGGCCCATGCTGAGCCCGAGCGCCTCCTTGACCTAGCCTAGCCAGGCCTACACTAGCAATTTCTGCCACACCTCGGCCTGCCGCCGCCAGGGCTTGGCCCGAGGCCCACCACCCCTTGCGAAACCGCCGCCGCCAACCTTGGAGTCTTGCTGTCAATGCCGCCACTAACCCTAGCGCCCCTTTCCTGCTATTAACACCACCACTCCGCCAGCCACCCCACCTAGAAGCCCTAGCCGTTGCCGCCCGAGTCGCCGTGCTCACCTCGCGCCGCCATGCCCCGTGCACCACCACCCCTGCAAGCAGCTGCTGCCACACGAGGAGACACTGCTGTCACCATGGTCACCACCATCGCTGCCATCACCATCTTCGCCTGCAGCTGGTGAGCTCCGAGGCTACGCCCATTCTCGCCATCTCCATCTTCTCCTCTCCAGCGTCCCCCTTTGTCACCGGTCGTCGTCGCCGCTCATCGCCAAGCCGCCGCCCATCGCCTCCGTCTCCACCATCCAGTCCCGACGCCGTGCCACTCCACTCCATCCCTACTCCGCTGCCAGTTGCCATTGCCGTCGCTGCCGATGCTGTCCTGGAGCCATGGTGACCGTGCCGCATAGCGGCATGGCGCGGGCACAAGCTCGGCTGAGCACGGGAGCCCGCTCCCCTGCCGTGTGCCACTGGCACGTGGTCCCCACCGGTGGCTTCCCCTTTCGGTGACTAACAAGAGGGCCCTGCACAAAGATTATCGAGGAATCCGAGCCATCTGATCTACATGAATGCTGATCAATCTAAGCCCTTGGATCTCCATCAAACTCGAACCAATCCTAACCATCCATCTCAAGTCGATTAGATCCGAGCCATTGGATTTCCTTAATCCAATCACCCTACCACATCAGCCCTAACTGCCTAGTCATCATCCACCTCGGCCGCCCTCACAGCTCCTCGGCCATGTGGCAGCCACATCACCACAGAAGTCCTCATCTCTCGGTCCATCGACCTGGTGCACCATGAGTTGAGTCAATGGCAGTGGACCCCATGCGATAGTTTTCCCAAAATAATTGTTTTAATTCAAAAATCTAGGGAATATTCTGAGAATATTCCTTTCTTTTTCTTTTTGGATTATCTCTAAATTCGAACTTCTGAGGGCCATATTTTTTCCATCTTTCCGTTCGAACTCCGATTCGACCCATTCTTCTTCCTAAATTTATCTAAAATCATGATCTACATGTTTGTATATTTTTTATGTACTATTTATTTGGAGTTTCTTAGGGTTTTCCTCTTTTGCGTGTAGTCGAGTCGTTTCCGCCGTTTCGGAAGGAAGCGAAGTGCGAGGAAGAGTTCAAAAGATCGTCTGAAGACTTTTCTATTGCAAGGCAAGTCACATGGCAATCCCCTTGAGCATGTTGATCCCATTTGTGAAAACTGTTTTATTTTAAACTTATTGCATGCAATGTTTTGGAATGCCATTAATACAGGTAATTACTATTATTCCAATATTTCTTGATTATGGTCATTTTGCTATTGATACCGTTACCTTGATACCTTGGGTGATTAATATTGACTCCCTAGATGTTTAATTAATGATCTAGCTAGATTATTTGGGTTTTGCTTAGCCATGCTTAGAAAGACTAGCATCATTTTATGTGGGGAACTATTTAATCACTCATGACTAATTAATGATTAATGGTTATCTTTTCATGATTGTTGGTCGTGGCTGGTTAACTAAAATTGCCAACTAAAACTTGACTAAATGGTGGGTTGTGAGCACATGGAATAATGTTGATGCTAGTGGTGCTCATGACACTTAAGAATCGGTTCGTGAGCTATCTTTGCAAAGCAATACTCGTACTAACCACAAGCTAGAATGGGTAATGGCAGGAACTGAAGTGTGATCCGTTCAACCGGAGGCCCCACGGTGTGTTGTGGCTGTGTCAATAAGACCACCATGGTAGTTGTCAATAAGTCCATGTCTCGGGCGTTGGGCTGTCTCCTTGCCTAGGAACCTGATCAACCCTACCAGAGACAGGTGGTTCAGCGGGTGACACTCTTGTTGTGCAGGTTATATGGAGGGTCCTGTCACAACTCCTTTCCGAGGTACTAGGTACCATGGTGGTATTAAGGCGCACGGTGATGTGTTGTGGAGTTATGTCTTGTGGGTAAATTAGTACACCTCTGGCCAGAGTAAAACTGTTCGAATAGACGTGCCCGTGGCTAATGGGTGGCCTAGCAATGTTTTTCATGATTAGTCTCACACTACTCATTAATGATAATACATGATGGAAACTTGATAGCTCCAGTTTGGAGGGTTATGGTTTGGGCATGAACTGCATTGAAGTGTTGTTCAGTGATTGGTTTAATATTGATTGATAATTAAACTATACTATTTTGCAATGTTTTAAATTCAAAAGTTTTAAATGTAGTTTATGCAAATAAGCATACTATGCCTTTCCTTTGGAATCCTGTTGCATTATTTTGCATTTCATGTGTGGCTTGTTGAGTACGGTGGGTGGTACTCAGCCTTGCAATATTACCATCATCAGAGTGAAGATTTGCATGGAAGGAGAAGTTTGGTGTTTGACTTATATCCCAGTTGAGCTGCTTATGGACTTGGTGCTAATGTTTCGCTAGGATTTTCGTTCCGCTGTAGTTTTCTTCTGTGTGAGGACTAAGTGCCTCTTTTGTAAGTATTTATCGTTTATCGTTTTGGTTATGTTTATCAAATTATCGGTTTGTGTACCTTGGCTGATTCCTGGATGAGGATTTAATGCACAAATTAGCTTTGAAAATTTTGGTGAATTTCTAGGCATGACACCCAGGCACAATGCGACATGCGATACTCACTACTTGACTACATCTAGTGGCCAGACCTGCTAATTTCAAACCCAGCCCACACCCAACACAAGGCATAGCTAATAAGACAATTTAGCCAACCCAAACCCAACAAAAAATTCAATTAACCAAACATGGCTAGATGAACAGACTACAACTGATGTTCTATCAAAACACCTACTATGAAACATAGATTGAATGCAAAACTAGCTTCAATAGTCAAGAACATGAATAAAATAAGTTGGCAAATATCTTAACATAGAGTTATGGCAAATATTTCACATTATTCTCTCTTCACCCTCAGTCTCTACATAGCACTATGTCCCTCTCATCTACCATGCTCCTTCTACCTTTCTCTCATTTTTGTTTGGTATGGTAAGGAGGCATGGCACCCTATGCCGTTGGAACATTCACACTTGACAACACTTAGGCCCTTGATATAAAACTCTACACACTCCTAAGGAAAAATCTAGGTGCTACAAGATTCAAGACTTGACATGATAAAATGTTTCTAGTAGCTTCATAGGAAATAACACGAGTCATAAGATGGGAGAGATGATACAGATCGCCTAAGGCCATTGACACATAATCTGATTACTGCAAATCCATATAAGGTGAAAGCTATGCTTCGATCCAAATCGCATTATTTTCATAAGGCAAGGTTGCTACTTGGCTTGTGTGATTGTAGGTTGAAGCATACCGCTGTGTTGAAATATAGAGACAAGACTCGGATTGATTAGCCAACCAATATCATCGCTACGTCTGGGCCAAGTAACCATGCACCTTCGCTACATAAAGCATCATCATTGCTACGTAAATCATCCACTAGAGAAGTTATACATATTCAAGAATCATTTATGCAACCATCATTGCTGTTGCATAAACCATCATCGTCTTTGCATCAACCATTAATTGGAGAGGTTATGCACATTCAACAGCCGATTTTTCAGACCCAATAATTAGCTATGGAAGAGTACGGACTGGCTGGACCATCCAAAGAACCAACTACACTAAGCCATGTTGTAGTTACTCGATCACCAAAAGAGCATGTAAACTATGAATGGCTTACGCGGCATCATCCCACAAGCAAGCATGCAGCAAAAGGTGAACTTGTTTCTTGCTAAATTTAACTTCAGTATTGATGAGAACTTTATATTATCTAAATGTTGCACATAGGCTTTGCTAAGGTTTACACCTAAGGAGATGGTCACTGCTGCAACCATGAGTGGTTACATCATTGATGAGATGGATTACATGGAAGAAGAAACATCCATAGCTCAAGCTGAGATTGATTACGCATAGATGCTTCAGCTTCCAAGAGATATCCACTGAACCAATCATGTTTCACCATGCATAATATACATGGTTGGAAATCTTATCAAGTATACATTTCAATGCAACAAACAGAGTGTTATTTGGACTTTCCAATAAGGAGTAATGGCCAAATTACCCAAGGCTGCACAGAAGCTGAAAAAGTTATGCATGAACCTACTCGGGAATGACTCTTGGAGACCTTTGAGCTAGCCCATTACCCTGAAACTCTAGAGTTATTTCACACTCAACTAGGAGGGTTGTTCCCGGTATAAATATTCTTGTATTCCATCAATTGAGTAGACTATGACGAGTCAAATATAAACCCCTTTTGTTAGCTGTGTGTTAACAAATTCAGAGAGTTATCTTTACCCCTTTGCTCTTGTGATTTCCTGGCGGGATTATAGATGTAGACATCATCGGTTCCCAATTAGTGATCCTACTCTATTCAATGTTTATCCTTGTTTGATTGCAGGCTGTGTTGGTTGATTTTTTGAGAGTGTAGTTGGGTGAATCCTTGATATAGGTTGCCGGTTAAAGACAGTGGTTGGCTTTGAGTTATATTTGCCAGGCTGTACTAGTTATCTTGGCTGCTTGTAGCTAGTTATGTTAGTTTTTTTGAGGTTAGTTATCTATTCGTGATTCTACACCATAAATATAGAGACTGCGCCCCATATCAAGAGAACTCTAGAAGATTACATTGCCTATTTCAACACTCCCTGTCAATGCAAACTTCTTTCTAGAACAGTCTTGTAGACTGTAGCAAGGCGCTCCTCAAAACATCCCAAAGTTTGATTTGTTAAGACTCTTCATGAGGATCCCGGCAGTCTACTTATTTGTGTTGGTAGCTCCATCTCAATATCACCTGCAAGAACCTTTTCTCTTATGTAGTGATGGTGGAGTTCTGTATGTTTGGTCCTTCAATGGAAGATATGATTTTCTTGCAAACGGATAGATGATAGTTTATCATAGAAGCCCTTACTTGCTATTCTGTTGGCTAGTAAAGATCCCCCATCAATTGCTTGAGCCAGGTGCTCTCTTGTGCTGCCGTTGCCACTGATTGATACTCTGCTTCAGCACTAGATAATGGCACAGTAGGTCGTCTCTTACTGCACCATGATATGGCTCCTGATCAAAAAATTGAAGTACCATGTGGTTGACCGCCAAGTGTCACAATCTGTAGCATAGTCGGTGGCACAATATCCAATCACCTGGCAATATTTTGTCTTCTTATATAGAAGACCAAAATTGATGGTGTCCTTGACATACCTGATATGGGGGAGTCCGACCTTGTTAACGTATAGTCTGGATTTATACACTGTGCAGCTTGACAAAGTGGATGGACAATGAGATACCCATGCAGCAAACCATTCACTAAGAATTCACAAAACCGCATGTAGATTGATCCACTTTACCATGCAAAAGTGGATGAATTGCTCCCTCAATTCCCTGAACATAAAAGCAAGAACAATCGACGATGGAAACTCTCAACTCCCCTATCTAGTTTGGCGACGGTGGCACAAACATACGGAGAAGAACAAGAGCAATATATCATGCTGCAAAAATATGTATATAATAATCATGGTCTTCCCTCTTGGGTTGTGCAAATAGGCTTATATAGATACTCAAGAGATAGAAACTAACTATGACTGAATTACAACACAATCTGGAAACCAATTTGTACTGTCATTGGTTTGTTTCGGCCTTTGCGGTGAAACCAGAACAAATTTATGTCCTAGGCCCTGTCCATTATGTGGGCCATGAACTTATTGTCTAGCAAGTACTCACACATCCCAAACAGTCTGAATGTGAGAGTTTGGGACTTTTTAGTATTGCCTGGTCTGACTACCAAACCGAATCTGAGTTGGTCGCAATCCAAGTTTGCTTCAATTTCCTCTTGTGAGAAGATTTGAATCCATGTAGACCTTGCAAATGGAGTCCTTCTCTACCTGTATAATGTCTTGGGGGTAAGGTGTGTGATCAGTCCAAGGCTCAAATAACCATAGTTTGGTGAAGATAACTCTGAATCACATGTTATTTGATCCCTTGAAAAATAAACTTGATAAGATTTCCAAATATATAAGCCATGCATGCCAAATTGGAAGAGTACTGCAACACCCTGCCTTCAAAATTTGCATTAATCCGCTCTACATGTTGACGGAAACCCACATGTGCATAGTACCCCGCCTACAATTTCATCCTTGTTTCATGTAAAAGGTTAACCCTAGGTTACCATAGTTGGAGCACCAAGGCTTATAAATAGGCCGTCTCCCAACTAAACATCCAAGGTGGTACTACAACACCACTACTACACCCACTTCTGGGCCACTTGGGTCTAAACCACACACCACACTAGTACTACAGGCTACAAACATGCTGGGATGTTACAAGTACTCGAGCTACGACATAGGTTATTGGTGTCATGTTACATTGGCTCCATCCCTAGTTCTTGGAGTCTATCCCAAAACTTCTGAGACTTGAAGGTGTAGTGAATATGGCCCTTCGATCATGATTTGTGATTTTGTTGATTGAGTGAGAACATAATCATTGAGACTGACATGTTTGTCAAGAAAGTGCTTAAGTAGATCCCAAGGATGCAATGACTTGTCACATTATTTAGTGAACAAACCTTTTATTCAGATTCTTATTTCATTTTGTCCTCTTTTCCTCTATTAGTTTCTTTTCACTTTCTCAAACATCTCCATTCATTATCTCAACTTCACATCACATCTTAACTAATCATCTCAACTCAACTTCACATCTCAACTCCTACTAAAACTAGGTGCCAAAAGACACCCAAAGTTACAAAGACCTATTCCCGACTACTTAGGTCTTTCAGCTGTCACACGGGTTGATTCTGGTAATGATTCCTACCCCACAAACCATAAATCTACACTATGAGAATCTCCTCAAATTCACGCATGACAATGGATAAGGTTGTTCAAATAGTTTAGCTATACTCTGCAGAGATTGCACGATTTATCCACACTATACGAACTTGATTCGAATACCCACCGGTATTGAACCCAGCATCCGGCAAGCTCTAGCCTTCGTCTACTAAGGAACCGAGAAATGTTTCTACTGCTCATTCTGGTTTTCCACAACTAGTGGCATCCAAGACTTCCCTATACCAACTAATTACTTAGCCAGGGGTATCCCACAATACCCATGCAGTCGCACCATAAGTTGCTCGAAGGAATTCCTAAAGGAATCTGCCCTTAACGACAATACATTGCCAAGCCACACATGCAATATCTCCATACTATCATAGTTTAGCAAACTAGATTTATTTTGCGAGCACACCAACGTGGAGCATCGAGTTTCAAACGTTAGTTTGAAAACCATAGTTCTCACACGATAGTACAAATGTAAGCAGTGCTAAGGCAACTACCTTGGTAGTTGTATCCATAGGGTAGTGATGCTGGCACATCATTTTTGTGGGGCTATCAAGTGCAAGGGATATCAAACATCCTATAAAAAATAAGTGCGACTACTCAGTAGATATACTGGTACTTGTTTATTGTGGATATTTAGTTGTTTAGTTTTCGTATCCCACGATCTAGCGAGTCCATGTGATTCTTATATATAGTTTATGGTTCATTATTTCCCAAGTCAAATAGACAAGAAACTTTTTGAACCTTCATGAATGGATGCAAACAACCTTGTATCTTTGACAAGCATTTTTTTTTGAAACAAGGCTGATTTAGATGAAATATAAGTAACGATTACAACCTTGTTATAGAAGAAAAAAAAAGACATTAACCCTGCCAACTCAGAACAAATTAAAGATGCTCGACATCATGGAAAGCCACAAGAGACGCGAGCAGATGAGCGCAGCCACAACACTGACCAACTCTGGCACGCACAAAAGTATATGAATGTGTGGAAGCCATGGGCCCCGGGTACCTCATGAGAAGATTTCTGGCCACTCGGACAGAGGATAGACCCAATCCTGTAATTAGGGATGCAACAGGACTCGGTACATATTACCGTTATGTTAAGGAAAGGGATATAGTCCTAGTCGGGTACGTTGTATTCTTAGAAGGAGATCCCTTGGTCAAGTCCGACTAGGATTCCTACCTTGTAACCTTGCCTCCTTGGTATATAAGGAGAGGCGAGGTGCCCCCTAGGGTAGAGAACAACAGAGAACAGAATCTCACCAGAGAAACCTTAAAGGCAATACACAATAGCTGGAAGTAGGGTATTACCTCACCTCGAGGGCCTGAACCAGAATAAATTGTTTCATGTTCCTTTGCAATCCATTAAGTTTAGGTCTCACGGGTAGCCGCATATTATTATTGCCGATATAAAGCATTGATAGTTGGCACGCCAGTTAGGGGCATCAGCAAGATCATCTTTGACAAGCCTGATGGATTCAACCACCGGAGTCGACGGCATCAAGTTCTTCCCCGGGCAGACGATTAGCTTTGGGAGCCTCGACTTCATCGCCGACAAGTTTGGCGACCTCACCCTGTCCGACTCGGATTCGATCCGATCGACCAGACACCATGCCGACTCCGCACCAGTCGGCCTACTCATCGCTGCAGCAATCTTCAAAGACATGCTGCGGCGATCCCCAAGATGCCCGAGTCCAGGGACAACTCTTTCTTTCAGTGTTCGACTTGGACTCGGCCTCGAGCCAACCGATTTCGGGCTAAGAGAGGAAGACAACATCAACCTCCCGTTCGGACTCGGCAATGCCGTGGATAACTTCAATCAACATCTAATACGGCAGACCCGATCCCCTGGAGTTTGACTTGGATACGGCCTAGAGCCGCTCGAGATTGGATCTAGGGAGGTTGGAGTCATAATTACCCCCCTCATCTACTCTGATTCCGACTCTCAGTTGGACAGTAGTTTGGCAAGCTTTTCTCCACCACGCGAAATCTTCATGGCGTCCAAGGGCTCAACCCCCACTCAAGATGCATGCCGACTACGTGATCAGGAAGAGGAGGAGGCTCACCAATTGCGTGAACAACAGGAGGAGAACTGCCTAAAGACTTCTTTTATCACGTCATTCGATGCATACTGCTATGTCACTATGCTGTTCGGGTTGAAAAACACTGGAGCAACATATCAACGCGCCATCCAACGGTGTCTTCACACTCAACTTGGGTGCAATGTGGAGGCATATGTCAATGACGTGGTAATCAAGACCAAATTCAAAGAAGACCTCATCGTCAACTTAGAAGAAACTTTTCAAAGCCTTCAGAGATTCAAGATAAAGTTGAACCCGGAGAAGTGCATCTTTGGAGTACCATCAGGAAAATTACTCGGCTTCATCATATCACAGCGAGGCGTCGAGGCTAATCCAGAGAAAGTCAATGCTATCATGAACATGGCACCCCCGAATAGTTAGTAGGACGTACCGAAGCGGACTGGCTGCATGGCGGCACTCAGTCGATTCGTTTCTCAACTCGGCGAACAGGGCATGCCCTTTTTCAAATTACTAAAGAAAGTAGACAATTTCCAATGGACGCCAGAGGCCCAGCAAGCCTTTGAAGACTTTAAGAAGTTCCTCACATCACCACCCGTGTTGTCATCACCTATGCTCCAAGAACCACTCATGATGTATCTGGTGGCAACCTCTCTGGTAGTCAGCATAGTGTTGGTCGTAGAGCGGACTGAGACTGGACACATACAAAGAGTACAGAGGCTAGTCTACTTCGTCAGCGAAGTCCTAGCTGACTCAAAGATAAGATATCCCCAAGTCCACAAGCTGCTCTACGGTTTACTCATAACTGTCCGGAAGTTGGTGCACTATTTCCAATCGCATCAAGTCACAATTGTCACATCGTATCCACTCGGGGACGTCCTACACAATCACAAGGCCACTGGCAAAATTGCTAAATGGGCGCTTGAGCTGATGGCATTTGACATTGTCTTTCAACCTCAGACAGCAATTAAGTCACAAGCACTTGGCGACTTCATGGCCGAATGGACAGAGGTTCAGATGGCTACACCAATGGACAAGCTTGAATACTAGACGATGTACTTCGACGGTTCTCTGTGGATTGGTGAAGCAGGGGCTAGCGTCGTCCTGATGTCACCCACCGGAGAAAAATTGAAATGCGTCCTTTAGATACACTTTCTAGCATCCCACAACATCACCGAGTACGAGGCACTCATCCACGGGCTCTGCATCGCCACATCACTTGGCATCCACTGACTGGTAGTACGCGGGGATTCTCAACTCGGGGGTGAACCAGGTCATGAAAGACTGGACATGTCTGGACGACAACATGGTGGCTTACTGTCAAGAGGTACATAAGCTGGAAAACAAGTTCGATGGGCTGGACATTTCACATGTGCTGCGCTAATACAACGAAGATACAGATGAGTTAGCCAACATGGGATCCAAACGAGAAGTGGTCCCGACTAGAATCTTTGTCGAGCAACTGTTGAAGCCATCAGTCAAGAAAAAATCGATACTCGAGCAGTCGGGGGCTGAACTTACCCTGGCAACAAATAAAGTACTAATCATCTCTCAAGATTGGTGGACTCCAATCATCAGGTTCCTCCTGGAAGACGAGCTTCCAAAAGATCACAATGAGGCCGAGCGGATCAAACGTCGAAGCAAAGGTTTCCTTGTAGTCGGTGAAGACCTTTATCGTAGAAGCACATCCGGATGCCTCATGCGCTGCGTCACACCTGAGGAGGGCAAGTAGATACTGTAGTCTATCCACTTGGGCATTTGTGGCAACCACTGCATCAAAAAGTTAGTCAAAAAGGCTTACAGACAAGGTTTCTTCTAGCCGACTACGGTTACAGGCGCTAAAGACATAGTTTGGACATGTGAGGGATGCCAGTTCTTCGCCTGGCAAACAAATCTTCCAGCTCAAGAACTACAAACAACTCCAATCTCTTGGCCCTTTGCAGTTTGGGGGCTTGACATGGTCGGGCCGTTCAAAAGAGCGCCATGGGGTTCACACACTTGTTCATCGCAATGGACAAATTCACAAAGTGGATCGAGGCAAAACCTGTTGCTACCATAACAGCGGCAAGGGCAAAGGACTTCATCATTAGTATTATATATCGATTTGGAGTTCCTAACCGCATTATAACGGACATCGCAACCATCCAGTCGGCAAGGCATCTTCAAGGCCTACGTCGTTATCACAGTCAGAATGTTGATGGCCACGTCTTTTCGGTGGGAGATCTTGTTTTGAGAAAAATCCAAACCACCAAAGATAGGCATAAATTATCTCCCTTTTGGGAGGGGCCGTTCATTATCTGCATCCCTAATTTTAATGAAGACCGGCTTGTGATCCTTGTAAGGATATATCCTCGAGACCTAGTGGATAAAATAGATACCCAAACATATATGTTTAGCAATAAGGCTCTCATGAAGCATATCTGTTTACCTCATCGGCTCCTGTTAGTAGCATCAGCGCTATAATTTCAACTCAGCCTGCGGGCGGTCCACATGGAGCATGCTACTGTAGGAACTCATATCTTGGTGGCTCAGTGCTGACTGTGTAGGCCCAAGCCCATTTAGTTGGTATTGGCTCTATAAAAGGTGGGGAGAGAGAAAAAGATTCCTTCATCTTCCCCAAATCAGCCAATCGCTTCGTCTTCCACCTTCGCGCCCAACTTTTCACCTCCCGCTCGGCTAGGGTTAGCTGCTGCTGTTCCCCACCCGAACTCAGGCGATTCCAATCCTCTTCGTCTGTTCCAAGCCCTCGATTCGCTTTTCCCTCAAATCTTTCCGCTCCCAATCATGCTGAAAGCTTCGGATCTTGTGGGTACGCCGGAGAATGCTTGGCCGATTTTGGATTGCGGCTCAGTGAAACTGAAGCTGCTGGAGAATCAACTGAAGTTGCCCAGCCAAGAGGTGATCCGCTGGCGGCCGGCTAAGGGTGAGTCGGTCCCAAATCCCCAATCCGGCGAAACAGTAGTTTTTGCCTCTTTTTTCGATCGGGGTTTGTGTCTTCCCTCTTTCGATTTCTTCTGCCGCATCCTTGACTTCTATAAGCTAGAGTTGGTGAATTTGAATTCCAACTCGATTCTTCAGATCTCCATATTTGTTACTCTCTGCGAGTGCTTTTTGGGTGTGGAACCCCATTTTAATTTCTTCAGGCATCTGTTCCACATCAAACCCCAGCCCTCCAAGAACAATATCAGTGTGATTGGGGGGGCTGGTCTCCAGCTGAGGAGTGATGGGAAGAAAACATATCTTGATCTCCCCTTGAAATCTTCCTTGAAAGGCTGGCACAAGGAGTGGTTCTATTGCGCAGATCTGGCTCCCTCCTTGCGTCCATTCACCGGCTCACCACTAGTAGTTTTACCAAATTGGTCAGCAGATCCAACCTTTGAGGAGATGAGCCAAGTGCACCAATTGTTGGGGAAATTAGATGACCTCAAGAAAGCTGGCCTGACTGGACCTTGGGTGGCTCGTCGCTTCCTGACTCGGCGCATCCAGCCGCTAAAGCTGAGAAGCGCATTTGGCTAGGCTTTTAAGGGCAAAATGATCCTGACCGAGTGAGCAACGAGTCGGCTAACAAGCGCACAATGACCGAGACCCTATTCGGTTACTTCTCTGAAGGGGTGATCGCGACCGAAGACGATAATCGCTGGGTCGCGGCCTATAGCTTCATTCGGCCCCGTACCAAGGTAATCTTTAACCTTCTTCTGTGACGAACGCCTATGGGCCTATATGTATGATTGCCCGGCATTGTGTGATGTATTTTGTGGATTCTTCTGTAGTGGTGTGAGGAGTTTGATGAGGACTCACGCCCGTTGTTAGCTGTCAAATCAAGGAAGAGGCCGAGGAGCCCCTCTGCTGCCCAACCTGACTCTAGGAGAGCGGGGAAGAAGCCTATTCTGTATCGGGGCGAGAGGGCCATGACACCGCGTGCCGTGGCAGGAAGCCTGAAGATAAAGGACACCGTCGCCGCGGCACCCAGGCGATCAAGTCCCAGGTTGGGACTTGTACGGCCGAGCTCGACATTGCCGAGCCCGGCAAAAGCACCACCGAGTGCACGATCCGAGCGGGATACTCCAAGCGCGCGGGTGCCCGAGTCGGCTACGCCTCCAACGGGGCTGCCTCTAGCTGCCACGTCTCCGCCGACTGATTCGCTAGCCGGGCCGACAACCGGAGGTAGCGCTCCACCAGGACCCGGATTGCCCGGCAGGAAGCTGAAGTTCTCCAAGAGGTCTGCTGCTCCGAATCTTCTAGGATTCTTGTTTGTTGCAGTAGTGCGTTGATGTGTGTTTCGCCATGCAGGAAGCGTGCCGATATCGATCTCAATGAGACCACACTGACTGCTCCCCTTGAAGAGTGCGCACCAGCCGAGCCAGCATCGGTGAACACACCCGCTGAGCCGGTGGTACCCCTAGTCGTGGAGATCGAGGTGGTCCCGACCACGGGGCCGCTGGCGCCGCCTGACCAAGGGGTAGTTGCTGAGGTCGCTGCCCCAGCCCCTGAGCCGACGCCCGTTGCCGAGGCCATTGTCGGAGCCCCTGAGTCAACCCCTGGGGCCGCAGAGAACGCCGATGTAGGGGCCGGGACCCCGTCTCCATCATGGTCGTCGTCGTCGTCGTCGCTGCCGCCAGAGATCCCGAGCCTTCCTCGGATTGAAGCTCCTCCGCATAGGCTCCCTCGGACATTCACTTGGACGGCGCCCGACGGAATCGTGAAGAGTTTTAGGCTTGATGAGGCCGCGGCGAGAAGGGAACGCGAAAGCTTGCTTCACGCCGCCATCACCGGGTCCCAGGGAGTTGGGGTATAATTCTTGTGGCAGAGTCGTGGTGGTCTTCTTGTTTTGACGTCTGACTCCACTCTTAGCTTATTCTTTCCTTGAGCAGAAACTTGTTGATCGCAATGAGGAGATGACTGAGATCTTGGTCGAAATGGCCCCCCACCTCACGGAATTAGAGTAGCTCCGGGCGCTGAAGGCCACAATAGAGGAGCGCCATGCGGGGAGGGAAGCCTGGCTGAAGGATGCCATCACCCAGCTCAGGGATGAAAATTGGGCCCAAGCCACGAAGATCAGAGGTAAGTCCCCTGAATGCATCTTCCTGACTGAACTCTTGATGTATTTCTCCAGCTGCGTTGTTCCCGACTGCCTAGTTGCGTCTTGGCCGCAAGGTTGAGTCCATGACTAATCTGTCGTGCAGCCCTCGAAGCCGAGTTAAAGACCCGAACAGAGGGGGAAGCCCAGCTGAAGGAGGCCGAAGAAGCCAAGGCCGGGCTTGAGAAGGTCAAGGCTGACCTGACAGAGGCCAACGCTGAGCTTGAACGGGAAAAGGCCGAGTTAAAAGAGGCCACCATCAAGCTCGGCGAAGAAAAAACCAAACTGGAGAAAACCGCAGCCAAGTGGGAGGCCGACTACGAAAGTAAGTCCCTGACCTGACCGTGATCTTAACCAATCCATTAGTTATTCCGTCTGCATCCGAGCCTGACAAGTTTACTTGCCGGTGGACCCGGATAGAGATGAGAGCCAATGTCCAGGCCCAGTATCGGTTTTACACAGAGGAGATAAGAGTCATCAGGGAGTCACGGGAAGCCCTCGTCGGGTCCGTGAAAGGGCTCCTTGACCTGATAGATCCTAGCCCTGTGGGAACCAGTTGCAACAGGATCCCCCAAATAGAGGCGCATCTTGAGGATGCACCGAGTGCCTTGAAGAAGTACTTGGATGAGCATGTCATTGCCGGCATGGCCCAAACCCTGGCGATGACCAAATCCATCTACCCGAGGGCAGACATTGAAGCCATTGGGGAGGGGTTTGCTGAGGAGATGACGCCCGAGGAGGCGCTGGAGCTAATTGCTCAGGCAAAGCCGACTGCTGAGATAATTGCCCGAGACCTGGGTCTGTAGGGGCAACATATTATGTAGTCGGTATGTATAAACTTTTGTGGAAAACATGTGCAAATATACGTGCATTGCTGCCAAGCTTATCACTCAATCGTCATTAGCTTTACTTGACCGTGTAGTCTACGCTGAGTTAGTCTGTCAGAACTTGATAAAATCGTTCAATGTAAGGAGCTGTACTCGGGCAAACGCGACAGTCGTAGTAAGGCTTAATAACTGGAGTAGGATAAGCTCGTATATTATTGACAGAATACATATATACATGCAGCCCCCGACTCACTACTCGGTTGATGCAAGCAGAGTAGTGAGTCAGAAAACTGTACACATGAAAAATTATAAAACTCAGGTATAGAAAGGACGTAGTTGTTCTATGTTCCATGAGTTGCTGATGAGAACACCGTCTTCGGCCTTCAGTCGGTAGGTGCCTGGTCGCATGAGCTTGGCTATAATGAATGGCCCTTCCCAGATTGGGGATAATTTGTGCCTGTCTTTGGTGGTTTGTATTTTCCTCAAGACGAGATCCCCGACCAAAAAGGTGCGGCCACGGACATTGCGGTTGTGGTAGCGACGCAGGCCTTAAAGATACCTTGCCGACTGGATTGTTGTGGTGTCCCTTGCTTCTTCCAACTGATCTAGCTCGGCCAGTCGGGTATTATTTGAGACGTCTTCTGAGTAGGCCCGGACTTGCGGAGAGCCGAACTATAACTCTGTCGGTAGCATAGCCTCGGCACCGTAGACCAGGAAGAAAGGGGATTGCCCTGTTGCCCGACTAACCGTGGTTCTGAGAGACCAGAGAATAGATGGGAGTTCTTGTACCCACCGGCCCACGTATGGTTGTAGTCGGTCAAATATCCTGGCCTTGATGCCTTGTAAGACCATACCGTTGGCTTGTTCGACCTAGCCGTTGCTCCGTGGGTGTGCCACAAATTCATAGCAGATCTTGATGCCGAAATCTTCGCAGAAGTCTTGAAATACGCTGCCTGTGAACTGAGTACCATTGTCGGTGATGATGCTGTTAGGAACCCCGAATTTGTATAGTATATTCAAGATGAAGTCCTTTGCTCGTGCCGCTGTTATAGTTGCAACGGGTTTGGCCTCAATCCACTTGGTGAACTTGTCAACTGCGACGAATAAATGTGTAAACCCTCCTGGCGCTTTCTTGAAAGGCCCGACCATGTCGAGCCCCCATATAGCGAATGGCCAAGAAATAGGGATAGTTTGGAGTTCCTAGGCTGGGAGGTTTGTTTGTCTTGCGTAGAACTGACAACCCTTGCACTTGCGAATAATATCCTTTGCATCTGTTACTGCTGTGGGCCAGAAAAATCCCTGCCGGTAAGCCTTTCCGACTAATGTCCTGGATGCGGCATGGTTGCCACATATGCCCGAGTGGATCGACTGTAGGATCTGCTTGCCCGCCTTGGTGGTGACACAACGCATGAGGACACCAGATGCGCTCCTTCGGTACAGGTCTTCTCAGACTAGTAGGAAGCTTTTGCTTCAACGCTTGATCTGCTTGGCTTGATTGCGATCTTCTGAGAGTTCGTCGTCCAGGAGAAATTTGACAATAGGAGTCCGCCAGTCTTGACATATGTGCAGCATCTCGTCTGTAGCCGGGGTAGGTTCGCCTCCCGACTACTCCGGTGCCAGTTTCTTCTTGACTGATGGCTCCATGAGTTGCTCGACAAAGATTCCGGTCAGAACCGCTTCTCGCTTGGATCCCATATTTGCCAGCTCGTCTGCCACATCGTTGTATTGACGCAGGACATGTGTTATTTCCAGCCTGTCAAACTTGTTTTCCAGCTTGCGAATCTCCTGACAGTATGTCGCCATGGTGTCATCGAGACAAGTCCAGTCTTTCATGACTTGGTTCACCACGAGTTGAGATTCCCCGCGCAGAACCAGTCGATGTATGCCGAGTGATATAGCGATGCGGAGCCCGTGGATAAGTGCCTCGTACTCGGCGACGTTGTGGGAAGCCGGGAAGTGGATTTGTAGAACGTACTTTAGTTTTTCGCCGGTGGGGGACGTCAATATGACTCCAGCCCCGGCACTGCCGATCCGTAGAGAACCGTCGAAGTACATTGTCCAGTACCCTAGCTTTGTTGTTGATGTAGGCAGTTGAACTTCTGTCCACTCGGCCACGAAGTCGGCTAGAACTTGTGATTTAATTGCTGTCCGTGGCTAAAAGGTGATATCAAACGCCATCAACTTGAGTGCCCATTTAGCAATTTGGCCAGTGGCCTCGCGATTATGAAGGACATCCCCGAGTGGAAACACTATGACCACTGTGACTTGATGTGCTTGGAAATAATGCACCAGCTTCCGGACTGTGAGAAGTAGGCCATATAACAGCTTCTGGACCTGCGGATATCTCGTCTTCGAGTCGGCAAGCACCTCGCTGACAAAGTAAATTGGCCGTTGTATTTTCTGGATATGACCATGTTCGTATCGCTCGACCACCAGTACCATGCTGACTACCTAAGCGGTTGCCGCCAGATATAGCATTAGCGGTTGTTGGGGCATAGGTGACACCAACATGGGAGGTGATGTGAGAAATTGTTTGAAGTCTTCGAAGGCTTGTTGGGCATCTGGAGTCCATTGGAAATTGTCCGCCTTTTTGAGTAGCTTGAAGAAGGGCATACCCCGTTTGCCCAGTCGGGAAATAAATCGGCTAAGTGCCGCCATGCAGCCTGTCAGCTTCTGGACGTCCTTCTGGTTAGTCGGGGGAGCCATGTTCATTATGGCGTTGACTTTCTCCGGGTTTGCCTCGATGCCACAATGTGAGACGATGAAGCCGAGTAGCTTGCCAGATGGCACTCCGAAGGCGCATTTTTTCGGGTTCAACTTCATCTTGAATCGTCGAAGATTTTTGATGGTTTCTTCCAGGTCAACGATGAGGTCTTCTTTGGACTTGGTCTTGATCACCATGTCGTCGACGTAGTGTCGGACCTGGGTTTGACCCCGAACCCTATGTGTGTACCATGCTAGTCCCACGATCAATTGCTAGCACACACATTCAACATCGACATCATAATCCATACATCACAGGTTCAGCACATAGCAGTCCAAACATAAGTCGTACAAGAGTCTAGACTTAGCGAATACATAGAGGCCAATCGGCCAAATAGAACAACAAAATAACAAAGAGTTCAACAGCAGAAACAAGATAATATAAGCACCAAAAACCAGCAAGGGTGCCTCTGCCCGCCCACAGGCAACCGACCGGTAAGCCCTAGTAAGCACCGTCATCGTCGTCTCCAAAACCCGCTGCATAGAAGTACTCGATTGTCGGGTCCCCCCTCAATCATCTCTAAAAAAAGAAGTCACACAAGCGTGTGTGAGTACAATACGTCACAAGCGTGTGTGAGTACAATACATACTCTGCAAGACTTTTAGTATTTGCAATGGTATTCCATAATATGCGAAGATAAACAAGGAATGGTTCAGGTTTTGCACTTTGCATAAATCATAATATATATAGTGAAAACATTGTGGTTTTGCAACGAAATTTCGTAAATCAAGCAAGCACAGTAAATCAAGTATGTAAGCATCGACCCCGAGTGTTTCCAACCATCTAGGCTCCCTGCCCATGCCAGCCAACCGTGGCAACACACTGCCACAACCAGCCGCGCGAATTCCCCATTTGCACCATGATTTTCCCCAAAACAGTTCCCAGAATTTAAATCTACTACGGTGGAGAATTTCCCAAGTCATCCATAACCGAGGACACGGCTATTCGAATAGTTTTAACTCTCGAGAGTGTGTACAACTGTACCCACATGACAAGGACAATATGAGCTACCACACAGGAGGCTCACACCATCAATGACAAAGCCTTTCTACCGTTGACCTAGCAATATCCCGCGCTTATGATCTGTCCCTAGGGAGTTGGTAGGCCTCCCAAAACCCCAAGGCTCACACGATGTGCTGGTCACCCTTGAACAATAATCAAGGTACCTTCGGGCCATGGACAATAACCATAACCCGCACTAACCCAATGTCAACAATAATGACCTATAACTACCACCGGTGGGTCTATTGCTAGGTATCAACATTATACTAAGCCAGGGACTCCCCATAAGAGCCACATGTGGTTTGTACTATGTTTCTTGGTTCTAGCTACACCATAGAATCGGTCCTTAGCGACCCGGGCGAGACAACCACCTAATCGGTACCACAAACAAGGCACCAAACACTACATCCACTCGTCCAAGTCAAAAGTATGTTTTCAGTTTTTGTTTTCCACCAAGAGCACAGGGGAATTACCCACTGTTCATTTCCATAATTTCACAAATGCTTCATTTCCCCAACATCCCAAAATCAAGTAACAAGCAACATTGATTAATTAGCAAACTAAGCATACCTATTGACATCCTCCCAACCACATGAACCCAAATTTTCAGTGGCAACATAAGTGACAAGGAATTCATGATACTCAAGTAACAAGGACATGGCATATGCAACAAGAGGTTAACTACCCAAGAATCCCACACCTTTCTGAGTAAAACATCATATGCATAATAGTTTGCAATCAATATAGTTTGTAAGTTTGAAATATAGGAGCAATTGATCAAGGGGGTGCTTGCCTTGCTCCTGGACTTCCTGGTACTCCTCTGGTTCCTCCTCAATTGGGTCAGCAACGTCGTGCTCTACGAGAATACCAAGCGAATGCAATGAAAACAACGGCAAAATTTAACAGTACAGGAAGTACAAATATTTTTGCAGAATATGGAAGTGCATGATTTTAGATGAATTTAGGAAAAAGAATCGCTTGAATCCAAGTTCGTATGAGGGAGAAACGGCTAAATGAAGTCTGCTCTGTCCTAAAATCGAAAATAATTGAGAAACAGCGTTTTTGCTTGACCGAACTGCTGAAACGGCTGAAAACATTCTATCGACTTAACGGGTGGTCTATTTGGGACGTTTTTGGTTCTAGGGGCATTTATATGGTACGAAACCTACATATGTGATACTGTGAACCTAAGGGCAGCTCCCAGAAGTGGATATGCTCCAACTCGCTAGGATGTTAATCGCACACGCTCACACGTCGCTAAAATGGCCTAATACGTGAAATCCACTGGGCGCGAAGTATTAATCTAAGGCATTTGGAGGCGTGGAGGGTTTCTAGGGCCTAGGGGTCACTGGATGCACAAGTGGAACCTATGGGAAGGCTTCGGTAGTGGCGAACGCCTCGGTCCAAAAACGATGTCTTCGTACGCGCAAACTACACGTCTTCGCACGATAACGATGACCGGGAAAATCGGGAATCCAACAGCAGCAGCTCTACTTGTGGTTTTATCCAGTTCTAACACTAGTGGGGCTAACCTGGCTTGCATGGGGTTGATGGGATGGCTGCCTCTCACTCAAACACAAGCGCACCTAAGGTGTTCGGTGAAAAGCCAAGCTAAAGTACGGCTTGTCTACCTCTGTCCTCTCATGCTCTAGTGCATGGCTAGTGAATGCAGGGGTGCGGGGAAGCTCTAGGGGTCCTGCATGCAAGGTCGTAGGGTTCTAATACATGCGGCCATGCTCCGATTGAGCCTCATCCACACATGTGGCCACGGTGGTGTCGCTTGGGTGGATGGCAAAACAACAGCATGACAGGCCAAGCCAAGGATGTGGGGAGCACTAGTGGCCTCCCAGGAATAAAAAGAAAGCACATGTAGAAACAGGAGCTCACCGAAGAGAACGGGCGGTGAGGTGCAACGTTGAGGCGGTGGTCGGCTCGGTGGCAGGGTTGCTCATGATGGAGGCTGCAGACAAGTGCTGCGATGAGTTCAATGAGTGAAGGGGAGACGGTGATACAGCTAGGACAACGTTAAACTTACCAGGGCAGAGTCTAGCGGCTGCAAGGTCACGGCGGCACCCGGTCGGCGTCGCAAAACACGATGGGGCTGTGGTGGTGCCTGCTGCTTGCCGAGGGCAAAAATGGAGTCAGGTCGGGCAGGAACACATGGTGACACAGCTAAGACAAGGTAAAACTCACCAGAGCTCCCAGACGGAAGTCGTGTGCTCGCCGGCGCCGTGGGCGGCACCTCACGTTCCCGGTGAACCAAGGGGCAATCCCCTGGGTCCTTGGGTGTGTGAGAAAGAGGGCGAGCTGGGGAGGCAGGAGGACATGGGCTTGGTTAAGAAGGAAGGCAGGGAAGGGAGAGGAGAGGGGAGGGGCGCTGGTCTTCTCCATCGGTCTCGTGATGGTGTGTGCGCGGGCAAGTGTGCAGCAGACAGACGGGATAGGGCAGGGCGCTGCTGAGGCTGTCGGGGGCATCTCGCGAGGTCCCAAGGCGGCTCTACCTCTCCCTCTCACGTGGCCTGGGGTGTGCAGGGGAATCCACATGGTCGAGCTGCACGGGCGGAGAGAGATCCTCGCGTGATCCTGCTTGGGCGATGGAGAACAGGGACTCCCTGAGTTGCCCTGGGCTTGGCTGGGCTGTGGAGTCCGAATTAGAGGTGGGGCCCAACATAAAAAGTGTGTCCAATGGGGTAACCTACCTTGCCAAGTGGAAATATTGGGTCAATAGGTCGAGAAAACAGGAGAAACCGACAAGAAGAGGAAAAGGACTCTTCTCGGGTGAACAGTACCCAGATTTTTGGTGAAGATGGTTCGATGGGCCAACTTGCTTCAAACTGAATGAAACTTGGAGGCAAGGCTGGTAGTAAGGTATGGAATTTTTAGAAATTTTTCCAGAATTTTTGGTGAAGATTGAAAATTGAGGGTTAGATAGGGCGGTGGGAATAATTTATATAGATCGTACGAACTTTAATCCGTTGGCTGGAATTTTTCATGCATGAAAGATGACATGCAGTGCATGCAGATGAAAAATGGTTTTATGCACCAATGAACAAAAGTGGGCTGTTACACGTAGGCTTCCACGTCGCGCCCGATCTGAGTGTGCAAACACCGCTGAATTGCCCGTTGATAGGTTGCTCCAGCATTCTTCAAACTGAACGGCATTGTGATGTAGCAGTACGCTCCAAATGGCATGATGAAAGATGTCTTTAAGCAATCTTCTTCCCTCAGGCTAATTTGATGGTATCCTGAGTAGCAGTCGAGAAAGCTAAGTAGGCCGCACCCGGCCGTGGAATCGACCACCTGATCTATCCTGGGAAGACCAAATGGGTCCTTGGGGCACGCCTTGTTGAGATTGGTGTAGTCGACGCACATGCGCCATTTACCGTTTTTCTTCCGGACCAGAACTGGGTTTGCCAGCCAATCTAGGTGACGGCTTGCCAAATGCTATCGTGCCCGACTGCCGCCTCTTGTGATTGAGCCAGTTCGCAGATCTCCTTGTCGCAGGTGAAGGCTTGCTTGATGTCGCTGCGGAGGGAGAGGACTCCTGCTGGCCCAGGCATCTTGAGCACCATATATGTGTAGTGCGGTATCGCCATGAATTTGGCGAGTGCCGGTCATCCGAGTATCGCGTGGTACGTGGTCTCAAAGTCGGCAACCTCGAAGCAGACGTTTTTCATGCGGAATTTATCCCGTGTGCCGAAGGTTACTAGCAATATGATCTGCCCGAGTGGAGTTGATGATAGGCCGGGAATTATCCCGTGGAAGGGCGCAGTACTCGACTGTAGTTCTGAACGAGGGAGCTTCATCTTGTCCAAAGTCTTGGCGAATAAGATGTTGAGCGCGCTACCTCCGTCGATGAGGGTTTTCTTCAGCCTGATGTTTTTGATGACCGGGTCCAGGACGAGTGGATAACGTCCCGGGTGAGAAACCCGATCTGGGTGATCTGCACGATTGAAGGTAATGGCCATCTCTGACCATCGCAGGTACTGGGGGGTGTCCGTCATAGAGACCGTGTTGATATCGCATGCTGATAGCTTTTGTTTGCGCTTGGACTCGTACGTGGACGGCCCTCTGAAAATATGGTTGAGTTTGGCCTGAGGATCTTGGAAATCGTCGGCTGGACCTTGATCTGGCTTGTCTTTGTCCTTGTCGGTGCCAAATGATGAAGCCTGCTCGGAGGCAAACTTCTTAAGCATGTAGCAATCTTTGGTCACGTGCTTGCCCTTGGGGTGGAAGGGGCATGGCCCGCTCATGACTTTCTGGTAGTCGTTATTCCGCTGGGGCCGCGACCGAGTGCGCTCCATGTTGGTCACCTTGTTGTCTGACTTCCACTTGCGGCTGCCAGACTTGTTTTGAGACGGCTCGTTGTAGGCTTTCGCTTTCTGGTCTTTCTGTCAGGACTCCTTCTTCTCGTCGAGGGCCTCTGCGACCGCTTCAGCCGAGTCGGTGTATTTGTTGGCCATGTCGAAAAGAGCCCGGACAGTGGGTGGTGGCTTCCGAGTGAACTTCATGATGAACGGGGCGTCCTTTACTCCCTTGCGGAAGGCGGCGATGATAGCCTCGTCGCGGATCGTTGGGATCTTGTTGCGCTTCTCGGAGAACCACTTGATAAAATCACATAGAGACTCATTCTTCTTCTGGTGTAGTTGATACAGATCGTGCTCAAAAGATGGCCTCTCGTAGGTCCCTTGGAAGTTGGCGATGAACCGCTCCCTGAGTTCTCCCCAGGAACCGATCGACCGCCTCAGGAGCCCAGTCAGCCATGTCCTCGCCGAGTCAGCTAGCGCGACTGGGAGGTAGTTGGCGATGGCTTTGTTGTCACCCCCAGCAGCTCGAACTGCTAGGGTATATACGGTGAGCCAGGACTCGGGATTTGTTTTGCCGTCATATTTTTCAATCCCTGTGGGTTTAAAACCAGTCGGCCAGTGGACGTCCTGTAGCTCCCGAGTGAAAGCTGGAATGCCTTCGTCTTCATGAGGGCTCGGGCTTCGACCACGGTGGTTGAACCACTTGTGATGGAGACCAAAGCGCTCGTTTTCATCCTCCAGTCGGCGGCGCTCGTCTTCGTGTCGTTCATGGCGCCGGGCGTTGATAGTGTGGCGAAGGTCATGTTGTAGGCGCTCTCGGAGGTCTTGATTAGGCCAGCGATTATACTGGAGACGCCGCCGGTTGTCAGTGCCGAGTGTGGTTTTCCTAGACTCCTCGCGTGGCCAACTTGAGCAGGCCGCCCGACGCCGTGTAGACATGGATGAGCCTACTGTTGGAGATCCCGATCGGTTAGTCGGTACCACAATGTCACCCGACTGCTGTTGATGTTGCTGGCAGGCGGCAGCCATGATCATCGCCTTGATCTTAGCGATAGTTGGGGTGGCCTGGTGGTCAGGCCGGAGCTGAAGCATGTCCATCAAGGTTGCGGCGGCCACAACATTCTGTTGTGGCGTGATGAAGACGTCGTGATCGCCGACTTTGGTCTGGAGAATCTGCTGCTGAGCTGCTCATCTAGCCTTGCGTAGCTCATCATTGCGAGCCTCGCGGTCAGCCTCCTCCTGCTGTCACAGTCGGCGTGCCTCCTCCTGTTGCTCTTCTTGTAGTCGGCGCACCTCGGATGGTGGTGTTGAAGCCATGAAGATCTCGCGGGGAAGGAAGAGACTTGCCAGACTGGAGTCTAAGCTAGCGTTCGAACCATTATCCGACTTGGAGTCGGACTCCGAGTAGTTTATCGGAGTGAGAACGATACCAACCTCTCTAGATCCAATCTGAAACAGCGCTTGGCCGTGTCCAAACTGAATCACAGGAGATCGGGTCTGTGGTGCGGGATGTAGATCCGCAGCGTCGCCGAGTCCATGTGGGAGATTGACAATCTCTCCCCTTCTCGGCCCAACCCGAGCTGGCTCAAGGCCTAGCGCAAGTCGGACACCGAAGGAGAGAGTTGTCCCCATACTCAGTGAAGTGAAGGACTACTGGAGTAGATCGTTGAAGGAGATCGGGGTGTCCTGTGGGCCGACTGGCGCAACGTCGGCTGATTCATTGGCCGACTGGATTGGATCTGCTTTGGCCAAGGTGAGGTTGCCGATCTGGTCGACAATGAAATCGAGGCTTCCAAATGAGATAATGTCTCCAGGAGAGAACTTGTCGCCGTCGATCTTGGTTGCTGGATCCATCGAGCTTGTAGATGTGAAACTCGCCGGAGCCCCTACCTGGCGTCATACTGACGTCGCCCACCAGCGAAAAACTCAAGTACGTTCTACAAATCCACTTCCCAGCTTCCCACAACGTCGCCGAGTACGAGGTACTTATCCACGGGCTCTGCATTGCTATATCACTCGGCATACGTCGACTGGTTGCGCGCGGGGACTCTCAACTCGTGGTGAACCAAGTCATGAAGGACTGGACATGTCTCGACGATACCATGGTGGCATACTGTCAGGAGGTCTGCAAGCTAGAAATCAAGTTTGACGGGCTGGAGATAACACACGTCCTACGACGATACAATGATGCTGCATATGAATTGGCAAACATGGGATCCAAGCGAGAAGCGGTCCCGACAGGGATCTTCGTCGAGCAACTCATGGAGCCATCAATGAAGAAGAAACCAGTACCAGAGCAGTCGGGAGGCGAACCTACCCCGGCTACAAATGAGGTGCTGCACATATGTCAAGATTGGCGAACTCCTGTTCTCAAATTCCTCCTGGACGATGAACTCCCAGATGATCGTAGTGAAGCCGAACGAATCAAGCGTCGAAGCAAGAGTTTCTTAGTCGTCGGAGAAGACCTGTACCGAACAAGTGCATCCGGGGTCCTCATGCGTTGCATCACCACTGAGGAGGGCAAGCAGATCCTGCACTCAGTCCACTCGGGCATATGTGCCAACCATGCCGGATCTAGTTCGCACATGCGAGGGTTGCCAGTTCTACGCAAGACAAACCAATCTTCCGGCCCAAGAACTCCAAACAATCCCAATCTCTTGGCCCTTTGCAGTATGGGGGCTTGGCATGGTCGGGCCTTTCAAGAAAGCGCCAGGAGGGTTCACACACTTGTTCGTCACAGTGGATAAATTCACCAAGTGTATTGAGGCCAAACCCGTTGCAACCATAACAGCGGCACGAGCAAAGGACTTCATCATGAGTATATTATACCGATTCAGGGTCCCTAAACGCATCATCACTGACAACGGCACTCAGTTCAAGGGCGGCGTGTTTCAAGATTTCTGTGATGACTTCGGCATCAAGATCTGCTATGCGTCTGTGGCACACCCACGGAGCAACGGGCAGGTTGAACGAGCCAATGCTATGGTCTTACAAGGTATCAAGGCCAGGATATTCGACCGACTACAACTATACGCGGGCCGGTAGGTCCAAGAGCTCCCATCAGTTCTCTGGTCTCTCAGAACCATGGTCAGTCGGGCAACAGGGCAATTCCCTTTCTTTCTGGTCTATGATGCCGAGGCTGTGCTACCAACCGAGTTAGAGTTCGGCTCCTCGCGAGTTCGGGCTTACTTAGAAAACACCTCCAACAATACCCGATTGGTCGAACTAGATCAGTTGGAAGAAGCGAGGGATATCGCAACAATCCAGTCAGCAAGGTACCTTCAAGGCCTACGTCGCTACCACAATCGCAATGTCCGTGGCCGCGCCTTTTCAGTCGGAGATCTCGTCCCAAGAAAAATACAAACCACCAAAGACAGGAACAAACTATCCCCAATCTGGGAAGGGCCGTTTATTATAGCCGAGGTCACGCAGCCAGGCGCCTACTGACTGAAGACCGAAGACGGTGCCCTCATCAGCAACTCATGGAATATAGAATAGCTACGTCCTTTCTATACCTGAGTTTTAAAATTTCATGTGTATAGTTTTTCTCTGACTCACTACGCCGCTTGTTTCAACCGAGTAGTGAGTCGGGGGTTGCATGTCTTATATGTGCTTTGTCAATAATGAAGTTTTACTACGACTTCCCTACGTCTGCCCGAGTACAGCTTTCTGCGGTGAACGTTTTTATTAAGTTCCTATAGATCAACTCGGTGTAGGCTATATGGTCGAGTAAAGCTAATGACAACTGAGTAATAGTCTAAAGCTTGGTGGCATTGCACATATATTTACACATGTCCTTGCAAAAATCTACAATACACCAACTGCATTATGTACTGTTTTTACAGACCCAGGTCTCGGGTGATAATCTCTGCAGTCGGCCTCGCCTGGGCTATCAGCCCCAGCACCTCCTTAGGAGTTGTCTCCTCGGCAAACCCCTCCCCGATGGCTTCGACATCCGCCCTCGGGTAGATGGACTTGGTCATTGCCAGGGTTCGGGCTATGCCGACAATGACGTGCTCATCCGAGTACCTCTTCAGGGCACTCAGTGCATCCTCAAGGCGCGCCTCCACTTGGGCGATCGAGCTGCAGCTGGTTCCCATGGGGCGAGGATCCATGATGTCAAGGAGCCCTTTCACGGATCCAAGGAGGGCCTCCCGTGACTCCTTGACGACCCTTATCTCCTCTGCGTAAGCCTAAAATTGGGCTTGGGAATTGGCTCTAGCAGCTACACTGGTTCACCGACAAGTAAACTTATTAGGTAAAGCTGTAGATGGAGTAATTAATGGATTGGTTAAGATCACTGTCAAAAGGGAGACTTACTGTTGTAGTCGGCCTCCCACCTGGCTATGGTCCTCTCTAGTTCAGTTTTTTCCTTCTCGAGCTTGGTGTTGGCCTCCTTCAACTCGGCCTTCTCTCGCTCAAGCTCGGTTTGGGCCTTTGTTAGGTCAGCCTTGTCCTTTTCAAGTTCGGCCCTGGCTCTCTCAACCTCCTTCAGCTGTTCTTCTCCCTCCGTTCGGGTCTTCAACTCGACTTCGAGGGCTGCACGACAAATTAGTTAAGAACTCGACGTTGCAGTCAAGACACACTAGGCAGTCAGGAAATAACACAGCTAGAGAAATTTATTAAGGATTTGGTCAGGAAGAAGTGTTTTGGAGGCTCACCTCTTATCTTCTTGGCTTGGTCCCAATTTTCACTCCTGAGCTAGGTGACAGCCTCTCTCAGCCAAGATTCCCTCTCCTAGTTGCGCCCTTCCACTTCGGCTTTCAAGGCCCTGAGTTGGTCCAATTCTTGGAGTTGGGGAGCGATTCGGGTCAGCACCTCGTGCATTTTTTCCGAGCGATCAACAATCTTCTGCTCGGGGAGTAACAAGTCAAAGCAGAGTCAGGCGTCAAGAAACATCACCGAGATTCCAATACAACGGAAGTCATACCTGAATCCCCTGGGACGCGGCGATTGTGGCACGAAGCAAGTCTTCACGCTCCTTTTCTGCTGCCACCTCATCGACCTTGTAGCTCTGTGCAGTTCCGTCGGGCGCTGTCCACCGGAACGTCCTCGGGAACTTGCACGGAGGGGCCTCAATCCTAGGGAGGTCAGGTCTGTCCGAAGGAAGGGACAGTGCCGACGACGACGACGACGACTAGGATGGCGACGGACTCCTGGCCCCCAACTCGGCGGCCTCCGAGGCCTCGGGGGCTGGCTCAGGAGCTGTAGTGGTGGCTTCGACATCAAGCGCTGGCTCAGGAGCTGCAGTGATGGCTTCGATGACGGGCACTGGCTCAGGGGCTGGAGCAGCAGCTTCGAGAACCGCCCCTTGGTCGGCCGGGGTTGGTGGCCCTGCAGTCGGGGTGGTCTCAGTCTCTGCAACTGGGGCCACCGCTGGCTCAGCAGGCATGCTCGCTGGTGCTGGATCGGCTGGGGCAGGCTTGATAGTAGGGGCAGTGGGCGTGACTTCCTTAAGATTAATGTCGACCCGCTTCCTGCATAACGAGTCAAACATCAAGGTGCTACAATGTTGAACATGATTTTCAGAAGACCCAGAATGGCCTACCTCTTGGAGAACTTGAGCTTCTGTCCAGGAGATCTAGAGGGTGGCACTAGAGGGCTGCTGGCTGTCGGGCCTGAGGGCGTGGCAGTCGGCAGCGGCATTTCTGTCCTGGTCGGCCCCGCTCGCAGTGTGGTTGGCTGGGGCGCTCGGGTACTCGGCAGCGCTGGGGTCGACCTTGTACTCGGCTGCACTTGGGTTGGGCTCAATGGTGTTGAGCTCGATCGCGCCGGTCCCGGTCTAGGACTCGATGGCCTGGGTGCTGCCCTGGCGGGGTCCCTTATCCTTAAACTCCTGGCTGCGGCACTCGGCCTCACAACCTTCTCCTTGCCCTGATCTACAATGGGTTTCTTCCCCGCTCTCTTGGAGTCAGGTTGGGCGGCAGAAGGACTTCTTGGCCTCTTCTTTGACTTTGTGGCCGACAACGGACAGGAGTCATCATCAAACTCCTTGCACCACTGCAAATGATTCAACAATATATATTGCATGATACTGAGCGACTATGGATACATGTCTACAGACATTCATCACAGAAGAGCAACAAGGGTTACCTCGGGACAAGGCCGGTTTCGGCTATAAGCCGCGATGGAGCGTTCTACGTCCTCGGTCTCGACCACCCCATTGGAGAAATAAGTGAACAATATTTCAGTCACTTTTTGCTGGTTAATCACCTCTCGACTTTCTCGGTCAGGGTCATTCTTCCCTTGGTAATCCCAACAGAATTCGCTCCTCAGCTTTAGTGGCTGGACGCGCCGAGTTAGGAAATGCTTGGCAACCCAAGGGCCAGTCAGGCCGGCTTTCTTGAATTTGTCCAACCTCGCCAGCAACTGATGCACTTGGCCCATCTCTTCAAAGGTTGGATCCGATGACCAATTGGGCGAGGCCGCCGGTGGAGAGCCGGTGGATGGAGGCAGGGAGGGTTCCAAATCAGAACAGTAGAACCACTCCTTATGCCAACCTTTCAATGAGGATTTCAAAGGAAGATTGATATAAATTTTCTTCATCTCACTCCTCAATTGAAGGCCAGCTCCCCCAATCACCTAGACCATATTCTTGGAGGGTTGGGGCTTGATGTGGAATAAATGCCTGAAGAAATTAAAATGGGGCTCTACACCCAAGTAGCACTCACAAAGAGTAACGAAAATAGAGATTTGCAGGATTGAGTTGGGATTCAGATTCACCAACTCCAATCCGTAGAAGCTAAGAAGACGGCGAAGGAACGTAGAGGACGGAAGAAACAAACCCCGGTCAAAGAAAGAGACAAAAATGACAGTTTCACCGGCTTGGGGATTTGGAACTGACTCACCCTCAGCCGGGCGCCAACGGATGATATCACGGCTTTGCAGCTGCAGCGACTTGTCCATCTTTTCTAGCTTCGACCGGCTGCAATCCGAGGTCGGCCACCCCTTGTCCGACGCCCCAACAAAATCTGGAACCTTCGGCATGGTTGGGGGGGGACAGGAAATTTGGGGAAAATGTGGTCGGAGGCTGGGGATGGACAAAGGAAAGCGGAATCGCTCGAGCTTCAATGGGGAGGAGAAAGCAATGGCGAACCCTAGCGGAGTGGGAGGCGAAATTTTGGCGCGGAGTTGGGAAGACCAAACGATTGGTCGCTTGGGGAAGATAGAGGAATCTTTTCTCTCTCCCCCAGCCTTTATAGAGCCTGTGCCAACTAATGGGCTTGGGCCTACACAGTCGGTACTGGGCCACCAAGATATGAGTTTCTACAGTAGCGCGCTCAATATGGGCCATACGCTAGCTGCGTTAAAATCGCAATACAGGTGCTACCAACAGAAACCGATGAGGTAAACAGATATGCTTCATGAAGGCCTAATTGCTAAATATATATGTTTGGGTATCTGTCTTATCCACCAGGTATCGAGGGTATATCCTTATGGGGATCACAAGCTGGTCTTCATTAAAATTAGGGATGCAGGTACCTTTCTCAAGTACACCTGACCACACAATGGATTTAATTTCATAGAGTGGTACTTGGCCTACATGCTTGGCCAACTGTTGCCATGAGCGACATTATTCCAGCTGACATGACGCTGAAGAGTCTAACTTTCGAGTAGTGCACTACTCGGGAGAGACTATAAATATCTTTTCCAGCTGACATGATGCTGAGGAGTCTAACTTCCAAGTGGGACGCCACTCGGGAAAGACTATAAACCCCCTTTTCCAGCTGATATGAAGCTGAAGAGTCCTATATACGAGTGGCATGCTACTCGGCAAGACTATAAATCACGCTCCGGTTGACATGATACCGAAGAGTCTCATATACCAATAGTATACTGCTCGGGAAAGACTATAAGGTTAAAGATCTTTGACTTTATGTTCAATTGTTTTCTCAATTAAGCACAAAGTCGGGGGCTACACCTAATAGGTGCGCCTATTTGGTGCACACTATTCATACATCTACATGAAGCCCTTCATAGCCTCGTTGCCAGCTGACATGAAGCAAGACTCGGGAAGAAGACGCACTCGGACAAAGAGTACTCGGGAGCAATGCACTCGGGCAATCTTCACTGTGAAGGAGGAGCACTCGGCATCAACTGTGACTCAACTATGAAGGTCTCAGGGGCTACTGTGGAGGCCATGGTCCCCGGGTACCTCATCACAAGCATATGGGCCACTCGGATAGAGGATGGGCCGAGTCTTGTAGTTAGAGATATAGTAGCACCCGGTAGATTTTGCCTTGTACAAAAAGGAATATACAATCTTAGCTGGGTAAGATGTATCTCTAAGAAGGAAATCCCTTGGCCGTATCTGGCTGGGATTCCTACCTTGTACCCCTGTCCCCTAGTATATAAGAGGAGGCAGGGCGCCCCCTGTGGGCATGAGATCATTGATCGACACAAATCCTCAAAGGACTAACACCACAACTGGACGTAGGGTATTACCTCACATCGAGGGCCTGAACCAATATAAACCTCTCCTTGTTCCTTTGCAATCCACCGAGTTTCCCCTTGCCAAGTAGCCCTATAATCATATTGCCGGTGTAAAACATCGACAGTTGGCGCGCCAGGTAGGGGCCTTCAGCGAGATCTACATCAACAACCTCGATGGATCCAACAACAGGAGTTGACAGCAACAAATTCTCCCCCGGGGACACAATTTCGTTTGGAAGCCTCGACTTCGTCGCCGACAGGTTTGGCAACCTCGCCTTGGCCGACGTAGACCCAATTCAACCGGCCAAGGAACCAGCCGACTCCGTGCCAGTCAGCCCACAAGACGTCACAGTCACTGTCACCGATCTATTGCAGCAAGCTTCTACTTTGTTATGCCTTGGGACAACTCTCTCCTTCGGCGTCCGACTGGCGCTAGGCCTTGAGCTAGCCTGGGTCAGGCTAGGAAGGGGAGAGATCGTCAATCTCCCGCACGGGCTCAGCAACGCCGCAAATCTACATCTTATGTGGTAGACCCGATCCCCTGCAATTCAGTTTGGACACGGCCCAGGACCGTTTCAGATTGGATCTAGGGAGGTCGGAGTCGTTCTTACTCCGATGAACTGCTCGGACTCCGACTTTAGGTCGGACAATGGTTCGAACACCAGTTCGGACTCCAGTCTGGCGAGTTTCCTTCTGCCCCACAAGGTCTTCAAGGCTTCAACCCCTCCACCAGAGGTACGCCGACTACAAGAGGAGCAGCAAGAGGAGGCACGCCGACTACGGCAATAGGAGGAAGCAGACCGCGAGGCTCGCAATGATGAGTTACGCAAGGCTGGGTGAACTGCTCAGCAACAGATCCTCCAGACCAAAGTCAGCGACCACGACATCTTCGTCACACCACAACAGAACGTTGTGGCCGCCGCAACCCTACTGGACACACTCCAGCTCGGGCCTGATCACCAGGCCACCCTAACTATCGCCAAGATCAAAGCGATGATTACAGCTGCTACCTATTAGTAGCACTAGCAGTCGGGCGACACACTTGTACCGACCAACCAGCCGGGTTCTCCGGCGGCAGGCTCATCTACATCAGCACGACGCCGGGCGGCTGGTTCAAGTCAACCACATGAGGAGCGGCGGCAAACATCACTCGGCAACACCAATAACAACGATCGGCGGTGTCAACAGAATGGCCGCCGGTTCGACCAAGACCTCCGAGTCTGTCTACAACGCGACCTCTGCCACAACATCAACGCTCGGCGCCGCGAACGCGAAGAGAACGAACGCCGCCAACTGGAGGACGAGCACCAGCGTTTCGGTCTTCACCACGAGCAGTTTAACCGCCGCAGTCGGAGCCGGAGCCCTGACGAAGATGAAGGCGTTCCAGCTTTCACCCAGGAGCTACAGGACGTCGATTGGCCGTCGGGCTTCAAGCCTACGGGGATCGAGAAATACGACGGCAAAACCAACCCCGAATCCTAGCTCACCGTATACACCCTGGCAATTCGAGCTGTCGGAGGTGACCACAAAGCCATGGCTAATTACCTCCCGGTCGCCCTGGCCGACACCAGGAGGACATGGCTAACCGGGCTCCCGAGGCCGTCGATCGGTTCTTGCGGAGAACTCAGGGAGCGGTTCATCTCTAATTTCTAGGGAACCTACGAGAGGCCATCTTCCGAGCACGATTTATATCAACTGCACCAGAGGAAGAACGAGTCTCTGCGTGAATTCATCAAGAGGTTCTTCGAGAAGCGCAACCAAATCCCAATGATCAAGGACGAGGTTGTCATCGCTGCCTTCCGCAAGGGAGTAAAGGACGCCTCGTTCATCGTGAAATTCACTCGGAAGCATCCAGCCACTGTCAGGGCTCTCTTCGATATGGCAAACAAATACGCCGACTCGGCCAAGGCAATCGCAGAGGCCCTTGATGAGAAGAAAGAGCCTCGGCAAAAAGACCAAAAGGCAAAAACTGACAACGAGCCATCACAGAACAAGTCCGGAAACCCCAAGCGGAAGTCGGACAACGAGGTGGCCAACATGGAGCGCACTCGGTCGTGGCCCCCAAGGAACAATGACTACCAGAAAGTCATGAACGGGCCATGCCCCTTCCACCCCAAAGGCAAGCACGTGGCCAAAGACTGCTTCATTCTCAAGAAGTTTGCCTCCGAGCAGGCTTCATCATCTGACGCCGACAAGGGCAAAGACAAGCCTGACCAGGAGCCGGCCGACGATTTTCATGATCCCCAGGCCTAGGTCAACCACATCTTCAGAGGGTCGTTAGCGTATGAGTCCAAACGGAAGTAGAGGCTAATAGCACGTGACATCAACACAATCTCTACAGTAGACGCCCCCCAATATTTGTGCTGGTCAAAGACGTCCATCACGTTCACCCGTGCAGATCATCCAGATCGGGTTTCACACCCGAGACGCTACCCACTCGTCCTGGACCCAGTCGTCAAGAACATCAAGTTGAAGAAGGTTCTCATAGATGGAGGCAGCGCACTCAACATCCTCTTTGCCAAGACCCTGGATGAGATGAAGATTCCTCGTTCAGATCTGCGGCCAAGTATGGCGCCCTTCCACGGGATAATTCCCGGCCGGTCTTCAACACCACTCGGGTAGATAACATTGCTGGTCACCTTTGGTATGCGGGATAACTTCCGCACAGATAACTCACTGACTTCGAGACTGCATACCACGCAATACTCGGACGACTGGCGCTCGCCAAATTCATGGCGATACCGCACTATACCTACATGGTGCTAAAGAAGCCAGGGCCAGCAGGAGTCCTCTCCCTCCGCAGCGATGTCAAGGAAGCCTTCACCTGCAACAAGAAGGGTTGCGAACTGGCTCAATAACAAGAGGCGGTAGTTGGACGCAACAACATTCAGCAAGCTGTCGCAACTGAAGTCGAGGATAACCAAGGTCTGGCGAAAAAAGCAGCGAAGTCAGGAATTTCAGCGGACTCTGACACGAAGAAAATCCCCCTGGACCCTTCCGACCCCTCCAAGACTGCTCTAGTTGGGACCAGACTCGACCCCAAATAGGAAGATGCGCTTGTCACCTTCCTCCATGCCAACAAGGATATCTTTGCGTGGAAACCGTCCGAAATGCTGGGCGTACCAAGGGAGGTGATTGAGCACTCCCTCAACGTGAAGACAGACGCCAAGCCAGTCAAGCAACGGCTGTGGCGCTTTGCTCAGGACTAGAAAGATGCTATTCGGGAGGAGATAACCAAGCTTCTCGCAGCCGGGTTCATCAAAGAGGTCTATTACCCGGATTGGCTGGCAAACCCAGTTCTAGTCCGGAAGAAAAACGGTAAATGGCGCATGTGCGTCGACTACACTGTTCTCAACAAGGCGTGCCCCAAGGATCCATTTGGTCTACCAAGAATAGATCAAGTGGTGGATTTGACTGCAGGGTGTGAACTTCTTAGCTTTCTCAACTGTTACTCGGGATACCACCAAATTAGCCTGAAGGAGGAGGACTGTGTAAAGATGTCTTTTATCACGCCGTTTGGAGCGTACTGCTACATCACTATGCCGTTCGGTTTAAAAAACGCTGGAGCAACATATCAACGCGCAATTCAGTGGTGTCTGCACACTCAGATCGGGCGCAACGTGGAAGCCTATGTCGATGATGTGGTGATCAAGACCAAATCCAAAGAAGACATCATCGCTGACCTGGAAGAAACCTTCCAAAATCTTTGAAGATTCAAGATGAAGTTGAATCTAGAAAAGTGCACCTTCGGTGTGCCATCTGGCAAGCTACTCGGCTTCATCGTCTCGCACCGCGGCATCGAATCCAACCCAGAAAAGTCAACGTAATCATGAACATGGCACCCCTGACTAACCAGAAGGACGTCCAGAAGCTGACAAGCTGCATGGTGGCACTCAGCCGGTTTATTTCCTAACTAGGCGAACGGGGCATGCCTTTTTTCAAGCTATTGAAGAAAGCAGACAATTTCCAATGGACTCCCAAAGCCCAGCAAGCCTTCGAAGACTTCAAAAAATTTCTCACATCACCACCCGTATTGATGTCACCAATGCCCCAAGAACCATTAATGATGTATCTGGCGGCAACTACTCAGGTAGTCAGCATGGTGCTAGTGGCCGAGCGATCCGAACAGGGTCATATACAGAAGAATCAACGGCCAGTCTACTTTGTTAGTGAGGTCCTTGCCGACTCAAAGATGAGATATCCGCAGGTCCAGAAGCTGCTGTACGGCCTACTCATCACTGTCCGGAAGCTAGTGCATTATTTCCAAGCACATCAAGTCATGGTGCTCACATCGTATCCACTCGGGGACGTCCTACATAATCACGAGGCCACCGGCCGAATCGCTAAATGGGCGCTCGAGTTGATGGCGTTCGACATCACCTTTCAGCCACAGACAGCTATCAAATCACAAGCTCTAGCTGACTTCGTGGCTGAGTGGACAGAAGTTCAAATGCCTACACCAACAGCGAAGCTAGAGTACTAGACGATGTACTTTGACGGTTCTCTACGAATCGGCGGCGCCGGGGCTGGCGTCGTATTGACATCCCCTACCGGCGAAAAACTCAAGTACGTTCTCCAAATCCACTTCCCGGCTTTCCACGGCGTCGTCGAGTACGAGGCGCTTATCCACGGGCTCCGTATTGCTATATCACTCGGCATCTGCTGACTGGTTGTGCGAGGAGATTCTCAACTCGTGGTCAACCAAGTCATGCAAGACTGGACATGCCTTGACAACACAATGGCGGCATACTGTTAGGAGGTCCGGAAGCTAGAAAGCAAGTTTGATGGGCTGGAGATAACACATGTCCTACGAGAATACAACGATGCTGCAGACGAATTGGCCAACATGGGATCTAAGCGAGAAGCGGTCCCGACAGGGATCTTTGTCGAGCAACTTATGGAGCCATCAGTCAAAAAAAAAACAGTGCCAGAGCAGTCGAAAGGCGAACCTTCCCCTGCAACAGACGAAGTACTGAACATATGTCAAGACTGGCGGACTCCTGTTCTCAAATTCCTCCTAGATGATGAACTCCCAGAAGATCGCAGTCAAGCCGAACAGATCAAACGCTGAAGCAAGAGTTTCCTAGTCATCGAAGAAGACCTGTACCGAAGAAGTGCATCCGGTGTCCTCATGCACTGCGTCACCACCAAGCAGGGCAAGCAGATTCTACAATCGATCCACTCGGGCATATGTGGCAACCATGCCGCATCCAGGATGTTAGTCAAAAAGTCTTACCGACAGGGATTTTTCTGGCCAATAGCAGTAATAGACGCTAAAGACATTGTTCGCACATGCGAGGGCTGCCAGTTCTACGCAAGACAAACCAATCTCCTAGCCCAAGAACTCCAAACAATCCCTATCTCTTTGCCCTTTGCAGTATGGGGGCTTGACATGGTCAGGCCTTTCAAGAAAGCGCCAGGAGGGTTCACACACTTGTTCGTCACAATGGATAAATTCACGAAGTGGATTGAGGCAAAACCCGTTGCTACCATAACAGCGGCACGAGCAAAGGACTTCATCAGGAGTATATTATACCGATTCGGGGTCCCTAACTGCATCATCACAAACAACGGTACTCTGTTCACGAGTGGCGTGTTTCAAGATTTCTGTGACGACTCCAGCATCAAGATCTGCTATGCGTCTGTGGCACACCCGCGGAGCAATGGGCAGGTTGAACGCACCAATGGTATGCTCTTACAAGGTATCAAGGCCAGGATATTTGACCAACTACAACCATACGCGGGCCGGTGGGGACAAGAATTCCCATCTGTTGTCTGGTCTCTCAGAACCACGGTTAGTCAGGCAACAGGGCAATCCCCTTTCTTTCTGGTCTATGGTGCTGAGGCTGTGCTACCAACAGAGTTAGAGTTCGGCTCTCCGCGAGTTCGGGCTTACTCAGAAGACATCTCAAACAATGCCCGATTGGTCGAATTAGATTAGTTGGAAGAAGCGAGGGATATCGCAACAATCTAGTCGGCAAGGTATCTTCAAGGCCTGCGTCACTACCACAATCGCAATGTCCGTGGCCACGCCTTTTTGGTCGAAGATCTTGTCTTGAGAAAAATACAAACCACCAAAGACAGGCACAAACTATCCCCAATCTAGGAAGGGCCGTTCATTATAGCTGAGGTCACGCGGCCAGGCGCCTACCAACTAAAGATCGAAGACGGCGCCCTCATCAGCAACTCATGGAACATAGAACAGCTACGTCCTTTCTATACCTGAGTTTTATAATTTCCCATGTGTATAGATTCTCTCTGACTCACTACGCTGCTTGTATCAACTGAGTAGTGAACAACTCTCTGTGGTGAACGATTTTATTAAGTTCCTATAGATTAACTCGGTGTAGACTATATAGTCGAGTAAGGCTAATGATAACAGAGTAATAATTCAAAGCTTGGCGGCATTGCACATATATTTACACATGTTTTTACAAAAGTTTATACACACCGACTACATGATGGACTGTTCTTACATACCCAGGTCTCGGGTGATCACCTCGGCAGTCGGCCTTGCTTCGACTATCAGCTTCAGCGCCTCCTCGGGTGTCGTCTCCTCGGCAAACCCCTCCCCGATGGCTTCAATATCTGCCCTTGGGTAGATAGACTTGGTCATCGCCAGGGTCTGGGCCACGTCGACAACAACATGCTCATCCGAGTACCTCTTCAGGGCACTCGGTGCATCCTTAAGGCATGCCTCCACTTGGAAGATCGTGCTAGAGCTGGTTCCCACATCTCGAGGATCCATGATGTCAAGGAGCCCTTTCACGGACTTGGCAAGGGTCTCCCGTGACTCCTTGACAACCTTTATCTCCTCTACAAAAGCCTGAAACTGGATTTGGGCATTGGCGCTGGCAGCTACCCGGGTTCATCGACAAGTAAACTTGTTAGGCAGAACTGTAGATGGAGTAATTAATGGATTGGTTAAGGTCATTGTCTGAGTGGAGACTCACTTTTGTAGTTGGCCTCCCACTTGGCTATGGCCTTCTTTAGTTCAACTTTTTCTTTCTTGAGCTTGGCGTTGGCCTTCTTCAACTCGGCCTTTTCTTATTCAAGCTCGGCCTTGGCCTTTGTCAAGTCAGCCTTATCTTTTTTGTGCCCATCCTTGGCTCTCTCGGCCTCCTTTAGCTGGCTTTCTCCCTCTGTTCGGGTCTTCAACTCGGCTTCGAGGGCTACACATCATAACAGTCAAGCACTCAGCATGGCAGTCAAAACACAACTGGGCAGTCGGAGAACAACGCAGCTGGAGAAATATACTAAGGGATCAGTCAGGGAGACATTCTGGAAACTTACTTCCAATCTTTTTGGCTTGGTTCCAATTTTTGGTCCTAAGCTGATTAACGGCTTCCCTCAGCCAAGATTCCCTCTCCTGGCAGCGCCCTTCCACTTCGGCTTTTAAAGCCCGAAGCTGGTCCAATTCTTGGAGCTAGGGGACAACCTGGGTCATGACCTCGTTCATCATCTTTGAGCGGTCAACCAGTTTCTACTCGGAGAGAAACAGTGCAAGGCGAAGTCAAGCGTCAGGACACTCGTGCAAGGAGGACTACCAAGATTCCAATACAACGAGATCCATACCTTAATCCCCTGGGACGTGGCGATTGCAGCGTGAAGCAAGTCTTCACGCTCCTTTTTTGCCGCGACCTCGTCATGCTTGTAACTCCTCGCGGTCCCGTCGGGGGCCGTCCAGCGGAACGTCCTCGGGAACTTGCGGGGAGGGGCTTCAAGCCTAGGGAGATCTGGTCTGTCTGAAGGAGGAGAGAGCGACAACAACGACAACGACGACGGCGACAAGGACGGCGACGGGGTCCTGGCCCTCAACTCGGCGGCCTCCGGGGCCTCGGGGGCTGGCTCAGGGGCTGGAGCAGCAGCTTTGACAACCACCCCTTGGTCGGCCAGTGTCGGTGACCCTGCAGTAGGGACCGTCTCGGTTTCTGCAACTGAGACCGTCGCCGGCTCAGCAGGTGTGCTCAATGGCACTGGATCGGCTAGGGCTGGCCCGACAACAGGAGTAGCCGGAGTGGTCCCCTTAAGATCAATATCAGCTCGCTTCCTGCGTAACGAGTCAAACATCAAAACACAACTATGCCAAACAAGATTTTCAAAAGATCCAGAGCAACCTACCTCTTGGAGAACTTAATCCTCTGCCCGGGTGATCCAGATCCCAGCAGCGGACTGCGGCTGGCTATCGGGCCAGGCGGTGTGGCAGTCGACGGCGGCGTTTTTATCCTGGTTGCCCCACTCCTAGTGCGGCCGGCTGGGGCGCCTGAGTACTCGGTGGCACCATTCTTGGGGTCAATGTTGCTGAGCCTGGCAGCGCTGGATTTGACCTTGTACTCGACGGCAATCTTATTGGGCTCGATGAAGCTGAGTTCGACTGCATCGGCCCCGGTTGGGGACTCAGTGGCCTGGGCGTTGTACTGGCGGTGTCTTTTATCTTCAGGCTACCGGCTAAGACACTCGGTTTCATAACCTTCTTCATGCCCTGATCTACAACAGGTCTCTTCCCCGCTCTCTTGGAGTCGGGCTAGGCGACAGAAGGACTTCGCGGCCTCTTCTTTGATTTCCAGGCCGATAATTTCTGGGAGTCATCATCGAACTCCTCACATGACTGCAAGCAGTTCAACGATGCAAGTTACATACCGTGGAGCCAATCTCGGCATGTATCTGCAAGCATTCACCACAGATGAACTACAAGACAACATCAGCAAGGGTTACCTTTGGGCGCGGCCTCTTCTTGCTATAAGCCGCCACGGACCAATTTGTGTCCTCAGTTTCAACTACCTTGCTGGTGAAGAAATCTAGCAGGATGTCAGTCACTTTACTTGTCTATTAGGTCGGAGAATTCCCGGCTAGGATCACCTTTGCCCTTGTAGTCCCAGCCGAAGTGGCACCTCAGCTTTAGCGACCTGAGGCACCAAGTCAAGAAGCGTCTGGCCACCCATGGGCCAGTCAACCCGACTTTCTTCAGATTGCTAATCCTGCCGACAAGTGTATTAACCTGCCCCATTTCTTCAGAGGTGGGCAAAGATGACCACTTGGCGATAATCACCGGGGGCAAACCCATAAAAGAGGGAAGGCATGGCTCAAGATCGGAACAGTAAAACCATTCCTTATGCCAGCCCTTGAGAGAAGATTTGAAAGGAATATCAAAATAGATCTTCTTTATCTTGTTCCTGAGTTGGACACCGGCCCCCCCCAATCACTTGGATTTTATTCTCGAAGGGTTGGGGCTTGATATGGAACAAATACCTAAATAGATTCAGATGGGGTTCCACACCCAGGAAGCACTCACAAAGAGTCACAAAAATGGAGATTTGCAGAATCGAGTTGGGATTCAGATTCACCAACTCGAGTTCATAAAAAGTAAGAAGCTGGCGGAAGAACTCGGAAGATGGAAGAGAAAGACCCCGGTGGAAAAAAGAGGCAAAAATGACGGTCTCACCCTCCCGGGGCTCCGGAACCGATTCGCCCTCAGCCGGACGCCAGTTGATGATCTCCTGGCTCTGCAACTTCAGCTGCTTCTCCAGAAGCTTCAACTTCGCTGACCCACAATCTGAAGTGGCCAGACATCATCCGACGCACCCGCAAGATTCGAAGCCCTCAGCATGGTTGGGGATGAGGAGATTTGGGGGAAAGGCTATTGGAGGTTAGGAATGGACGAGGGAGAGCGAAATCGCCCAAGTTCTGGTGGGGAAGAACGAGCAACAGCGAGCCCTAGCGAAGCGAGAGGCGAAATTTCGGCATGGAAGCGGAAGACGAAATGATTGGTGGATTGGAGAAGATGAAGGAATCTTTTCTCTCTCTCCCCGCCTTTTATAGAGCCAATTTCGATTCGTGGGCTTGGGCCTGCAAAGTTGATACTGGGCCACCAAGATATGAGTTTCTACAGTAGCACGCTCATTATGGGCGACTCGTGGGCTGTGTTAAAGTCGCAGTGCTGGTGCTACCAACAGGAACCGATGAGGTAAACAGATATGCTTCATGAAGGCCTAATTGCTGAACACATGTGTTTGGGCATCTGTCTTATCCACCAGGTATCGAGGATATATCCTTATAAGGATCACAAGCTGGTCTTCATCAAAATTGGGGGTGCAGGTATCTTTCTCGAGTACACCTGACCACGCAATGGATTTAATTTCATAAAGTAGTATTCGGCCTATATGCTTGGACAACAGTTGCCATGAGCAACATTATTCCAGCCAACATGACGCTGAAGAGTCTAACTTCTGAGTAGTGCACTACTCAGGAGAGACTATAAATATTCTTTCCAGCTGACATGACGCTGAGGAATCTAACTTTCGAGTGGGACGCCACTCGGGAAAGACTATAAACACCCTTTTCCAGCTGACATGAAGCTGAAGAGTCCCATATACGAGTGGCATGCTACTCGACAAGACTATAAATCATATTCCGGTTGACATGATACCGAAGAGTCTCATATACCAGTAGTATACTACTCGGGAAAGACTTCCAGGTTAAAGATCTTTGACTTTATGTTTAATTGTCTTCACAATTAAGCACAAAGTCGGGGGCTACACCTAATAGGTGTGCCTATTCGGCGCACACTATTCATACATCTACATGAAGCCCTTCATAGCCTCGCTGCCAGCTGACATGAAGCAGGACTCGGGAAGAAGACGCACTCGGATAAAGAGTGCTTGGGAGCAATGCACTTGAGCAATCTTCACCGTGGAGGATGAGCACTCGGCATTAGCTGTCACTCAACTATGAAGGTCTCAGGGGCTACTGTGGAGGCCATGGGCCCCGGGTACCTCATCACAAACATATGGGCCACTCGGATAGAGGATGGGCCGAGACTTGTAATTAGAGATATAGTAGCACCCGGCAGACTTTGCCTTGTACAATAAGGAATATATAGTCCTAGTCGGGTAAGTTGTATCTCTAAGAGGAAATCCCTTGGCCGTATCCAGCTGGGATTTCTATCTTGTACCCCTGTCCCCCGGTATATAAGGGGAGGCAGGGTGCCCCCTGAGGGTGAGAAGATCATTGATCGACATAAATCCTCAAAGGAATACCACCACAACTAGACATAGGGTATTACCTCACATCGAGGGCCTGAACCAGTATAAAATCTCCCTGTGTTCCTTTGCAATCCACCGAGTTTCCATCTGCCGAGTAGCCCCATATTCATATTGCCGGTGTAAAACATCGACAAGAACTACAAACAATTCCAAACACTTGGCCCTTTACAGTTTGGGGGCTTCACATGGTCGGGCTGTTCAAAAAAGCGCCAGGAGGGTTCACACACTTGTTCATCGTAGTGGATAAATTCATAAAGTGGATCGAGGCAAAACCCTTTGCTACCATAACCTCGGCAAGAGCAAAGGACTTCATCATGAGTATTGTATATCGATTTGAATTTCCCAACCGCATTATAACGAACAACGGCACTCAGTACACTGGCGGCGTTTTTTAAGATTTCTGTGAAGACTTCGGTATCAAGATCTGTTATGCTTCTGTGGCACATCCACGAAGCAATGGGTAGGTTGAGCATGTTAATGGCATGGTCTTACAAGGTATCAAGGCTAGAGTGTTCGACCGACTACAACCATATGCAGGGTGGTGGGTGCATGAGCTTCCATCCGTTCTCTGGTCTATAAGAACCATGGTTAGTCGGGCGACAAGGCAATCCCCTTTCTTCCTAGTCTATGGTGCTGAGACTATATTACCAACCATGTTGCAGTTCGGCTCACCACTAGCTTGGGCCCACTCAGATGCAAAATCAACTAAAGACCGACTAGTCGAACTAGATCAGTTGGAGGAAGTAAGGGACATTGCAACTATCCAGCCAGCAAGGTATCTTCAAGGCCTATGTTGTTATCACAGTCGGAATGTTCATGGCAGCGCCTTTTCGGTGGGAGATCTCGTTTTGAAAAAAATCCAAAACACCAAAGATAGGAATAAATTATCTCCCTTTTGGGTGGGGCCATTCATTATCGCTGAGGTGACATGTCCGGGTGCCTACCGACTGAAGACAGAAGACGGTGTCGTAATCAACAACTCATGGAACATAGAACAGCTACGTCCTTTCTATACCTGTGTCGGTGCCATGGGCCCGGGGTAGCTCATGAAAAGCTATTAGGCCACTCGGACAAAGGATGGGCCTAACCTTGTAATTAGGGATACAATAGAACTCAGCAGACTTAACCTTGTATGATAGGGAAAATACAGTACTAGTCGGACACGTTGTACTCCTAGAAGGAGATCTCTTGGTCGTAGTCTGACTGGGACTCCTACTTTGTAACCCTGTCCCCCAGTATATAAGGGGAGGCAGGGCGCCACCTGAGGGCAAGATCACCAAGATCACCACAATCAGAATCATACCACCTCAAAGGAAATACACAACTGGACGTAGGGTATTACCTCATCTCAAGGGCCTGAACCAATATAAACTTTTTGTGTTCCTTTGCAATCCGTCGAGTTTCGGTCCGGCGAGTAGCCCTATATATTTATTGCCGATATAAAGCATCGACAGTTGGCGCGCTAGGTTGGGACTTCGTCGAGATCATCTCATCAAGCCTGATGGATTCAATCACCAGAGTCGACGGCATCAACTTCTTCCCCGGACAAACAATTAGCTTCGGGAGCCTCGACTTCGTCGCCGACGAATTTGGCAACCTTACCCTGTCCGACTCAGATTCAATCCGATCAAGTAGGGATCATGCCGACTCTGCGCCGGTCGGCCTACTCAACGATGCAGCAATCTTCGGTGACATGCTGCAGTGATCTCCAATATCCCCCAGTCTAGGGACAACTCTTTTTTTTAGTGTTCGACTCGGACTCGGTTTTGAGCCAGCCGAGATCGGGCTAAGAAAGTAAGAGATCATCAATCTCCCGTTCGGACTCGGCAATGCCGCGTATATCTTCAATCAACATCCGATGCAGCAAACCCGATCCCCTGGGGTTCAACTCGGATATGGCCCAAAGCTGCTCGAGATTGGATCTAGGGAGGTCAGAGTCATCATTACCCCCTTCAACTATTCCAACTTGGACTCTCAGTCGGATTTCGACTCTCAGTCGGACTCCGACTCTAAGTCGAACAGCTGTTCGGCAAACTTCTTTCCGCCACGTGAAGTCTTTATGATATCCAAGGGTTCAGCTCCCACTCAGGAAGCACGCCAACTACGCGAGCAACAAGAGGAGGCCACCGACTGCGAGAACAACAAGAGAAAGAAGCAAGATGCCTGCACGCCCGCAACGATGACCTGCACAGGGCTGGGCGGACTGCTCAGCAACAAATCCTCCAAACCCGAGTCGGTGACCACAACGTCTTCGTTACACCTCAACAGAACGTCATAGCCGCTGCAACTCTGCTGGACACGCTCTAGTTTAGGTCTAATCATCAGGCCACCCCGACTATAGCAAGGATAAAAGCCATGATCACTACTGCTGCGTGCTAGCAGTGTCAACAGTCAGGCGATACACTTATACCAACTAACAAGTCAGCTTCTCCAACGGTGATCTCATCTGCCTCAACACGACGTCGAACGGCCAGCTCCAGTCAGCCGCACACGGAGTCACGTCACACGTCACTCGGCAGCCACAATAACGACCGGTGGCGTCAACATCAAAACGACCATCGAGATAATCAGGATGTCCAAGGCTGGCTATGATGTGATCTTCCGCAAGACGTCAACGTGCAACGCTGCGAACGCGAGGAAGACGAGCTACGCTGACTGGAAGATGAGAACGAGCGCTTCGGTCTCCACCACAAGCGGTTTCACCATCGCAGTCGAAGCCAAAGTCCTCATGCAGATGAAGGAGTACAGGCCTTCACCTAGGAGCTGCAACAAGTCAACTGGCCTCAGGCTTCAAGCCGACTAGAATTAAAAAATACGACGGGAAGACCAATCCCGAATTCTGGCTCACGGTCTACACTCTGGCAATCTGAGCAACTAGAGGAGATCACAAGGCCATGGCTAACTACCTCCTAGTCGTTCCAGCCGACTCAGCGAGGACATGGCTAACAGGACTTCCTAAGAGATCAATCGGCTCCTGGGGAGAACTCCGGGAACGCTTCATCGCCAATTTCCAAGGAACGTACGAGAGGCCATCTTCCGAGTACGATCTATATCAGTGCCATCAAAGGAAGAATGAGTCTCTTCGTGGTTTCATCAAGAGGTTTTCTGAGAAGAGGAATTCAATCTCGAAGATCAAGGACGAGGTCGTCATCGCCGCCTTTCACGAGGGAGTCAAAGACGCCCCGTTCATTGCCAAGTTCACTCAGAAACCTCCCACTTCTGTCAAGGCTCTTTTCGACATGGTGAACAAATATGCCGACTTGGCCGATGTTGTTACTGAGCCCTCGATGACAAAAAGGCACTCCAACAGAAGGAGCGGAAGGACACTGATGACGCGGCCCCGACTAAAGCTGGGAACCGCAAACGCAAGTCGGATGACTTCATTGTGGCAGTCGGTCACAACCGTCTTTGACCTCCTACAACTGAAGATTACGAGAACGATAAGTGACATGCTCGGGGGCTCGAAAGCTCAAATGCAAGGATGGCATCCCCACTCCCAACTTGTGCAATACCGAACAGCTAAGTTGCTTTTTGATAAATATTTTTTTCCTGTAACACCAAATAGGTGTACATTCTACGCATTTTCTATTTTTGATCTTAATGATTGCAAAAGTACTCGAGTAGCATAAATTTCGGTCCGTCAATCTCTGCTCCATGAAAGACGAACTCAAGTCACCCAAAACACGTGTCTAGGAAAGAGCCATGAGCTGACTTCTGACGCTAGGGGGCTATGACTAGTCGGGCAGAGTGTTTAAACGTAAAGGGTCAACTACTAGAGGAAATTAACATCAATAAGAGGAGGAACACATATTTACATCTATTGTAAAATAGATAAATTTTCTTCGGGTCATTGTTTTCATCATCAGATGCTACTCATCCGATATGTTTATAATGCAGGGCCGGTTCCGGATATGCGTAACAAGAACTCAGGGCTATGAGCCTATCTCCTACGCTCGGGGGCTAGACCAGTCTGCCAAGATACACTTGGAGTGCGACACTTCAAGAATCACTTAGAATGCTCCACGAGAGCCACTATCCGAGTACTCGCACTAGTCGGGACTCGTGTGTGGGCTAAAAACCGACCTCCGGCGCTAGTCGGAGCTCGGGTACCACTCGGCTGGGTGAGGTACGCCCCATGAGGGTCGCTAGCTAAATCCTACGCTAATGCTAGGTTTAGGTACCTTATTCGGTCACAACTCTACTGGGTGAGGTATGCCCCATGAGGGTGAGGTACACCCCATAAGGGTCGCCAGCCGAATCGAGGTTCAGGTACTTTATTCGGCTAATATAACCGACCTCTGGCGCCAATCGGGGCTTGTGTACCACTCAGCTAGTTAGGGTACACCCCATGAGGGTCGCCAGCCTAATCCTATGCTAATGCTAGGTTCGGGTACCTTATTTGGTCACAACTCTGCCTGGTTGGGTACGCCCCATGAGGGTCGCCAGCTGAATCCTATGCTAATGCAAGGTTCGGGTACCTTATTGGGCTATAATTCTGTGGGGTAGGATATGCCCCATGAGGGTCGCCAGCCGAATCCTATGTTAATGCGAGGTTCGGGTACCTTATTTGGCTTTGGCAAAGTCAGAGAAGACCTATATCATCAAAGTGCATCCGGAGTTCTTATGCACTATGTCACACCTGAGGAGGGCAAGCAGATCCTGCAATATATCTACTTGGGCATCTGTGGCAATCAAGCTGCATCTAGAACATAAGGTTTCCTCTGGTTGATTGCAGTTACCAACGTTGGAGTACTCATCTTGACATGCGAGGGATGCTAATTTTATAGGGCTACGCTGGGTAGGTCGATTTAGGCCGGCTTATTTGGAAGTAGGCCAAAGATATGAGTTTCTCGATAGCACGCTCTATTGGGCCGCTCGGTAACTATGTTAAAATCATAGTGCAGGTGCTCTTCACAGAAACCGATTAAATAATCAGATATGCTTCATGCTAAGCCTACAGCCAGGTGTATACATTTGGGTATCTGCATTATTTACCAAGTATTGAGGATATATCCTTATAAGGATCGATAGCTGGTCTCCATTAAAATTTGGGATGCAGGTATCTCTCAAGTATACCTGACCACGTATTGGGTTAAAATCCATAAAGTGGTACTCGGCTTACATGCTTAGCCAACAATTGCCCTGAGCAAAAAATTTTCTAGCCAACATGACACTGAAGAGTCTAATTTCTGGGTAGTATACTATTTGGAAAAGACTATAAGGTTAAAGATCTTTGACTTTATGATTAATTGTTTCACAATTAAACACAAAGTTGGGGGCTACACCTAATAGGTGCGCCTATTCGGTGCACACTATTCATATTTCTAAATGAAGCCCTTCATAGCCTCGTTGCCAGCTGACATGAAGCAAGACTCAGGAGAAGAAGCACTCAGACAAAGAGTACTCAGGAGCAATGCACTCGAGAATTCTTCAACGTGGGGGATGAGCACTCGGCATCAGCTGTGACTCAACTATGAAGGTCTCAGGGGCTGCTGTCGGTGCCATGGGCCCGGGATACCTCATGAGAAGCTATTGGGTGTAACACCCGGTTTCCGGGCCGTTAAAAAACTATTTTCGTAAAAACCCTAATTTCAAAAATTTTGGATCTTTGTGTGTGCTTAAGGACTAAGTGCCGTAGATCTCAGTCCAAGCCTCCCTTGAAACCCTAAATCCTCGATCCTAAACTCTCCTAAAATCCGAGACTCGAATTTTGCAATTCGATTGTCTCTCTCTAACTTCCTCTGAAAAATTCCAAATCAAAATCCCCTTCGAATCCCTTCTGAAGCCTTCGATTAAAATACTCTTATTTCACACCTCCCAAAACTTCTCTGTACTCGGGTTCAAATTCTGCAATTCGAAGCCCTCCGTGAAAATCTCCTTATTTTGTTCCTCTCGAAAACTCTGAATTCCATCGAGAAACTCTCTTTCCGAAATTTCCAAAGTTATTCATTTCCTAAAATCCTCAAATCCCAAGAATTAAATTCAAATTCTAAAATTCCCTCGAAGTCCTCCCATTTCTATTCCATTACAAAATTCCCAAAATATCCCTGAGAATCAAGTCCCAGTCTTAAATCAAAATCCAAATCTAGTCTCCTTTGGATCTTCTCTTTTTCTTTTTCCAAATATCATTCAAATATCCATATATGTGTATATCAGAATTCCCCTTAATTTTTCCCAACATTCTAATATCCAAAACAGTATCCAACCCCTGGGAATTTATTATCTATTCCCTCAAAAATCCCCGTCCTTTTCCTTCCATATATATATATATATACGCCCCAACCATGGTGGTAGAAATCCTCCTCATAAAATCTCGAGGATTAAACTCCAACCAAAAACCCCTCGAGATCTCTCTTCCTATATTTCCTCTCTCAAATATTCTCAAAAGTCCCGGAGTCCAAATCTCAAATCCAAAAAATAAATCTCCAATTATCCCTCCAAAAATTCCCTCTCTAGGCGTTCCTTCAATTATATATATGTGTATGTATATATATGCATATATATAAATATGTCAGAGTCCCTCTGCAAAAATTCCCTTGATTTAATTCCCGAGAAATTAAATACCAAATTCTCAATTAATACCCTTTTCAATTCCTCCAAAAACCCCCATCAATTCCTTCCTTGTATATATATATATACATACATATCTATACACAGACAAATCTCCCAAATTTGGCAGAATAAGTCCTCTCCATAAAATCTCCAGAATTTTTCTGATCCAAATATGAAATTTTGGATCAAAACCCCTTTTTGGAAATCATCAAGCAACCTCCAAATAAATCCCTGGAAAAATAATAGGCGCCACTATGCTTTTTGGGCCGACATCCATCCCTCCCTGGCCCAATCGGCCTTTCCTTTCTCTCCTCCTTCCCTCGGCATCCAGCCTGTCTCCTCTCCCGCGCACCCCTGTGACCGAGCCGGCCCACGGCCTGCCCGTGCACGCCACGGCCCGAGAGCGCACGCGGCCTAGACCTGCTCGGCCCCGCTCGGCCTGCCTCGCGCGCCGGATCGCCCGAGCTGTCAAGCCGGTCCCGCTCGCCAGTGTCTGCGCCTCAGCCCTCTCCCGCTGGCCGCCGGGGCCCACACGGCAGCAGCGTCGTCGTTGTCTTCCCGTCGTCTTCCTCCGTTCTCTCTCTATTCTCTCTCATCTCTCGAAACCTCTCGAGCCGGCTGCCTCCTCGCGCACGCCCGTCAGCTAACCTGCCTCCCCGGGCCCGCTTGCTAGCCCGCTCTCTGTCGCCGACCGCACGGGCCCACGCGTCAGCCGCGTGACGCACGCCCGCGCGACGGCCGACAAACGGCCGTCTCCTTCCTCCGACTTCCCCAGCACGAGCACCACGTGCTCAACAGATTGCCTCGACCGTCGCGCTTGAAAATATATCCTCTCCCGAAGCCTCCATGGTCAACCTCGCATCTCTGTCCTGTCCCATCGCCTTGCCGGGCCATGACTCCTTTTCTCCCCTCCGGCCAACACGGCCTCCCTGTCTTCCGCCGCCCCGTTCCCTCCGAGCTTATCCGCCACATGCTGAGCCAAATATCCATGCTTCCACCGCCTCTTTCCCTTGTCGGCTTGCACCTCCGCCTGCCTATAAATGGCCGCTGCCCTCCCGCGGCTTCCCTCAACCTCGTCACGCCGCCACGCCATCCGAGCTCGAGCTTTCAAGCTCTGTAAGCTCGCCGCCGCCGCCGCGACGCCCTTCTCTTCCTCTCGGTGAGCACCTTTCCTCCCTTGCCCCCTCCCTTCTCCTCTCCCTCCAAGCCCCGACACCCGAACCCCTCCTGGCCGCTCTGCCCAACGCCGCCGGCGCCTGCCTCACGCCGCCGCGCGTCATCCCCCATGGCTGCCGCCCCTGTTGCTCGTTGCCGGCCACCGTCGACCTCTAATAGCCCCATCCAAACCGTCTATCTTCCTTGCCGTCGTTCCCTCGTCCCTTTCCCGTGGCTCCCTTCCACCGGCGAGCCCTCGGCCGCCATTTCCTTCCCAGCCACCACCCACCGTCGATCCTCCTCGCCAGCCTCCTCCCTCTGAGTCCCCTCCAGCTTGGTCACCGCCCTGTGGGCCCACCCAGTTACATATGACATGTGGGCCTCCACTTAACCCCTCTCTTACCCCTCTGACAGTGGGCTCCAAGGACTGATATGTGGCCCCTTCCTCCCTGCGATGTCGGTCCCAATTGCCATCTCCCTCCTGTGTCATTGACATGTGAGCCTACTCCTATTCTCTCTCTCCCTATGCCATGTGGGCCCATAAACAGTATTGCATAGTTCCTTCCTCCTTTTTCCCACTGCATGTGGGCCCTGATTGTCACTCTCTCATCTCCCCTTTAGCCAATGACATGTGGGGCCATTATGTCATCCTCTCTCTGTGTCCTGCCATGTGGGCCCTGCTCCCTTTCTCTCTCCTCTGCCACTTACACCAGGGCCCCACCTATCAAGGAATATTCCAGAGAAATATTCCCTTTTCAAATAATCAAATTAATTCCTTTCCCAATAATTCAAGTAATTCATTTCTTTTCCAGAAAAATCCCCAAAACTTCCAAAATTCATATCTTTTCAACCGTAACTCCGTTTGACCCTGTTCAAGTCTCTAAATTTTTCTAAAAATAAGATCTACCTTATGGCACTATTAGTTATTAATAATAGTATATTATTTCTAGGGTTTTGTGTGTTTTTCTCTCGTCTCACACATAGTCGATGCTTCGGAAATCGTCGGACGTTGGATTCTCGCGAAGTTTGAAGACGAAGTCTGAGGCAAGTCACTCCTTGACCATCTTTGCTCCTAAATTTAAAATGTTTTGTTTGCAACAATTGCATTGCTAGTGTGCACGATAAATTAATCGGCCTCGGTTTGCGTGTCGAACCGACGGACCTACCCGGTAGTTGCATAAACCCTGTAGGTCTTTGTTACCCTATTCCTTGTCGCTCCACCTCGTGGTACCTCGGTGACCGTGCTCTCTGAGTATGGATTCCGATGGTTCCACTCACAACACAATTGTTTGTCGAATGGGAAAATAGGGTTTCCAAAGATTTAAAAACCCGACATGCGATGTCGGCAGATTTGCAAAACAAAATTTATTTGCGAAAATTTCACGGTGCAAAGTGATCGCCTGTGTGGTGGCACTTCGTATTCGCATATAAGGACCGATTCCTTGTGGAATTCCATCCGAGCATCTCACAGTGCGACCACACGGTGGTATGGGACACCCCTGGCTAAGTAATTAGTGTTCCCAGGATGGTTTTCGGTTGCTAATAAATATAGGACTGGCTGGGTGCCAAGAGGGCGATATACCCCCGTCCCTGAGTACAAGAAATGAGTTCCTGGTACTTGGTTGAGTGTGAGCACCCATTTATAGGGCAACGTGCTATCTTGGGAAGGCTTTGGAAAGGCCTTGTGGCGAACCTCCCCGCTTGGCCAGCGTGGGAGTAAGCTCGTGTCGTGTGGGTAAAGCGTGCAATCTTTGCAAAGATCAAATGAACTGTTCGAACAGCCGTGTCCACGGTTACGGGCAATGTGAGGTGATTCCTCTAGCGTAGATTTGTTTGCCAAGGTTTTACAAAAGCGATTTGTGGTATGGGAATCGTTACCAGAATCGGCCTTTGTGGCTGATGGATGACCTGAGTGGTCTGAAACGGGGCTATGTGACCCGGGATGTCGTTTGGCATCATAGATTAGGCTTCCCGAGTGGAAGCAATTTATGTGCTGAGATGAGATTGAGGATGGCTTGGGGAGCCATCGAGATGAGTTATGAGATGAGTTATGAATGGCTCGAGGAGCCGCTGAGTTGAGATGAGATGAGATAAAATGGTGTCCTGGATGGGACAGAAGTGAAACATGAGATTTCGTCCTAGAGTGGACAAAATTGAAAACAAAGTAATAGATGTTGATATAGTGGAGAGTTGCTTGAGGGCAGATCCACTGAACCGCTGTTGTGAACCGACAGGCGGTAGAAGAATAACTGAGATCAAATAAAATCTGAATCGTTCGCTCGAGTTGTTAAAAAGCAATTCGCGGACAGGATTGAGGCGAGAGCCTCCTTCCAGTCACAACGAGACAACCCACACTTAGGTTTCCGAAAATGTTTTCAAATGAAATGGTTTGCGAAATAAACCCCAGCCTATTCTTTGATAGCCTACATAACTCACGTTTTCCGTGACTTGCTGAGTACGAAAGTACTCAATCCATTTCTTTCCCCTCCTTCAGGAAGAGTGAAGCTGAAGTGAAGATCAGGGTTTCTTTCCTAGTCCCAAGCCGTTGCTTGTGGATTGGGTTCTCTCACGCTGTCATTCCGCTGCTGCTATTCTGTTTGCTGGTTGCTCTCAGGGCTTGCCCGAAGTCGCAACTTACAAGGTATAGCGTATATATATTTATTTTAGATAATTGCTATGGTACATCTCCGTTGACCGCGGGTACCAGCTTGGTTTCCTGGGACTAGTACCGGCATCGCGGTTCCGTGGGAGTTGGTTCATGCCAATCTCCTGCGGCGCTTCCTCTCCGGTATCACCGTACGGGGTACCGGGAAGGCGGACGTTACATTGGGCCACTCAGACAGAGGATGGGCCTAACCTTGTAATTAGGGATACAATAGAACTCAGTAGACTTAACCTTGTACAACAGAGAAAATACAGTCCTAGTTGGGCACGTTGTACTCCCAGAAGGAGATCCTTTGGTCGTAGTCCGACTAGGACTCCTACTTTGTAACCCTGTCCCCCAGTATATAAGGGGAGGCAGGGTGCCCCCTGAGGGCAGGATCACCAAGATCACCACAATCAGAATCATAACACCTCAAAGGAAATACACCACAACTGGATGTAGGGTATTACCTCATCTCAAGGGCCTGAACCAGTATAAAGTTTCAGTCCGGCGAGTAGCCCTATATATTTATTGGCGATATAAAGCATCGACAACCTGAGTTTTGTACTCCTTTTTAAAGTTTGTTGCTCTGACTCACTACGTCGCTTGTTCCAACCGAGTAGTGAGTCAGGGGCTACATGATAATATATGCCTGTTGTCATTAATAAAGTCCGAGCTTGTTTTATCTAAGTCATGAAGTTTTATGACGACTAAGTTTTCCCGAGTATAGTCCTGAGAGGTGAACGTTTCTATTTAAGTTGATCTCAAACCACTTAGCGTAAACTATCTAGTTGGATAAAACTAATGATGGCTCAGAGGAAGCGAGTACTCCGCAAGACTTAATGACAAACAGCAAAAGTATTTACAATATTCATGCATTGTTTTTTGATGAACACCAACTACATAATAGTTCTTGTTTACACTAGCAGATCTTCAGCTATGGCTTTATTAGTCGGCCTCACCAGGATGATCAGCTCCAAGCCCTCCTCCGGGGTGTTGTCCTCAGCAAAGCCTTCACGAATCGCCTCGATATCTACCCAAGGGTAGAGAGACTTGGTCATGGCTAGTGTCTGGGCAATCCCTACGGTGACACGCTTGTCCAAGTACTTCTTCAGGACTCCTAGGGCTTCCTCGAGACGCTGTGCAACTTGGGCAATTGAGCTGGAGCTGGGCCCGGCCAGGGTCGACTACATGATATCTAATAAGGTCTTTGCAAAATCGACAATTATTTGCTGTAATTTCTTGATCACCTTGATTTCTTCTGCGAAGGCGCCAAACTGGATCTGCAAGTTGGCTTTGAAGGCTACTCATACAGAGACAAAGACGTTAGAAATATCAGGTCAACTAGGCCAACCGAGTACACAGACAGTCATGAAGACTTACTCGCATAATCGGTATCCACCTTGGACTTCGCCTTCTCGAGCTCTTTCAGCTCTTTCCTCAGGCGTTCAATTTTCAGGGACTGGCTATTGAGGTTTGTCTCAAGAGCTACAGCCAAACAGAGTCAACAATCAGCAATACAAAAAGTTTTGTCTGAGGTCACTTTGGCAAGTGGGAAGTTTACTTCCAATAGTCCCTGCCTGAGCCCAGTTCTCGTCCCTGAGCTTGTCCACTGATCCCTTCAGCCACTCCTCCCTCTCCTTGCTGGATTTCTCCAATCATCCTTGGTAGTTTGGAGCTAGTGAAGCTGAGTAAGCTGAGGGGCGAGCTCGGACAGAACTCGGCCTATCTTCTCTGACCGATCGACCACTTTCTGCTCATGGAGTATTCAAGTCAAGCAAAGCAAACGACAAGAGTGCAAGGTCTTGAAGAACCACTACTCAGCAAACATAGCAAGATTGGCTGTGTATCTGAATCCCCTTTGACGCAGGGATAGCGGCTTACATCAATTTGTAGGGGGAGCCTCGAGCCTGGGGAGATCGTCTTCATCAGAAGATGACGATAATGGAGGCGATGGACTCCTGGGCCTCGGATCAATTGGTAGCGATGGCTCTTGGGCAAGTTCAGGAATGAGGGCTTCAACTATACTGTCCCGACTAGGCAATGCTTGAGGCCTGGCTAGGTGGGTCAACTTAGCCTCGAGGGCTGGGATAACTTTTGGCATGGCTTGCGACGCGACTGGCTCGGGCTCAGTCGAGACAGGAGCTGCTACGGGGGTTGGTTGTGCTACCTCTTTGGGGTCAGCGTCACTTAGCTTCCTACAGAAATATTCAACAATCAAGATATTACAAGTTTTATTCAAGCTGTTTTGAAGACTGAAGATTTTCCATACCTCTTGAAAGTTTTAAACCTCCACCCCTGTGTGCTGGGGGGGTAGTCGGTGACGGGCTTGACAGCCTAGTCAGTGGCAAAGAGCTACCGACTGTCGGGCTCTTGGATGCTGCAGTCGATGGTGGAGAACTTGGCCCAGTCGGCACTATACTTAACTCAGCTGACTGGGTGGTGGCAGCACCCGGCAGTGCGGTCTTGGGGCTGGGTGGCCTAGGGGCGGCACTGCTAGTGTCCTTGATCATCAGACCGCCAGATGCCTTGCTCAGCATATCGTTCTTTTTGGCCTGGTCTATCGCTGGTCTTTTCCCAGCCCTCTTAGGGCTAGGTTGGGCTGTCAAGGGGCTAGCCGGGTGTTTCCTGGCTCCACTGGCCGACTGGCATTGGGGGTTGGAGTTAAATTCTTCACATTCCTGCAAACACCCAGATATCATGCATTGCAAGATGGGACAACATTCATATCACTCGTCACATATGGATATCAAGATGACTACAGCATCATATATTACCTTTGGTCAAGGCCTGCCCTCGTAGTATGGCTTGGGGCTCTTTCCATGTCCTCGGTCTCCACGATCCCATTGACAAAAAAACCGAGCAGAGTATCGGTTACTTTATTCTTGTCAATGAAGTCGGGGTACTCTCGGGTTGGATCATTCTTCCCTTTATAGTCGAACCCGAGGTGGTTTCTGGCCTTCAGGTGCTGAGTTTAGCGATTCAAGAATGCCCCAGCCACCTAGGGACCAGTCAACCCTGTGCCCTTCAATGTGCTGATCTTCTCCAATAGCTTGTATACCTAGCTCATTTCATCTTGTGACGGCATTGAAGTCCAGTTCTCCAGGACAAGTGGTGGATTTCTGGTAAAAGGGGGCAGGGAGGGCTCCAGATTGGCGCAGTAGAACCACTCTTGATGCCACCCCTTGAGAGAAGTCTTTAGGGGGACATGGTGATAAGCCTTCTTCATCTCATTTCGAAGTTGAAGGCCCACTCCCCCTATCGTCTGAATCTTGGATTTTGAGGGATGAGGTTTGATGTGAAAAAGATACCGGAAGAGATTGAAATGGGGACTAATTCCCAGGAAGGCCTCACAAAGGGTCACAAAACTAGAAATCTGAAGGATGGAATTGGGGTTGACGTTGATGAGCTCAATTTGATAGAAATGAAGAAGGTGGCGAAGGAAATCAGAAGATGGCATAGAAAGACTGCAATCGAAAAAGGAAGTAAAGACCACGGTCTCGCCCGAGCCTGGAGCAGGGACTGACTCACCGACGGCAGGGCACCAGTTAATGATCTCCTTGGGCTACAGAATCATCCTCTTCTCCAAGATCGTCAGCTTTGTGGAGCTGCAGTCCGACACTGGCTAGGATCCGGATGATATGTCTGGGATATCGAAGGGGCTCTCAGCATCGCTGGAGGTGAGGAGCTGGGCAGAGAAGCCTTTGGTTGCTGGGAAATGGCGCTGGGAGGCAGATTCTAGTGAATCTCAGGCTAGGAGCACAAGCTACAGCAAACCCTAGCGAAGCGGAGAGTGTGAAGTTTGGGCGCTGTTTCAGAAGCTGAAGTGATTTCGCGGATTGGGGGAGAAAGGGGAATCTTTTCTCTCTCCCGCTGTTTTATAAGGCCCGCGCCGAGTTAGTGGGCTTGGGCCGGCTAGATCGGTAATGGGCTGTAAGATGTGAGTTTCTAAATAGCATGTCCTACTAGGGCCGACTACTGACTGTGTTAAAATCGTAGTACAGATGCTATTTTACAGATACCGATCAAAATAATCAGATAAGCTTCATGTTGAGCCTAATTGTGGAGGCCATGGGCCCTGGGTACCTCATGACAAGCATATGGGCTACTCGGACAGAGGATGAGCCTAGTCTTGTAATTAGAGATATGATAGAGCTCGGCAGACTTAGCCTTGTACGATAAGGAATATACAGTCCTAGTCGGGCAAGTTATATCTCTAAGGGGAGATCCCTTGGCCGTAGTCTGGATAGGACTCCTACTTTGTAACCCTGTCCCCTAGTATATAAGGGGAGGCAAGGTGCCCCCTGAGGGCAAGACATGGCAAGATCACCAAGATCAAGTCATACATCCTCAAAGGAAATACACCACAACTGGACGTAGGGTATTACCTCATCTCAAGGGCCTAAACCAGTATAAATCTCTCGTGTTCCTTTGTAGTCCACCGAGTTTTGATCTGACAAGTAGCCCTATATTCATATTGCCGGTGTAAAACATCGACAGTTGCTGCGCCAGGTAGGGACTTCGGCGAGATCAACCTCAAGCTCAATGGATTCGACAACCGGAGTCGACGGCGCCGGATTCTCCCCTGGAGACACGATTACATTCGAAAGCCTCGACTTTGTCACCGACCAGCTCGGCAATCTCACCTTGGCCGACTCAGACCAGATCCGATCGGCCGAGGAACCGGCCGACTCCATGCCAGTCGGCCCACCCGACACCGTAGCAACCCTCGTCGATTTGCTACGGCAATCTTCTACTTCCCCGGGTCTCGGGACAACTCTCTCCTTCGGCGTTCGGCTCGGACTTAGCCTTGAGCCAGCCCGGGCCGGGCTAGGAAGGGGAGAGATCGTCAATCTCCCATGCAGACTCGGTGACGCCGCGGACATCTACAATCTACATCCCATGCAGCAGACCCGATCCTCTACGGTTCAGTTCGGACAAAGCTCAGAGCCGTTCCAGATTGGATCTAGGGAGGTCGGAGTCGTCATCACCCCAATGAACAACTCGGATTCTGACTCAAAGTCAGACAACAATTCGAACACCAGTTCGGACACCAGTCTGGCGAGCTTCCTTCCGTCCCGAGAAATCGTCATGGCTTCAACCCCTCTACGGGAGGTGCGCCGAGTACAAGAGCAACAAGAAAAGGAGGCACGCCGACTACAGCAACAGGAGGAGGCCGAACGTGAGGCTTGCAACGATGAGGTACGCAGGGCTGGGCGAACCGCTCAGCAACAAATCCTCTAGACTAGAGTTGGTGACGACGACCTCTTCGTCATGCCACAACAGAATGTCGTGGCGGCTGCAACCCTGCTGGACACACTCCAGTTCGGGCCTGATCACCAGGCCACCCCGACGATAGCATGGATAAAAACTATGATCACCGCTGCTGCATGTCAGTAGCGCCAACAATCGGGCGATACCCTCACACAGACCAGCCGGTCGGCTTCCCCAACGGCAGTCTCATCCGCCTCAAAGCGACGCCGAGTGGCCGGCTCTAGTCAGCTGCACACGGAGTCACGCCAGACGTCACTCAGCAACCCCAACAACAAACGGTGGTGTCAAAACTACCGTCGGGGCAACTGGGATCTCCGAGGCCGATTATGACGTGATCTTCGGCAGGACATCAACACTTGGCACTGCGAACGAGAGGAAGACAAGCAACGCCGACTAGAAGATGAGAACGAGCGCTTCGGCCTCCACCACGAGAGGTTTCGCCATCGTAGGCAGAGCCGGAGCCCTCATGCAGATGAAGGCGTACCGGCCTTCACCGAGGAGCTACAACAGGTCAACTGGCCATTGGGTTTCAAGCCTGCAGGCTTCGAAAAATACGACGGCAAGACCAATCCGGCGTCTTGGCTCACAGTCTACACTCTGGCGATCTAAGCAGCCGGAGGAGATCACAAGGCCATGGCTATCTACCTCCCAGTCGCTCTAGCTGACTCGGCGAGGACATGGCTAACAGGACTTCCTAAGAGATCAATTGGCTCCTGGGGAGAACTCCAGGAAAGCTTCATCGCCAACTTCTAGGGGACGTACGAGAGGAATCTTCCGAGCATGATCTGTATTAGTTGCATCATAGGAAGAACGAGTCTCTTCATGACTTCATCAAGAGGTTCTCTGAGAAGAAGAATTCTATCCCGAAGATCAAGGACGAGGTTGTCACCTCTACCTTTCGAAAAGGAGTCAAAGACACCTCGTTCATCACCAAATTCACTCAGAAGCCTCCCAACTCTGTCAAGGCTCTATTCGACATGGCAAACAAGTACGCCGACTCGGCCCACACTGTTGCTGAGGCCATCGATGATGAAAAGGCCCCTTGACAGAAGGAGCGGAAGGACACCGATGATGCAACCCCGACTAAGGTTGGGAACCGCAAACGCAAGTCAGACGGCTTCATTGTGGCAGTCGGTCACAACCGTCTTCGACCTTCCACAATTGAAGATTATCAAAACAACAAGTGACATGCTCGAGGGCTCAAAAGCTCAAATGCAAGGATGGCATCCCCACTCCCAAATACCGAACAGCTAAGTCGCTTTCTGATAAATATTTCCTTACTTGGCTTTGCCCATGCTGTAGCCACTTACACCTAATAGGTGTACATGCTGCACATTATTTTCTGTTTTTTCTCTTAATGATTGCAAAAGTACTCGAGTAGCATAAATTCTGATCTGTGAAACTTTGCTCCATCAAAGACGAACTCAAGTCACCCAAAACGCGTGTCTGGGAAAAAGCCATGAGCCAACTCCCGATGCTAGGGGGCTATGACTAGTCGGGCAGAGTGCTTAAACGTAAGGGGTCAACTACTCGAGGAAATTAATATCAAAAAGAGGAAGAACATGTATTTACATATTGTAAAATACATAAAATTTCTTCGGGTGATTGTTTTCATCATCAGATACTACTCATCCGATGTGTTTATAATGCAGGGCCAGTTTCGGATATGCGTGATAGGAACTCGGGGCTACGAGCCTATCTCCTACACTTGGGGACTGGACCAGTCTGCCAAGATTCACTCGGAATGCTCCATGAGGGCAACTGACCGAGTACTTGCGCTAGTCAGGACGTCATCTTCCCTAGCTACGCTCCATATGTGGGTTAATAACCGACCTCCGGTGCTAGTCGGGGCTCGGGTACCACTTGGCTGAGTGAGGTACGCCCCATAAGGGTCGTCAGCCGAATCCTACGCTAATGCTAGATTCGGGTACCTTATTTGGTCACAACTCTGCTTGGTAAAGTATGCCCCATGAGAGTCGCTAGCCGAATTCTACGCTAATGCGAGGTTCGGGTACTTCATTCGGTTAATAACCGACCTCCGGCACCAGTCAGAGCTCGGGTACCACTCTGTTGGATAGAGTACGCCCCATGAGGGTCACCAACCGAATCCTATGCTAATGCGAGATTTGGGTACCTTATTCAGCTACAATTTTGTCAAGTTAGGTATGCCCCAAGAGGGTCACCAGCCGAATCCTGCGCTAGCTAGCGTTCGGGTACCTATCTAGCAAAAGCATGGCAATAAGTCACTACTGGAGCTTTCAGTTAAGAGCAGCATCAAATCTGGAATCTACGAAGGTGCTCATTATTATCAAGACTGGAAGACCCCAATCCTTCGATTACAATGAAGCCGAGTAAATCGAGCGACAAAACAAAACCCTTATCGTAGTCAGAGAAGACCTACATCGTCAAAGTGCATCCGGAGTTCTCATGCACTACATCACACCTGAGGAGGGCAAGCATATCCTGCAATATACCAACTCGGGCATCTGTGGCGACCATACTGCATCTAGAACGTAAGTCGGAAAGGCTCGCGGACAAGGATTCTTCTGGCTGATGGAGGTTACCGACGCTGGAGTACTGATCCTGACATGCGAGGGATGCTACTTTTATAGGGTTGCACTGGGTAGGTCGATTTAGGCCGGCTTATTCGGTAGCAGGCCACAAGATATGAGTTTCTACAGTAGCACGCTCAATGTGGGCCACTCACTGGCTATGTTAAAATCATGGTCCTAGTGCTACCAACGGAGACCAATTGAGTAATCAGATATGCTTCATGAAAGCCGACTGCTGAACACATGTGTTCAGATATCTATTATTCACTAGGTATTGGGGATATATCCTTATAAGGATTACAAGCTAGTCTTCATTAAAAATGGGGATGCAGGTATCTCTCAAGTACACCTGACCACATGTTGGATTAAAATTCATAAAGTGGTACTCAGCCTACATGCTTGGCCAACATTTGCCATGAGCAAATATTTTTTCCAACCGACATGATGCTGAAGAGTCTAACTTCCGAGTGGGACGCCACTTGGGAAAGACTATAAATACCTTTTCTAGCTGACATGACGCCGAAGAGTCTAAATTCCGAGTGACATACTACTCGGGAAAGACTATAAATTATTTTTGACTGATATGATGCTAAAGAGTCTCATATACCAATAGTATACTACTCGGGAAAGACTACAAGGTTAAAGATCTTTGACTTTATGTTTAATTGTTTTCACAATTAAGCACAAAGTCGGGGGCTACACCTAATAGGTGCGCCTATTTGTGGAAGCCATGGGCCCCGGGTACCTCATCACAAGCATATGGGCCACTCGGATAGAGGATAGGCCGAGTCTTGTAATTAGAGATATAGTAGCACCCGGTAGATTTTTTCTTGTACAAAAAGGAATATACAATCTTAGCCGGATAAGATGTATCTCTAAGAAGGAAATCCCTTGGCCGTATCCGGCTGGGATTCCTACCTTGTACCCCTGTCCTCCAGTATATAAGGGGAGGTAGGGCGCCCCCTAAGGGGATGAGATCATTGATCAACACAAATCCTCAAAGGAATACCACCACAACTGGACATAGGGTGTTACCTCACCTCGAGGGCCTAAACCAGTATAAAATCTTCCCGTCTTTCTTTGCAATCCACCGAGTTTTCCCTTGCCGAGTAGCCCTATAGTTATATTGCCGGTGTAAAACATCGACAGTTGGCGTGCCAGGTAGGGGCTTCAGCGAGATCTACACCAACAATCTCGATGGATCCCACATCAAGAGTCGACGGCAGCAAGTTTTCCCCTAGAGACACAATAACCTTCGGAAGCCTCGACTTCATTGCCAACCAGATCGGCAACCTCACCTTGGCCGAAGCAGATCCAATCCAACCAGCCAAGGAACCAGCCGACTCCGCGCCAGTCGGCTCACAAGACGCTACAATCACCTTCATCGACCTACTGCGGCAATCTTTCACTTCACTAAGCTTTGGGACGACTCTTTCCTTCGGCGTCCGACCTGCACTAGGCCTTGAGCCAGCTCAGGTTGGGCTAGGAAGGGGAGAGATCATCAATCCCCCACGCAGATTCAGCAATGCCGTAGATCTACACTTCATGCGGTAGACCCGACCCCCGCGGTTCAGTTTGGACATGGCTCAGAGCCGCTTTAGATTGGATCTAGGGAGGTCGGAGTCGTTCTTACTCCGATCAACTACTCGGATTCCGACTCCAAGTCGGACAATGGTTCGAACACTAGTTTAGACTCCAGTCTGGCAAATTTTCTCCTGCTCCGCGAGATCTTCATGGCATCAACACCACCACCAGAGGTGCACCGACTACAAGAGGAGCAGCAGGAGGAGGCGCGCTGACTACGACAACAGGAGAAAGCTGACCGTGCGGCTCACAACGATGGGCTACGCAAGGCTGGGCGAACCACCCAGCAACAGATTCTCCAGACCAGAGTCGGTGACCATGACGTCTTCGTCACGCCACAATAGAACATCGTGGCCGCCGCAACTCTGCTAGACACGCTCCAGCTCGGGCCAGATCACTAGGCTACCCCGACTATCGCCAAGATCAAGGCGATGATTACAGCAGCTGCCTGTCAGCAGCAATAGCAGTCGGGTGACACACCTGCACCGACCAACCGGTCGGGTTCTTCGGCGGCAGGATCATCTACGTCTGTGCGACGCCGGATGGCTGGCTCTAGTCGACCACACGAGAAATCGCGGCAAACAACACTCAGCGACACCAACAATAACAACTGGCGGCATCACCAGTACGATCGCCGGCCTAACCAGGATCTTCGAGTCTGGCTACAACATGATCTCCGCCACACCATTAATGCTCGGCGCCATGAACGCGAAGAAGACGAGCGTCGCCGACAGGAGGACGACTACGAACGCTTCGGCCTTAACCATGAGCAGTATAACCGCCGCAACAAGAGCTGGAGCCCTCACGAAGATGAAGGAGTTCGGGCTTTCACTCACGAGCTCTAGGACGTCGACTGGCTGTTGGGTTTCAAGCCTACGGGGATCGAGAAATATGATGGTAAAACCAACCCCGAGTCCTGGCTCACCGTATACACCCTGGCAATTCGAGCTGCCGGTGGTGACCACAAAGCCATGGCTAACTACCTCCCAGTCGCACTAGCTGACTCTGCGAGGACATGGCTAACAGGGCTCCCAAGGCAATCGATCGGGACCTGGGGAGAACTCAGGGAGCGGTTCATCGCTAACTTTCAAGGGACCTATGAGAGGCCGTCTTCCGTGCATGATCTATATCAACTGCACCAGAAGAAGAATGAGTCTCTGCGCGACTTTATCAAGAGGTTCTCCGAGAAGCGCAACAAGATACCAATGATCAAGGACGAGGCCGTCATCGTCGCCTTCCGCAAGGGAGTAAAGGACGCCCCGTTCATCGCGAAGTTCACTCGGAAGCCACCATCCTCTGTCCGGGCTCTCTTTGACATGGCGAACAAATACGTTGACTCGGCTGAAGCGGTCGCTGAGGCCCTCGACGAGAAGAAGGAGTCCCAATAGAAGGACCAGAAGGCAAAAGTTGACAACGAGCCATCTCAAAACAAGTCTGGCAACCGCAAGCGGAAGTCGGACAATGAGGTGGACAACATGGAGCGAACTCGGTCGCGGCCCCAACAAAACAACAACTACCAGAAGGTCATGAACGGGCCATGCCCTTCCACCCCAAGGGCAAGCATGCGGCCAAAGACTGCTTCATGCTCAAGAAGTTTGCTTCCGAGCAGGCTTCATCACCTGGCGCCGACAAGAGCAAAGACAAGCCAGATCAAGACCCAGCTGACGATTTTCAAGATCCCTAGGCCAAACTCAACCACATCTTCGGAGGGCCGTCTGCGTATGAGTCCAAGCACAAGTAGAAGCTAATAGCACGCGACGTCAATGCAATCTCTACAGCAGACACCCCCCAATATCTGCGCTGGTTAGAGACGTCCATTACGTTCACCCGCGCCGATCATCTAGATCGGGTTTCGCACCCGGGACGCTATCCACTCGTCCTGGACCCGGTAGTCAAGAACATCAACTTGAAGAAGGTTCTCATTGACGGAGGCAGCGCACTCAACATCCTATTCGCCAAGACTCTGGATGAGATGAGGATTCCTCATTCAGATCTACGGCCGAGTACGGCGCCCTTCCACGGGATAATTCCTGGCCTGTCTTCAACACCACTCGGGCAGATCACCTTGCCAATTACCTTCGGCATGCGGGATAACTTCCGCACGGAAAACATCTGCTTCGAGGTCGCCGACTTCGAAACCGCATACCACGCGATACTCGGACGACCAGCGCTCGCCAAGTTCATGGCGGTACCGCACTACACATATATGGTGCTCAAGATGCCAGGGCCAGCAAGAGTCCTCTCCCTCCGCAGCGATGTCAAGCAAGCCTTCACCTGCGACAAGGAGAGTTGTGAATTGGCTCAATCACAGAAGGCGACAGTCGGGCGCAACAGCATTCGGCAAGCCGTCACAACCGAAGTCAAGGAAGACCCAGTTCCGGCCAAAAAAGCAGCAAAGTCAGGAATTTCAGTGGACTCGGACACAAAGAAGATCCCCCTGGACCCTTCTGACCCCTCCAAGATTGCTCTAGTTGGGACCAGACTCGACCCCAAATAGGAAGACGCGCTCGTCACCTTCCTCCAAGCCAACAAGGATATCTTCACGTGGAAACCGTCCGACATGCTGGGCGTACCAAGGGAGGTGATCGAGCACGCCCTCAACGTGAAGATAGACGCCAAGCCAGTTAAACAACGGCTACGATGCTTCACTCAAGACCATAAAGATGCTATTCGGGAGGAGATAACCAAGCTTCTCGCAGCCGGGTTCATCAAAGAGGTCTATCACCCGGATTGGCTAGCAAACCTAGTTCTAGTCCAGAAGAAAAACGGTAAATGGCGCATGTGCATTGACTACACCGATCTCAACAAGGCGTGCCCCAAGGATCCATTTGGTTTACCAAGAATAGACCAGGTGGTAGATTCAACTGCCGGGTGCAACCTTCTCAGATTTCTCGACTACTACTCGGGATACCACCAAATCAGCCTGAAGGAGGAGGACTACTTAAAAACATCTTTCATCACGCCGTTTGGAGCGTATTGCTACATCACTATGCCGTTCGGTTTGAAAAACGCTGGAGCAATGTACCAACGGGCAATTCAGCAGTATCTACACACTCAGATCGGGCGCAACATGGAGGCCTACGTCGATGACGTGGTGATCAAGACTAAGTCCAAAGAAGACCTCATCGCTGACCTGAAAGAAACCTTCCAGAACCTTCGAAGATTCAAGATGAAGTTGAACCTGGAAAAATGCGCCTTCGGTGTGCCATCCGACAAGTTACTTGGCTTCATCGTCTTGCATCGCGGCATCGACGCCAACCCGGAGAAAGTCAACGCAATCGTGAACATGGCTCCCCTGACTAACTAGAAGGATGTCCAGAAGCTGACAGGCTGCATGGTAGAACTCAGCCTATTTATTTTCCGACTGGGTGAACAGGGCATGCCCTTTTTCAAGTTATTGAAGAAAGCGGACAATTTCCAGTGGACTCCCGAAGCCCAGCTAGCCTTCGAAGACTTCAAGAAATTTCTTATATCACCCCCCGTGTTGGCGTCACCCATGCCCCAAGAACCGCTGATGCTATATCTGGCGGCAACTACTTAGGTAGTCAGCACGGTGCTGGTGGTCAAGCGATCTGAACAGGGTCACATCTAGAAAGTCCAAAGGCAAGTCTACTTTGTCAGCGAAGTCCTTGCCGACTCGAAGATGAGATATCCACAGGTCCAGAAGCTGCTCTATAGCCTACTCATCACTATCCGAAAACTGGTGCACTATTTCCAAGCACATCAAGTCACGGTGGTCACATCGTTTCCACTCGGGGACGTCCTACATAACCGCGAGGCCACCGGCCGAATCGCTAAATGGGCGCACGAGTTGATGGCGTTCGACATCACCTTTCAGCCATAGAAAGCAATCAAATCACAAGCTCAAGCTGACTTTGTGGCCGAGTGGACGGAAGTTCAAATTCCTACAACAGCAGCGAAGCTAGAGTACTGGACAATGTACTTCAATGGTTCTCTACGGATCAGCGGTGCCAGGGTTGGCGTCGTACTAACATCACCCACCGGCGAAAAACTCAAGTACGTCCTACAAATCCACTTCCCGGCCTCCCACAACGTCACCGAGTACGAGGCACTCATACACGAGCTCCGTATCGCTATAGCACTTGGCGTTCGTCGACTGGTTGTGCGTGGAGACTCTCAACTCGTGGTAAACCAAGTTATGAAAGACTGGACATGTCTCGACGACACCATGGGGGCATACTGTTAGGAGGTCCGCAAGCTGGAAAACAAGTTCGATGGGCTAGAAATAACACACGTCCTACGACAATACAACGATGCTGCGGATGAATTGGCAAATATGGGATCCAAGCGAGAAGCGGTCCCGACAGGGATCTTTGTCGAGCAACTAATGGAGCCATCAATCAAGAAGAAACCGGCGCCAGAGCAGTCAGGAGGCGAACCTACCCCCACGGCAAACGAGGTGCTGCACATATGTCATGACTGGCGGACTCCCGTTCTCAAATTCCTCCTGGACGATGAACTCCCAGAAGATTGCTGTGAAGCTGAGCGAGTCAAGCATCAAAGCAAGAGTTTCTTAGTCGTCGGAGATGACCTGTACCGAAGAAGTCCATCCAAGGTCCTCATGCGCTGCGTCACCACCGAGGAGGGCAAGCAGATCCTGCACTCGATCCACTCAGGCATATGTGGCAACCATGCCGCATCCAGGACGTTAGTTGGAAAGGCTTACCGGTAGGGATTTTTCTGGCCAACAGCAGTAACAGACACCAAAGACATTGTTCGCACATGCGAGGGTTGCCAGTTCTATGCAAGACAAACCAATCTGCCAGCCCAAAACTTCAAACAATCCCAATCTCTTGGCCCTTCACAGTATGGGGCTTGACATGTCGGGCCTTTCAAAAAAGCGCCAGGAGGGTTCACACACTTGTTCGTCGCAGTGGACAAATTCACCAAGTGGATTGAGGCCAAACCCGTTGCAACCATAATAGCGGCATGGGCAAAGGACTTCATCATGAGTATATTATACCGATTCGGGGTCCCCAACCGCAACATCACTGACAACGGCACTCAGTTCACGGGCGGCGTGTTTCAAGATTTCTGTGACGACTTTGGCATCAAGATCTGCTATGCGTATGTGGCACACCCACGGAGCAACGGGTAGGTTGAACGAGCCAATGGTATGGTCTTACAAGGTATCAAGGCCAGGATATTTGACCGACTACAACTATGCGCGGGCCAGTGGGTCCAAGAGCTCCCATCTGTTCTCTGGTCTCTCAGAACCACTGACAGTCGGGCAAGAGGGCAATCCCCTTTATTCCTGGTCTACGGTGCCGAGGCTGTGCTACCAACCGAGTTACAGTTCGGCTCTCCGCGAGTTCGTGCTTACTTAGAAAACATCTCCAACAATACCCAACTGGTCGGAACTTAGATCAGTTGGAAGAAGCGAGGGATATCACAACAATCCAGTCGGCAAGGTATCTTCAAGGCCTGCGTCGCTACCATAATCGCAACGTCCGTGGCCGCGCCTTTTCGGTTGGAGATCTCGTCCTGAGAAAAATACAAACCACCAAAGACAGGCACAAATTATCCCCAATCTGGGAAGGACCGTTCATTATAGCCGAGATCACGCGGCCAGGCGCCTACCAACTGAAGACCAAAAACGGTGCCCTCATCAGCAAATCATGGAATATAGAACAGCTACGTCCTTTCTATACCTGAGTTTTACAAATTTCATGTGTATAGTTTTTCTCTAACTCATTACGCCACTTGTTCCAACCGAGTAGTGAGTCGGAGGCTACACGTATTATATGTGCTTTGTCAATAATATACAAGCCTATTTTACTCAAGTTATGAAGTTTTACTATGACTTTTCTATGTCTGCTCGAGTACAGCTTTCTACGGTGAACGTTTTTATTAAGTTCCTATAGATCAACTCGGTGTAGGCTATATGGTCGAGTAAAGCTAATGACAACTGAGTAATACTCTAAAGCTTGGCGGCATTGCACATATATTTACACATGTTCTTACAAAAATCCAGAATACACCAACTGCATGATGTACTATTTTTACAGATCCAGATCTTGGGTGATAATCTCTGCAGTCAGCCTCGCCTTGGCTATCAGCTCCAGCGCCTCCTTGTTAACGCCAAAATTTGGTACGGGTCGTTACCATGTTCGGTTAAGGAAAGAAGCGATATCAGCCATTGGAAACTAATCCAGAAGAGTCCGAGCTTGGGAAGGAATCGTGAAGACCACGTTATGGCAGTTATTTATCTTATCTATTAGATAGTTTTATCTTTTAGGAAACCTGATCTCTTGTCCGATCAGGTCTGTTAGTTTTCCTTTTCTAGTTAGGAAAGTCCTGTTCCATGTCCTATAAGGACTCTTGTAACTCGGGGTATATATACGTATGCCCGGAGACCTTGTAAACTATCACAACGATCAATACAAACTTCGGCGCATCGCCACCCTTTCGACGGGTTCTTGCTTCTCGAGCGGGGCTGCATCGGTTAGGTCCGAACTCCTGCGAGAGGGTAAGACTCGTCACCCCTTACCCAGGTGTATCTGCCCTGTCTACGGCTGCATCGGTTCGGTCCAACCTCTTAGGCCGATCAGGTATACCACATCACGCGTGCGTAGATCTTATCAGCTTACTGGGGACAATTTATCATCAGTTCGTGCTGCATCGGTTGGGTCCGACCTACTGAGCTACCAGCGATAAATCGTTCCTATTAGGTTGATGGTTTTTGCGCAAGTGTCTTATCGGAATGTATAGCCGATAAGTTATCTTATTACATCACGATTGCATTTAGATCTATCGGCTTGTTAAGGTTCCTTTACTATTATCGATCTGTGCTGCATCAGTTAGGTCTGAACTAATAGATCGATAATAATAGATTTATCCTTGTCGAGTCGATCGTGTATATGCGATTCTATCGGAGTGCTTAGCCGATAGGTTATCTTTTATAAAGCCGACTGTATATCTTTCCTATTTTGGGTCATCTATATTATCATCGGTTTTCTAGCCGACATGTACATGTGTTTCCTTGGCAGTCGGCTAGCTTACTATTCTGTCTATCCATTTATCATCGGCTTCTAGCGATGCACATTATATACTGACAGCTTATCTATTTGCTTATAGGTTATCGTTTCCTAGCGATACACAAGTGCCATCGGCCATCGCTACAAGGAGCCTACATCAGTCCGTATCGGCCGATAGCCGATATACAGTTGCTGCTGACCCGGCACGAGCACAAGCGAGGACCCGGAGCGAGAACCCAGAGCACGAGACTCGGCGCGAGTACAGGCGAGGCCCGGGCACGAGCATAGCGGCGATCGGCTGAAGGGAATCCGTATCGGCTACTGGCGGGATTGGATCAGTAATCAAATTTCTTCATCTCCTTGTCAATTACGGGGTCAAATTGACTGGCACGCCTACGAACCTCAAATATTTTAGGACCTGCACTGGAGCTAAGCAGATCTCCCAGGCCTTCATATGTTCAATCGCATCAAACCAGATCATCAACAAGCTTCTTGGCACACCCGGTGGTTTTTGGTGCGAACACTCCTCAGGAGTTGTCTCCTCGGCAAACCCCTCCCTGATGGCTTCAACATCTGCCCTTGGGTAGATGGACTTGGTCATTGCCAGGGTTCGGGCTACGTCAACAATGACGTGCTCATCCGAGTACCTCTTTAGGGCGCTCGGTGCATCCTCAAGGCGCGCCTCTACTTGGGCGATCGAGCTGTAGCTGGATCCCACGGGGCAAGGATCCATGATGTCAAGGAGCCCTCTCACGGATCCCAGGAGGGCCTCCCGTGACTCCTTGACGAACCTTATCTCCTTTGCGTAAGCCTGAAATTGGGCTTGGGAATTGGCTGTAGCAGCTGCCCGGGTTCACCAACAAGTAAACTTGTTAGGTAAAGATGCAGATGGAGTAATTAACGGATTGGTTAAGATCGTTGTCAGTAAGGAGACTTACTATCGTAGTCGGCATCCCATCTGGCTATGGTCCTCTCCAGTTCAGTTCTTTCCTTCTCAAGCTTGGCGTTGGCCACCTTCAACTCGGCCTTCTCTCGCTCAAGCTCGGTTTTGGCCATTGTCAGGTCGGCCTTATCTTTTCAAGTTCGGCCCTGGCTCTCTCGGCCTCCTTCAGCTGTTCTTCTCAATCCGTTCGGGTCTTCAATTCAGCTTTGAGGGTTGCATGACAGATTAGTCAAGAACTCGACAATGCAGCCAAGACACAACTGGGCAGTCGGGAAGTAGCACAGTTGAAGAAATACATTGAGGATTTGGTCAGGAAGAAGTGTTCTGGAGGCTCACCTCTTATCTTCTTGGCTAGGTCCCAATTCTTACTCCTGAGCTTGGTGACAACCTCCTCAGCCAAGATTCCCTCTCCTGGCTGTGCCCCTCCACTTCGGCTTTCAGGGCCCGAAGTTGGTCCAATTCTTGGAGATGGGGGGCGATTCGAGTCAGCACCTCGTGCATCGTCTCCGAGCGATCGACAAGCTTCTGCTCGGGGAGTAGCAGGTCAAGGCAGAATCAAGCATCGAGAAATACTACCAATATTCCAATACAATGGAAGCCATACCTGGATCCCCGGGACGCGGCGAGTGTGGCACGAAGCAGGTCTTCACATTCCTTTTCTGCCGCCACCTCGTCGAACTTGTAGCTCTGCGAAGTTCCGTCGGGTGCCGTCTAGCGGAATGGCCTTGGGAACTTACGCGGAGGGGCCTCAATCCTAGGGAGGTCAGGTTTGTCCGAAGGAAGAGACAGCGCCGATGATGATGACCACGATGGCGACGGGGTCCTGGCCCCCAACTCAGCGGCCTCTGGGCGTCGAGGGCTAGTTCGAGGGTTGCAGAGACAGCTTCGACAACAGGCGCTGGCTCAAGGGCTGGAACAGCGGCCTCACCAACCGCTCCTTGGTCAGCCGGGGTCGGCGGCCCTGCAGTCGGGGTGGTCTCAGTTTCTGCAATTGGGGCCGCCGCCGGCTCGGCAGGCGAGCTCACTGGCATCGGATCGGCTGGGGCAGGGTCGACAACAGGGGCAGTCGGTGTGACCTCCTTAAGATTAATGTCGACCTGCTTCCTGCATAACGAGTCAAGCATCAAGGCGCTACAACGCTGTACATGATTTTCAGAAGACCCAGAATGGCCTACCTCTTGGAGAACTTGAGCTTCTGTCGGGAATCAGAGGGCGGCACTGGAGGCTATTGGCTATTGGCCTGATGCGCGGCAGTCAGTGGCGGCATTTCTGTCCTAGTCGGCCCCATTCGTGGTGTGGTCAGCTGGGGCGGTCGGGTAGTCAGCGGCGCTGGGGTCGACCTTGTGCTTGGCTGCGCTCGGGTTGGGCTCGATGTTGTTGAGCTCGACCGCGCCAGTCCCGGTTTGGGACTTGATGGCCTGGGTGCTGTGCCGACAGGGTCCTTTATCCTTAAACTCCCTGTTGCGGCACTCGGCCTCATGACCTTCTCCTTGCCCCGATCTGCAATGGATTTCTTCCCCGCTCTCTTGGAGTCGTGCTGGGCGGCAGAAGGACTTCTCGGCCTCTTCTTTGACTTTGTGGCCGACAACGGATGGGAGTCATCATCAAACTCCTTGCACCACTACAAATGATTCAACAATATGCATTACACGACGATGAGCAACTATGGATACATGCCTTCAGACATTCATCACAGAAGAGCAACAAGGGTTACCTCGGGACGAGGCCGGTTTCAGCTATAAGCTGCGATGGAGCGCTCTGCGTCCTCGGTTTCGATCACCCCATTGGAGAAATAAGTGAACAATATTTCGGTCACTTTTTCCTAGGCAATCACTTCTCGGCTTTCTCGGTCAGGGTCATTCTTCCCTTGGTAATCCCAGCAAAATTCGCTTCTCAGCTTGAGTGGCTGGATGCACCGAGTCAGGAAGTGCTTGGCGACCCAGGGACCAGTCAGCCCGGCCGACTTGAATTTCTCCAACTTGGCCAGCAACTGATGCACATGGCCCATCTCCTCGAAGGTTGGATCCGATGACCAATTGGGCGAGACCGTCGGGGGCTTTCCGGTGAATGGAGGCAGGGAGGGTTCCAGATCAGAATAGTAGAACCACTCCTTATGCCAACCTTTGAAGGAGGATTTCAAAGGAAGACTGATATATACTTTCTTCATCTCACTCCTCAACTGAAGGCCAGCCCCCCCAATCACCTGGACCCTATTCTTAGAGGGTTGGGGCTTAATGTGCAACAAGTGCCTGAAGAAATTAAAATGGGGCTCTACACCCAGATAGCACTCGCAAAGAGTCACAAAGATAGAGATTTGCAGGATTGAGTTGGGATTCAGATTCACCAACTCCAATCTATAGAAACTAAGAAGACGGCGGAGGAACGCGGAGGACGGAAGAAACAAACCCCGGTCAAAGAAAGAAGCAAAAATGACAGTTTCGCCGGCTTGGGGATTTGGAACCGACTCACCCTTAGCCGGGCGCTAGCGGACGACATCGTGGCTTTGCAGCCGCAGCGACTTCTCCAGCTTCTCTAGCTTCGACCGGCTGCAATCCGAGGTCGGCCACCCCTCGTCTGACACCCCGGCGAAATCTGGAACCTTCGGCATGGTCGAGGGAACAGGAAATTTGGGGGAAATGTGGTCGGGGGCATGGAATAGACAAGGGGAAGGCGGAATCGCTCGAGCTTTGTTGGGGAGGAGCAACCGATGGTAAACCCTAGCGGAGCGGGAGGCAAAATTTTGGCGCGGAGCTGGGAAGACGAAACGATTGGTCGCTTGGGGAAGATAGAGGAATCTTTTCCCTCTCCCTCAACCTTTATAGAGCCTGTGCCGACTAATGGGCTTAGGCCTACACAGTCGGAGCTGGGCCATCAAGATATGAGTTTCTATAGTAGCACGCTCTATATGGGTTGTATGCTAGCTGCGTTAAAATCGCAGTACGGGGCTACCAACAGGAACCGATGAGGTAAACATATATGCTTCATGAAGGCCTTATTGCTAAACACGTGTTTGGGTATTTGTTTTATCCACCAAGTATCGAGAATATATCCTTACAAGGATCACAAGCTGTCTTCATTAAAATTGGGGACGTAGGTATCTTTTTCGAGTACACCTGACCACGCAATGGATTTAATTTCATAAAGTGGTACTCGGCCTACATGCTTGGCCACCAGTTGCCATGAGCAACATTATTCCAGCCGACATGACGCTGAGGAGTCTAACTACCGAGTGGGACGCCACTCAGGAAAGACTATAAACCCCCTTTCCAGCTGAGATGAAGCTGAAGAGTCCCACATACGAGTGGCATGCTACTCGATAAGACTATAAATCACATTCCGGTTGACATGATACCGAAGAGTCTCATATACCAGTAGTATACTACTTGGGAAAGACTATAAGGTTAAAGGTCTTTGACTTTATGTTTAATTGGTTTCACAATTAAGCACAAAGTCGGGGGCTACACCTAATAGGTGCGCCTATTCGGCGCACACTATTCATATACCTATATGAAGCCCTTCATAGCCTCGTTGCCAGCTAACATGAAGCAGGACTCAGGAAGAACACATACTTGGACAAAAAGTACTCGGGAAGCAATGCACTTGGGTAATCTTCACCGTGGAGGATGAGCACTCGGCATCAGCTGTGACTCAACTATGAAGGTCTCAGGGGCTACTGTGGAAGCCATGGGCCCCGGGTACCTCATCCCAAGCATATGGGCCACTCGGATAGAGGATGGGCTGAGTCTTGTAATTAGAGATATAGTAGCACCTGGTAGATTTTGCCTTGTACAAAAAGGAATATACAATCTTAGCTAGGTAAGATGTATCTCTAAGAAGGAAATCTCTTGGCCGTATCTAGCTAGGATTCCTACCTTGTACCCCTATCCCCCAATATATAAGGGGAGACAGGGCGCCCCCTAAGGGGACGAGATCATTGATCAACACAAATCCTCAAAGGAATACCACCTCAACTGGACGTAGGGTGTTACCTCACCTCGAGGGCATGAACTAGTATCAAATCTTCCCGTGTTTCTTTGCAATCCACCGAGTTTCCCCTTGCCGAGTAGCCCTATAGTTATATTGCCGGTGTAAAACATCGACACTATTTGGCACACAGTATTCATACTTCTACATGGAACCCTTGATAGCCTCGCTGCCAGCTGACATGAAGCAAGACTCAGGAAGAAGAAGCACTCAGACAAAGAGTACTCGGGAGCAATGCACTCGAGCAATCTTCACCATGGAGGATGAGCACTCGGCATCAGCTGTGACTCAACTATGAAGGTCTCAGGAGCTGCTGTGGAGGCCATGGGCCCCGGGTACCTCATGACAAGCATATGGGCCACTCGGACAGAGTATGGGCCTAGTCTTGTAATTAGAGATATGATAGAGCTCGGCAGACTTAGCCTTGTACGATAAGGAATATACAATCCTAGTCGGGCTGGTTATATCTCTAAGAGGAGATCCCTTGGCCATAGTCCGGCTGGGACTCCTACTTTGTAACCCTGTCCCCTAGTATGTAAGGGAAGGCAGGGCGCCCCCTGAGGGCAAGACATGGCAAGATCACCAAGATCAAGTCATACATCCTCAAAGGAAATACACCACAACTGGACGTAGGGTATTACCTCATCTTGAGGGCCTGAACCAGTATAAATCTCTCGTGTTCCTTTGCAGTCCACCGAGTTTTGATCCGACGAGTAGCCCTATATTCATATTGCCGGTGTGAAACATCGACACTAATTGCTGGACACATGTGTTCAGATATCTTAATTATTTGACAGGTATTAAGGATATATCCTTATAAGGATCGATAGCTTGTCTTCATTAAAATTGGAGATGCAGGTATCTCTCAAGTACACCTAACCACATATTGGGTTAAAATCCATGATGTGGTACTAGGCTTACATGCTTAGCAAAACTTGCCTTGAGCAAAAATGTTTCCAGCTGATATAATGCTGAAGAGTCCAATTTCTGAGAAATATATCACTCGGGAAAGACTTAAAGGTTAAAGATCTTTGACTTTATGTTTAATTGATTCCCAATTAAGTATAAAGTCGGGGGGCTACACCTAATAGGTGCGCCTATTCAGCGCACACTATTCATATTTTCCTATGAAGCCCTTCATAGCCTCGTTGCCAGCTGATATGAAGCAAAACTTGGAGAAGAGGTACTCAGACAATAGGTACTCGGGAGTAAGGCACTAAGGAAATCTTCACCAAGGAGCATGAGCACACAGCACCAACTGTGACTCAACTATGAAGGTCTCAAGGGCTACTGTGGAAGCCATGGGCCCCGGGTACCTCTTGAGAAGCTTTTTGGTCACTCGGACAGAGGATAGGCCCAATCCTGTAGTTGGGGATGCAACAGGACTCGGTACATATTATCTTGTATGATAAGGAAAGGGATATAGTTCTAGTCAGTACGTTGTATTCCTAGAAAGAAATCCCTTGGTCAAGTTCAACTGGGATTCCTACCTTGTAACCTTGCCTCCTCAGTATATAAGGAGAGGCAAGGAGCCCCCTAGGCAAGAACGCTCTCACCAGGGAGAACAGAATCTCACCAGAGAAACCTCAAAGGCAATACACCATAGCTGGAAGTAGGATATTACCTCACATCGAGGGCCTGAATCAGGATAAATTATTTTGTGTTCCTTTGCAGTCCATCAAATTTAGGTCTCATGAGTAGCCCCATATTATTATTGCAGATACAAAACATCGACAGCTAGACTGCCCTACCATCGTAGGCAGAGATGGTCCAGGTGTAATTGTTGCTGGAAAAGATCGATGATCTAAAGAACAAGGGACTGACCAGGCCTTGGGTAGCCAGAACCTTCCAGAACCGTAGAATTCAACCCTTGAAGGCCACGATCCACTTCAGCTACGACTATGAGGGGAAGAATGATCCCACTCAGGAATGCACCGACTTCGTCAACAAGAATGTCATCACCGACACCTTGCTTGGCTACTTTGTCAATGGAGTCGTCGAGACTCTAGACACCGAGAGGGCCCTCAAGCCGTATTGCAAGGACAGGCCCCGGCCAAAGGTAATGCCTTGTGTGATATCTATCTTGATGTTTGCTTGTGATATGTTGTATGAACATTGTCCAATTGAGTTTTCCCCAATGCTTGATGTTTGCAAGAATTCGCCGTGTTCACTTCTGACCCACCTAGCCAGCTAGTCGGTGAGTCTAGAAAGCGACCGGCCAGCCCCTCATCAGCCCAACCCAGCCCCAAGAGGGCTGGGAAGCGACCAGCGATGGACCAGGCCAAGAAGAAAGATGTGCCGAGTAAGGCATCAGGCGGTCCAATGATCAAAGACCCCAGCAGCACTGCCCCTAGACCGACCAGCCCTAAGGCCACACCACCGAGTACTTCCATGCCCTAGTCGGCTGCACCGAGTACGGCACCAACTAGGCCAAGATCTCCACCGCCAACTACCGCGCCCACAAGCCCAACAGCTGGCAGTACTCCGCCACCGATCAGGCCTTCGGGCCCATCGCCGACTACCTCCACCCCCAGCACATAGGGATGGAGGTTTAAGACTTCCAAAAGGTATAGAAATCCTCAGTCTTTAAGAAATCTTGAGTAGTTTCTTGATTGATGAATATGTTTGCAAGAAGCCTCGTGACGCTGATCCCAAGGGGACAGCGCCACCAACCCCCCTCGCCTCTCCCATCCTGACTGAGGCCGAGACCGCAGCGCCGCAGCCCGAGTCGAGTGTTATCTCGGCCAAGCCTCAATCCTCACCCAGTCGAGACGCCGTGGTGGACACCCTAGTCCCTGAGCTCACCCAAGACCCTGCACCGCCAATTGTTCCAAGACCCAGGACTCCTCCTCCAGTTTCTCCGTCTTCCGATGACTATGATCTCCCTAGGCTCGAGGCCCCTCCACAAAACCTTCCCCGAACATTTTATTGGGTTACGTTAGAGGGGGAAGAACAAACCTTCGAGCACAACGAGCAAGCCGCCTAGAGGGAGCGAGTCAAACTAATGGAGACCGCCATCGCCGCATCAAGGAGTATCCAGGTATGTAATTCATTTGATTGTGTTTGCTGATCTGCAGCTCCTCAAAATTTTTGGCCATCGTTGCTTATGTCGTCTAACTTCAATGCTTCTTGCACAGCAAGTGGTCGATCGGTCTGAGAGGATGGGCAAAGTTCTATCCCAACTTGCCCCTCAGCTTACACAACACCACTAGCTTTAGATTGCCAAGGATGATTTGGAGAAGAGCAACAAGGAGAGGGAGGAATGGCTGAAGGATTCAGTGAACAAGCTCAGGGACGAGAACTGGGTGCAGACAGGGACCATCAGAGGTATGTGTCTTCCTTCCCTGAGTAACCCCAAACCAATCTTCTTGCACTGCTGATATTCGTCTTTCTTCGGCTATAGCTCTGGAGACAAACTTGAATAACCAATCCCTAGAGATAGAATGCCTGAAGAAGGAGCTGAAGGAGCTCGCGAAGGTGAAGTCCAAAGTAGACACCGAGTACGCAAGTAAGCTTCATATCCGCTTTGGTACTTTGTCCAAATAGATATCTAGATTTGTTTATGTCTTCTCTTTTATATGAGCAGCCTTCAAGACCAATGCACAGACACAATTCGGCGCCTTTGCTGAGGAAATCAAAGTAGTGAAGGATTCATGGGATTTCATAGTGGATTCAGCAAAGGCTTTACTTGAAATCATGCAGCTAGGCCAAGCCAACTCTAGCTCAAGCTCCCCTGCCCAGGTGATACAATGCCTTCAGGACACTCTGGCTATACTGAAGGAGTTCGCCACAAAGCACGCCACCGTAGGGATCTCCCAGGCCTTGGCCATGACAAAATCTCTCTACTCTGGAGTAGATATTGAGGCTATTGGCGAGGGATTTGCTGAGGGCACCACCCTGGAGGAGGGCTTAGAGCTGATAAACCTCGCCAGGCCGACTGCTAGGGCAATCGCTGAGGATCTGCCATTATAAAGACAAACTTGTTTTAAGTAGTCAGTGTATGATAAGAACAATATGTAGACATTGTAAATGCCTTTGGTGTTTGTTGTTATATCTTGCTGAGTACTTATGCCATCTTAGTCATCATTAGTTTCACCCGACTAGCTAGTTCGCACCGAGTGTTTTGAGACCAACTTTAAAAAGCATTTACCTCATGAGACTATACTCGAGAAAACTTAGCATAGACGTTTATAAAACTTCATGACTTAGATAAAACAAGATCAAACTTTATTAACAACAATAGACATGTATTATCATGTAACCCCCAACTCACTACTCGATTGAGACAAGCGATGTAGTGAGTCAGAGTAACAAACTTTATTTAGTTATAAGAGAAGTACAAAACTCAGGTATAGAAAAGACGTAGCTATTCTATGTTCCACGAGTTGTTGACAAGGACGCCATCTTTTGTCTTTAGTTGGTAGGAACCTGGACGCGTCACCTCAGTGATAATGAATGGCCCCTCCCATAAGGGAGATAGTTTATGCCTGTCTTTGGTTATTTGTATTTTTGTCAAAACGAAATCTCCCACCAAAAAGGCGTGACCACGAACATTCTGACTGTAATTACGACGCAGGCCATGAAGATACCGTGCCAACTAGATAGTTGTGATGTCCCTTGCTTCTTCCAATTGATCTAACTCGACCAATCGGTCTTTGGTTGATTTTGCTTCTGCGCGGAGAGCCAAACTTCAACTTGGTTGGTAACATGGCCTCAGCACCATAGACTAGGAAGAAAGGGGATTGCTCTGTAAACTGATGGAAGGTCTTGCACCCACCGCCCCGCATATGGTTGTAGTCGGTCAAACACCCTAATCTTGATACCTTGTAAGACCATGCCGTTTGCATGCTCAACCTGCCCATTGCTCCGTGGGTGTGCCACAGAAGCATAACAGATCTTGATGCCAAAGTCGTCATAGAAATCTTGAAAAACACCGCTAGTGAACTGAGTGCCATTGTCTGTTATGATGTGGTTGGGACTCCAAATCGGTATATGATGCTCATGACGAAATCTTTTGCCCTGGCCGCTATTATGGTAGCAACGGGTTTTGCCTCGATCCATTGTGAATTTGTCCACTGTGACGAACAAGTGTGTGAACCCTCCTGGTGCTTTTTTAAACATGGTCAAACTTCGAAAGGCCAAGAGATTGGAATTGTTTGTAATTCTTGAGCTGGAAGATGTGTTTGTCGGGCAAAGAACTGGCATCCCTCGCACATTCGAACTATGTCTTTAGTGTCTGTAACTGCAGTTGGCCAAAAAAAATCCGTGTCTGTAAGCCTTTCTGACTAATGGCCTTGATACAGCATGGTTGCCACAGATGCTCGAGTGGATGGATTGTAGAATCTGCTTGCCCTCCTCGGGTGTGACGTAGCACATGAGAACTCCAGATGCGCTTTGACGATAGAGATCTTCTCCAACTATAAGGAAACATTTGCTTTGGCCTTTAATCTGCTCGGCTTCACTGCGATCTCCTAGGAGCTCGTCTTCCAGGAGAAACCTGATGATTGGAGTCCGCCAATCCTGAGAGATGATTAGTACTTCATTTGTTGGTAGGGTAAGTTCAGCCCCTGACTGCTTGAGTACTGGCTTCTTTTTGACTAACGGATCCAATAATTGCTCGACAAAAATTACAATCATGACCACTTCTCGTTTGGATCCCATGTTGGCTATCTCGTCTGCGGCTTCATTGTATGGGCGTAGCACATATGTAATTTCCATCCTGTCAAACTTATTTTCTAGCTTTCATACCTCCTAACAGAATGCCGCCATGTTGTCATACAGACACGTCCATTCTTTCATGACCTGGTTCACCACGAGCTGAGAATCCCCGCGTACTACCAGTCGGCGGATGCCGAGTGATATGGCGATGCGGAGCCCGTGGATGAGTGCCTCGTACTCAGCGACATTGTGGGATGCTGGAAAGTGTATCTGAAGGAATATTTGTGTTTTTCTCCAGTGGATGACGTTAGAACGACGCCAGCTGTGGGAGCCATGGGCCCCGGGTACCTCATTACCAGCACATGGGCCACTCGGATAGAGGATGGGCCAGATCATGTAATTAGAGATAAGATAGCACCCGGCAGGCTATGCCTTGTACAATAAGGAAACATAGCCTTAGTCGGATAGGATTCTATCTCTAAGAAGGAAATCCCTTGGTCGTATCCGACTGGGATCCTTACCGTGTACCCCTGTCCCCTAGTATATAAAGGGAGGCAGGGTGCCCCATGAGGGCACGCAAGATCATTGATCGAAAAACCACCTCAGAAGAATAACACCTCAACTAGACGTAGGGTATTACCTCACATCGAGGGCCTGAACCAGTATAATTCTCTTGTGTTCCTCTGCAATCCACCGAATTCTAGGTCGCCGAGTAGCCCATAATATTATTGCCGGTGCAAAGCATTGACAGTTGGCTGCTGGTAACCCTAGCCGGGCGGGAGGCGAAAAGCTAGGCGCGAAGGTGGAAGATGAAGAGATTGGCTGATTTGGGGAAGACGACGGAATCTTTTTCTCTCTCCCCATCTTTCTATAGCCTGTACCGACTAGATGGGCCCAGGCCTGCACAGTCAGCATTGGGCCGACAAGATATGAGTTCCTACAGTAGCATGCTCCATGTGGGCCGCCCGCAGGCTGAGTTGAAATTATAGTGCTGGTGCTACCCACAGGAACCGATGAGGTAAACAGATATGCTTCATGAAAGCCTTACTGCTAAACATATATGTTTGGGTATCTGTTTTATCCACCAGGTCTCGAGGATATATCCTTACAAGGATCACAAGCTGGTCTTCATTAAAATTGGGGATGCAGGTATCTTTCTCGGGAACACCTGACCACGTAATGGATTTATTTTCATAAAGTGGTACTCGGCCTACATGCGTGGCCATCAGTTGCCATGAGCAACATTATTCAGCGACATGACACTGAAGAGTCTAACTTTCGAGTAGTGCACTACTCGGGAGAGACTATAAATATTTATTCCCGCTGACATGATGTGGAAGAGTCTAGCTTTTGAGTGGGACGCCACTCGGAAAAGACTATAAATTATATTCCGGTTGACATGATACCGAAGAGTCTCATATACCAGTAGTAATCTACTCGGGAAATGTAACGCCCAGAAATTCGCACCGAAATTCTGAACATTAATGTGTAATAAATCCCTGCCCAGGAAAGCCAGGGTACACAAACCAAGTTGCCATACAGAGTGTCTTACAAACAGAGTAAACTGTAAATTACATAAATGCAGCGGAAAAAAGGTAAAACGGAGTCTATAAACATCTGGCCAAGCAGCCGATTCCATTCCCACAGGCACCTTGACGGCGGAGCCAGCCTATTCCTCAGGTTGATCTTCATCTGACGCGTCCTCCAACACTGGGGGGGAAAATTGGAGCAAGGCTGAGTACCACCCACAGTACTCAACAAATCACACCCACAAATATGCATATGCACCGGTACAAAGTGGATAGGGTTTATTTGCGGAAAGCAGCTGCAAAAGGGAGTAGTTCGCAAACATTGAAAAGTTGATTTAATTAACAATATTAATTCACCACTGATTAACGTTACACACGTTAACCAGGCCCACCATTCCCAACTGATTGACGCTAAACACGTCAACCAGTCTCCACTGATGAACGCTACACACGTTCACAGACACCTCCGGGTACCGTTACACCACGTTACCCGGACTCCACTGATTAACGCTACACCACGTTAACCAGTCACCACGGACACGTAACACGCTGACCAGCTTTTCCGACCAACGCTAAACCACGTTGACCAGGCGCGCTGATGGAAGTTAACTACGACCACCAGGCGAAACTGATGAGAGTTAAACACACTCACCAGTCTCCACCGACTAGCGTTACACCGCTAACCGGTCACCCGGTCAGCTCAACCACGCCAACCGACACACACCTTCCACAACACCAGTTTGATAAAACCAGATTAAATTATCTAGGGTGAGACTAATCACGGTGAGTCTTGGCAATGTGCCCATTACCGCGGGCGCGGCTATTTCGAATAGTTTTACTCTGATCAGAGGTGTACAACTGTACCCACAAGACACAGCCCCCACAACGTTCCCGTGTGCCAGTACATCACCACGATGTCCGTGCGAGGCTGTGACAGGACCGTCACGCGAGGCAACCCCTCCTAACCATCCACACCACGCTGAGGTTGCACCTGCCGACAGGGCACGCCATATTGGGCCAGGCTACCCCTTGCGCCACGGTGAATCCGGCAGCCGATCAACCTACCCGGGCCGACCCAACTCATCACGCCACCCTCTTCTTCGGTGCTAGGAGAGGGGAGAAAACGCTTCAAGCCAGCGTTGCCCACGCTGGCTTGTGGCAAGTACGGGAAGTTGCCAAGTGGTTCCGCGAACCGGTCTCTTAATTGGCCATGGGTGTGACAAGCAAACCATACACCCACAGCCCACCATTTAGGTCAAAATTTTAGGAATTTAACAACAACCTATCCATGGTTCCATTTTTCCGACATTGAGTCGAATCATATAAAGACATTATTTAATACCCAGGTGAGCTATGTTGCTAAGCATGGCTAAGCATCTAGGGATCATATTCTACTCATATTATTACCCAGGTGACAAGGATTTAGTTATCAAGACTAAGGCTGAAACCTAACATTGTATAGGCAATACCAATCCACATGAATTATTGAAATAATGCAGTTTATTTGCGTAAACAAAGCAATTTAATGAAAATGGGTACGAATTGATCAAAGTATCAGTGCGACTTGCCTTGCTCCGGCTCAAGGTATTCGGCTACGATCTCGAAATACGCAGGAGAATTACCGGCGTCGGATTCTACAACAAACAGTGCATAAACAATTAAAAAACAGTACATGGGGGTCAACAAACATGGCTGAAAAGTATTTTTAATGGATTCTTGGCATTTTTCTGGATTAATGAAATTTGAATGGACTTAATCAGAGTTCGCATGAAATATTATGATTTATTGAAGTTTACTGCTATTTTCAGAGTGAATATAATTAACCAGTGATTTAATGCGCATTAACCGATTAATGACGTCACCAGACTGGGAAGCCGGCGCCGACAGGCGGCTCCACCAGCCAGTGGCGTGCGAGAGGAGGCGCGCACGGCGGACCAAGTCACCGCGGCCGAGAGCGGGCGCACCACGCGGGCGAGCGAGCGGGCGGCCCGATCTGCCACCTCGGCAGATCGGACGGCCCGGGAGCGGCGGCCGAAGCCAGCCGTCCCGAGCGGGAGGCGGCGGCGGCGCACGCGACCCGATGGTCGACGACGGCGACCACCCGCGCGGCGACGACCACACGGAGGGGCGGAAATGAACGGGAAAACGGAGGGGGGTTCTCACCGGCGGCTCGCGACGGCGAGCGACGGCGCGAAGACGGCAGTGGCAACGAAAGGCCGGCGGCGGCCTCGGGACGACGTCGGCGACGGAGCTCCGACGGCGGGGAACGGGCGAGAGGCGGCTGCGAGGTGTCCTGGAGGATGAGGAGGACGGGAGAGGAGTTAGAGTGGAGAATGGAGACACGGCGCGGCAGGAAACATCGGCCGGAAAGGAGGCGGAAGGCGATACCCACCGTGCGCGCGGGCGAGGCGGTCCGGCGAGCTTCGGCTTCCACGGAGTGGCAGCCGAGATGCGGCGCGGCGCGGCGGAGGTGCAGGCGGTGGCTGGAGTGGCCTGGCGGCGTCCGGACGGCGGCGAGCGGTGGCGGAGGCGGCGAAAATGGTGGAGCTCGGGGGTGCGCGGTGGCGACGGGGTTCTGGGGCACTGGAAAGCTCGGCGTGTTGGGGAAAGATGGAGGAGAGGGTGGAGATGGTTTATATACAGTCGGCCGGGAGAGATCGAGGCCGAACGGCTCCAATCGTGCACGGGAGAGTGGACGGCGGCGTGGGCATCGTGCGCGTGGTTCACGGGAGAGAGGGACGTGGACGCCGGAGAACTCGGGGGAGTGGGGGCGGACTCGGTCCGCGACCGTTTGAACGAGTGCGAGTGCGGGAGGATGAGGAGGACGGCGCCGGATCGGACGCCCGGAGTTTCCCCTCCGCCCGAATTCGGACGGAGGAGAACGATGATGCTGACAGGTGGGCCCGGCTGTCAGGGGAGGAGCGGTGGGCGCGGGCGCAGGGCGAGGGCGCGAGGCGCGGGCAAGGGAGAGGGCACGGGCACAGGGTGCGGGGCGGGCGCAGGGCGAGGGCGCGAGCGCGCGGGCACGAGGCGAGGGCGCGAGGAGCGAGGGCGCGAGGAGCGAGGGCGCGGGCGGCCAGAGCGGGCCAGCGGCGAGGGAGAAAAAGAGAAAGGAAGAAAGAAAAAGATTTCCAGGACGATGTTAATTCCGATAAGGTATTTGATTATTAAAATAGTTCCGGCGCTCTGTAAATTCCACTGAAAAAATCCAGTTAATGTATTTTGGCACAGAGAATACAAGAAAAATATTCCGGCCACGCAATTTATTATCTTGCATTTTACACCATCAATTAATTTCTCTAGCCATTTTAAAATTCCTTTTCTTAGGTTTTTCTCCGGTAAAGTTTCTGTGTGGCTAAACCTCAGGGGTGTGACAAACCTACCCCTTAATATAATCTTCGTCCCCGAGATTCGGAGGCGCTGCGAAAAGGTGAGGATGGGCGGACTTCAGTTCGTCTTCTCGCTCCCAGGTGGCTTCTTTCCTCTGAATGGTGGACTCCACTGTAACTTGCAGAATCTGATTTCCCGGCTCCTAGTGTTTCTTTTCACTGATCTCCAGGATCCGTATTGGCTTCTCCACATAGGTGAGGTCTTCCTGGATCTCGATCTGTTCCGGATCTGCTGTTCTGCTGGTATCTCTCAGACACTTCTTCAGTTGTGACACGTGGACACATCGTGTATGCCAGTCATTGAAGCTGGGAGGCTCAACTGATATGCCACTTCACCTTTACGGGCTAAACACTTGGTAGGGTCCCACGAAACGTGGTGCTAGCTTCCCTTTGGTTTGGAACCTGTGTACTCCGCGGAGTGGGGTGACGCGAAGGTACACGTAGTCTCCTTCCTCGAAGCTTAAGTCTCGTCGTCGGTTATCAGCATAACTCTTCTGTCTGGATTGAGCCGTCTTTAAACGCTCTCGTATTATGGCTACCTTCTCTTCTGCTTCTTTGAGTGCGTCGGTTCCGAATACCTGACGTTCACCTGTCTGATCCCAGAAAAGGGGTGTGCGGCACTTCCTGCCATACAGAGCTTCAAACGGTGCCATCTGCAAGCTGGCCTGGTAAGCTGTTGTTGTACGAGAACTCTGCGTAGGGTAAGCTCTTATCCCATGTTTCCTCGAAGTCTAGTGCACAAAGCTCTCAGGCATGTCCTCCAATATCTGATTGACTCTTTCAGTCTGACCATTCTGTTTGCGGATGATATGCCGTGCTGAAGTTCAGTCGGGTTCCCAACTCTTCTTGTAACTTCTGCCAAAACTTGGAAGTGAACTGGCTACCACGATCAGAATGATCTTCTTGGGTACTCCATGTAAACACATTATGCGAGCCATATCAGTTCCGCCAGTTTCTTACCCGAGTACGTGGTATGCACGGGGATGAAATGCGCAACTTTGGTGAGTTGATCCACGATCACCCAGATTGAGTCATACCCCGATGACGTCCGGGGCAACCCGGTGATTAAAATCCATCCCCGATCTCTTCCCACTTCCACTCTGGGACCTTGAGTGGCTGTAGCAGTCCTGCAGGCCGTTGGTGTTTCTGCCTTGACTCGCTGACACACATACAAAGTGCCACAAACTCGGCGATTTCCCTTCTCATGCTGGCACCACCAAAACTTGGTTCTAAGGCTTGGTACATCTTGGTGCTTCCTGGATGAATGGAGTACTTGCGTCTCATGGGGCTTCCCGAGTATTAGGTCTTGAGTTCTTTATTCTCTGGAACGCACAACGTTCCCCATCCATACCGTCCCGTTCTCATCTTCCGTAAAACTTGAGCTTTCCGACTCTCATGTTCTTCTTAAGTTCTTCGACTTCTGGATCGTTCGCTGTGCCTTGCGGACTTGATCAAAAAGCGTGGTTGAGTCCTCTAGGGGCTGCCGAAATCCATGTTCAACAATGCCCAGATTCAAGCATTCAAACTCTGCTGCATTTCCTTGCACATTGTCCTGCCTGAGCGGTGTTGCAGTAACTTTTCCTGCTCAAGGCGTCTGCCACGACGTTGGCTTTCCCTGGATGGTAATGTATCCCCACATCATAGTCCTTAATCATGTTCAGCCAGCACCTTCCTGCGGAGGTTCAAATCAGGCTGGGTGAAGATGTACTTCAAGCCTCTTGTGGTCCGTATAAATCTCACTACGGTTAGCAATGAGGTAGTGCGCCAAATTTTCAAGCATGGACCACTGCGGCAATTCCCAGGTCGTGTGTTGGGTAATTGCTCTCATGGGGGCGTAACTGAACAGCGATGCATAGGCTACAAACCCTGCCTTCTTGCATCAACACGCACCCTAGCCCTTGGCGGATGCATCAAGTAATACTTGGAAATCCTTCTTGGGATCAGGTAGATCAAAACCGGTGCTGAAAACCAACTTCTTCTTGAGTTTCTTCAAAGCTGTGATTGCAGGCTCCCCCCCCTCCTCCCCCGCCCGCCCCCCCAGGGTCCAGACAAACTTAACATCCCTTCTTCAGTAGCTGAGTCATAGGTCTGGCAATCTTCGAGAAAAAAAAAGTTCTCGATGAACGCGGTAGTATCCCGCAAGTCCAAGAAAACTCTTACCTGTGTCACTGTCTTAGGCGGTTTCCCAATGTGACAGATTCACGTTCGTTGGATCCATGGCAACTCCTTGAGCGTGATGATGTGTCCGAGGAATTGCACTTCTCTTAACCAGAAGTCGCATTTGCTGAACTTGGCGTACAACTGGTTTCTCTCAACTTTTCCAAAAAACCAAACGAAGATGTTGTTCATGCTCTTCGTTGCCTTGAGTAGAATCAAGATGTATCGATGAACACTACCAAAACTTGTCCAGGAACTCCATGAATACCTGTTCATCAGATTCATGAAAAGGCGGTGCATTGGTCAGTCCAAAAGACATAACAGTGCACTCATACAACCATACCGCGTGGTGAAGGGCTGTCTTTGGTATATCCTCCTCTCGAATTCTAAGTTGATGATAAGCCTGATCGCAGGTCTATTTGGAGAAGACGGTGGCACCCTCCAATTGATCGAACAGATCATCAATTCTCGCAAAGGGGTACTTGTTCTTTGATGGTGACATCGGTTTAGTGCGCGGTAGTTCCACGCACACCCGTTTGTCTTGTCTTTCTTTTCCACAAAGATGACTGGTGCTCGCCCAAGGTGATGTGCTTGGTCGGATGTAACGCCTTTCTGTAGCAGGCGTCGACTTGCTTCTTGACTTCGGCCATCTCATTCGTGCCATTCTGTAAGCGCCTCTTGTATATTGGCGCTGTTCCAGGTGCCAGATCAATCCTGAATTCATTTCCTTTTTGGTGGCATCCCTGGTGGTCCCTCTGGGAACACATCCTGGTATCCTACTATTGTAATATCCTGTATTTTCCTTTCTGGCTTTGTTCCACTTTCTGGGTTGCTCTTCGCTGGGCGACCTGATTCAAGCTTGCTTCCCGGATGCAACGGCACGGGTGACTTGAAGATACCACTTTTCTTCCGGGCTGGTCACCGGTTACGGTGCGGTCCGCACAGTCGATCACCCCTTGTGTCGGGTCAACCAATCCATCCTAGGATGACATCTAGGTCTTTTGGATTCCAAGAGGATAAGATTGCTAGAAAGGTGATCCTGGATTTCTAGGCTCACTGAAGGGCTATAGTGAGCAGTACCATTCGGTTCCCAGGCGTATTGCCCTCAGGGGGATTTTAAGTTCCACTACTTTATCCCATGTGTCCACAAAATTTCTTGGATATAAAAGAATTGTTGCAAGTGCACTCAAGATGGTATTCAATAGAGGAGCAAAGTACAAGTAGTCAGGTGTTGAGTTCACGAAAAACCCAATACCACTCCGTGCGGCCATGTGCTCTTCGGCGGAGAGATGGTTGACACGTCCCTTTACCAGCCTGTTGATTGGCGTTGGGGTCTGTTGGGAGAGCTGCAGGTCCTGGATCCCATTCGCCTCGGCTTCGGACACTTGTCGGCGAAGTGGCCCGTTCATTGCAGTTTGTAGCAGACGTAGCTCTTGCCCCCGGTATCCCCCCCCCTTCCGTGCTGACTGCTGTGTGTTGGTGGCCATTGGTGGCGCGGAGCGGACTGACGGGTTGTTACTGCCCGCTGTTGCTGTTGCTTCCAGAGTGCCCCGGATAGAAGGGCGTGTTGACGGACGATCATGGTGGCTGGTCCACATAGGCGGCCCATCATCAATTCGGTGTCGCTGAAGCTGTCCTTGTTTGAGTCGGAACTGGCTGCCTTCTCTTACATACACCTTGTTGTTGCTGGCTCTCCTGGCGATAGCTTTATCCAACCGCTTCTCGAAGTCTGGGTAGTTCGCTAGAGGAGGAGCTAAATTGGTCAGCTCGTCGTTCAATCCATCCAAAAACTTCTCCTGTCTTTCGCATCGGGTGCGGACTCTGTCTGGCGCGTAGCGCGCTAGACGGTGAACTTCGTGAGGTATCGGTAACCGTCCTATTCCCTTGGACCAGGTCCTTGAATTCTCTTTTCTTTTTGTGCCACAATTCCCTGCCGGAATCTGCGACTTCCGGAAATTGTAGCCAGATTCGGCCCAAGTGAACCTCTGTGGTAGCGGTA
>RYFJ01001480.1:0-182291 GCA_003991445.1 Oryza meyeriana var. granulata | reverse complement strand
CCTTTTCTGTTGAATATCACCTTGGATGGGCACATTAATTGTTTCAGGCACCGTTACTGCCTAATTCCAAACTTGCAGTCCTCTTCAAGTTCTTGATCTTTTGGGACAAAGCACTGTTTTTGCCTCTCTTACCAGCTGGACCAAATTGCACCCTTGGACTACTACCCTGTGCCTTGGCTTAAAATGGACCTGCACTGAAGCCTTTATATGCAAGCACGCCTTAGGCCTGACAGATAAAATCTCATGCTTTGTCTTGTCTTGGCACAAAAAGCTTTTTGCCCAACTTGGCAGCTAACTATCTAGCTGCCTGCCCTAATCGATACCCCCTGATATGAGGGGCCAATATCTCCCTGATCCCCAGGCTTGGGCCGTTTCTTTCTTCACTAGCTAGCCGTGTTCTGTTTCCATGGCCGATTCTTGCACTCGCACATCGCCATGTGTGCATGGTCGATCCAACAATGTGTTCTTCTCATGTGTCCTTTCTGCCCCTTTAGATTGTGTGCAGCATTTCCTTGGTGGTGATTCTGGTGTTCCGAGGCGAAAACGCTGACAAGAAAATTAAGGTACTTCAGGTGTGGCGTTGCCTGAACAGCTAGCGTTTCTCTGGGATGGTTTGGTTATGGACTGTCCAACACACGGCCTTCCTAGGTTTTGATCTTTGTACGTGCCTTAGGGTACAAGGTCTTGTGGTAGCATTGTCTCGTGTTCAGGAACATGTTCAGCAACAAGGCCTAATGACCAAAGAATTGGGCAATTGTATGGACAGATTATCACTTTTCAAGGCAGGTTATTTGGCAATGGTGAGAGAACTTCTCAAATGATGACAGATTTTTAGATCAGAACAGAGTGATGTATCTGATGTTTTAGATATTTTTTTCCAGGATAACATCTTTGAATGATACTGAAGGAAACAATGCCTTGAAAAAGGCAAACTTGTTGTAAACTATAGAGAATATTAATGCAGTAATATAAGTGCAATTCCTATGTCTTACTGGTAATACTCAGGGGGGGGGGGGGTGGTTTTGCAAACAACCTAGCTAGTGGGAGTACATCTCTTTTTTTATTATTTTAATTTCTGGTATTATCAGGTGGCACTTTGTTGCCACATTGGAAATGCACTGCTCTTGTTGCACGGAGGAGGAGCATCTTTGGCTGATACAAACAAAGCGATCCGCCAACATTTTAAAAAGCTTGCAGATGTAGGTCGCTGGCAAATGACATCAGCATTACATCTCATAATACCTACTTCCAAAAACAACTTTAAACTCTTATTTCAGCGCGTTGTACCACCTGAATGAGGTAACTTTGGCAATTAGCACCTCAAACATGCCATTATCAGGCGGATGAAATGATGAATTGATGATAACAGGTGATCAGCCCACCTGCAGGAACTGTTAACAGGGTAGTCTAAGTATACTAGTACTCACTCCGTTACAAAATATAAAGATTTCTAGATTTGTTTAGCAATACTAAGATTAGTCAAAAATTTCTTTTTGTCATTTCAGTTGTCAATTTTTAAATTTTTTGAATTGCTTATATTCCCTTTTCAGCATTCTGATTTGGCTATAAAATCATTTAAACTAGCAGGATGGCCCACGTATTTGCATGGCTAGATTTAATTTATTTCAAGTTTTACTTCTAACCTTATGTATGTTCTTCAAACTCTAAAAGCAGGAAATAATTTACGTCTCTTAATTGTTGGCCATTTTAATAGAAACTCTATGAATATTATCTATTGATGAAATTGGTTCTACAGCATATATTATTGTGATTTAAGGATATAGTTTTTTGGCTAACTTTAATAATACTAAAGTCACCTGAATTCTCTCTATAGCAATTCCATCTAGATTTTTGTTAGTTTTCTATTTTCTATTTTTCAATTCCCAAAAATCACGATGTTTATGCGTAAAATACACTTTCTTTTCCCTCCCTTTTTCTCCTCAGCTATATCCTTTTTTTTTCTTCTGCACACCCAGGCGATCCAAAGACTGCAACCATGGCTACCCATGACAGCTTGCTTTAACTACTGCCCGCTACGAACTCACAACACCATGCAGTCTGCTCCCTTGTGTTTGCCCACTGCCACGCTTGAGCTATTCTGTCAACCCTTGGCCTCCCTTTAGCTTGCTCGTTGCTTCAAACATCAACTTCTTTAAAGCAAGCATGCTGTTATCGTTTGTGGCCTCTGCTCTCTCAAGCTAACTGTGGTTGCTTGCATCCCTCGATTCTCCTGACGCCACCATTGTTGTTGGTTGCTCTCGAACTCACTTGTTTGTTGCTGCCTTCTTGATCTCGCCGATGGCACCGCTGTCGTTTGCTTGCTACTCTCAGCTCACTTGTGTTTGTCGGCCTCCCTCGATCTCACCCGACGCCATGCGTAGTTTACAGAAAAAGATGCAATCTGTGATTGTATGGCTAATATACAGCCGATAAGTTAGAGTCTAGATTGAATGATTTCCATCCACTTTGTAATTGTTCTTTCTTTTTTTTCTGATTGGAAAGGCCTTAATATTTTCATGAGGACTAAGAGTCATTTTCTTTTCCTGGTCGGCTTATAGTCTATATTGACTGAATCCACCAGTCATGCAAAGTTGTTTATTTCTATTCTTTTTATACACAAATTTTGACACCATATGCAATTATGTTGATCAATATACACCGCTATAGTTTACACCAGCCAATGATCCATAGTGGTTTTGGGCTGTAACCGTATTGGAACATAAGCTGTTATGTGAGTATGTCCGCAATGCACAATTAATAGTCGATTGGCATTGTTTTTTTAGAAAGAAAGGAATTTGATATTAGAAGCTAAATTTCTATTATTATCTTTTAAAAAAAAAGAAAGGAGACTAAAGAGGTGGCAACCACTAATGCACAATGGTTTGTCCATACCTCAGCAGGGAAATTAAAATTCTACCATAGCTGGAGATGGACCTTAAGATTTCTGAACAATGTAAAGAATTGTAGTTTGTTTGGCTTCTAATACAACTAAGTAATTAATCTAAGCAATTATAATTTGGATTTACCATAAACAGTGATTTTTTATATTAATGTGATGGTTTCTGGGCCTTCAGACCGAACAAAAGCTAAATGGCACACTTTTGGGTGTACATGAGATTATATTGCTTTCTAACTATGCTTTGTTTCCGAGTTCTTGTTGTTAAATACATATGTCCTTAGCAATTTAAAAGCAAATGTTAAAAAATATACTACGATGAAAAAAAAGAAAAATCAACTTCAAATTATGTTTTAAAATTTAAATTTAGGCTGCGGCTTATAAATTGAAGGGTAAACTATAGAGGCGATTATTAGATAGTAGTATATCACCATATGGCCAAACTTTCTGCGTGCTATTCATCTTAGCCCAGCAGTGTTCTACACTTTGTTGTCCTACACGCCAACACAACCAATATGATTCAATCTGTACCCAGCAGCATATGTGCATATCAGAGAATGCAATATACATGTATATTAGCTGTCAATTTGATGCATGGTAGCTAACGGCCCTGATTTTTTTCTCATGAGATTATCAATTTTTCTTTGAATTAATTTTTGATTTTGTGATAGCTATTTGAGTTGTATAAATGGAGCTTTGTCGGGGGACGAAGCCTCGAACGGCGGAAGTCGGGAGACCCCCCTTTTGAGGTTCGGCCAGGGGAGCTGTTCCTCAGGTGCGCGAGGCGTTGGAGAAGATGAGAAAACTTCTGGCACAACAGACGGAGAAATTTAGCGAGAGGATTTATACAGGTTCAGGCCGCGGAGCGTAATACCCTACGTCCTGTGTGTACAGCTGTGTGGTGAGAATGGTAGGTTGTGTTAAAGGTGTACCCGGGGAGCTCGGAAGCCGTAGCCGGAGACTTGGGGAAGAAGAACAGTAAAGGTTGCCTTGTTGTCTATTGCTCGAAGCTTCTCTCTCCCCATCTGCGGGCATGGATCCTCCTTTATAGAGTTCAGGGGAGTCCACAGTGCCGATACGCGGAGGGGGATGTTTTCCGGTGAGCTCTCCTGTGCGCCCCTCCGCCTGCGACGCCCACGGCCGGAGTTGGGTGGAGCGTCCCGTCGCCTGTCCGCCTGTGACACCCATGCCGGAGTTGGTGCAGCAGGCGGTTAGGTCGCCTCGGAGAGCAGCCGCTGCAGGCGGCTAAAGTCGTGCAATGTGACCGAGCATACTGTACTGCCAGCGCGTGGAAGAAAGGAGGCTCTCTCAGTCAAAAAAGTCCTTCTGACTGCTCAGGGTTCTGTGCGGGTGGACAGGGGTGACGCGCCCTGTCACCACGCCGTCGGCTCACATAAATGCGGTGGTTGGTGATGGCCAGCTCGAGCCGGCTCCGGCGCCCGGGCGCCGCGCGCGTGAGCTCTTAGGCCGAGCGTCCCCCCGGCAGCGCCCGCAGCCTCAGGCGCTTAGAGAATAACTAGCGTGGCCAGTTGTTTTTTACACAGAAAGTGGGCCCCGGGGGGCTGGATATTGGCGCGGAGGCCCTTACGTTCCCAGAGAATGTGGGACCCCCCGTTCCGTTTCGCCGACAGCGCCCTGGGCCTGTTGCTCGACCGGGGCTTAATCCGGGCAGGAAAGGGCCATATCTCGGGGAAACGGAAAGGCGCGGGCCACCAGGCTTTAGCAGGGAACGAGGCGACGCCGTCGTAATTTTGCGCGGGGTAAGACGTGGCGAGGGGAGGTCTTCCATTCCGGTCCGCAATCGAGGGCCGTAATGGCGGAGTCGAAGGGGCGCTCCACGGGTTCTCCGAGGCTATAAGCAGCGAGCGGACGTAGCCGGCTTCCTCGCCCATTGCTGAGGTTGGGACTGCATTGCCTTAGCTGTTGCCTTGCGCCCAGAGCTCAGGCTTCCCCCGGGCGCGCTTCTTTCTGCTTGGCTCTTCCTTCTCCGCTCCCGTCGCCGTATTCACGATGCCGCGCGCACGGCCGCGTGGTACGGCGCTGGACGGCGGGGCGGTTCCGCCGTCGCGCGCCTGAATGACGACGCTGGGATGGAGCGGGTGAAGAGGATGATGCCGGCCGCCACGCGGTGGAGGGCGGCCCCGGAGGTGCGCCCTGGCGAGTCGAGGCCGGCGCCGCGAGGGGCCAACGAAGTAGTGTACTTCGTCGACTACGCGGTCGGCGGGCTTGTTCCGCCGTTCTCCGATTTCTTTTTCCAGGTGCTGGAGACGTACGAGGTGCAAATGATGCATCTGACTCCCAACGCCGTGATGGTGCTGGGGATTTTCGCGCACTTGTGCGAGATGTTTTGTGGGTGTGATGCCTCGTGGATCTTTTCCGGCGTTACTTCATCATGAAGAGCGGCCGAAGAACAAGGCCACCGACCTGCCGGAGCGGTGTAGTTGTGTGTACTTCCACGCCGCCCCGGCGTCGAGTTTCATCCCGATGGGCGCTTGCGAAACAAATGGGATTTATGGCGCCAGAATGGGTTTAGATCGGCGTTGATGCCAACGACCGGCTCCGGCTTGCCGACCGAGACGGCCCAGAAGGTGAAGAGCTGGACCGAGCCGCCGCCGGAAGACGCGCGGTTGGCGCCAGTGTTGGCGCGTGTCGCTGGCCTGGCGGCGGCGGGGTTAAATGCGTACATGGTCGTCGGTGACTTCCTCTGCCGGCGGCTGGCGCCGCTTCACAGGAGGCCCCGGGCCTGTTGGCTGTACACTGGGTCCCAAGATCTCTCCAGGACCCATCCCGACGACCTGAGTAAGGCGACGATGGGCCTGTTAATGGCGTCGGCGCTGGAAGGAGGGGGCGCGGCGGACCGCGCGCTCCCGAGCGGCGTGACGCCGCTTTGCAGCGACCGCGGTCGGGTGAGGATCCAGAAGGATCTCCCGCGATTTCGACGCCGTGGGCATCGTTGTTTCACAGATCACCCCAAGATCGTCGAGGTACCGACGTCTCGGAGGGAGCAGATGTGCCGGCTGAAGCGCCGGTGCCGTCGAAGAAGGAGGGGAAGCGACCGGCGGGGCCCGATCCAGGACTCGCGGCGGCCAAGAAAACGAAGGTCGTTGCTCCGGTGACCGTCATCCCGGCCGCTACCTCTCCGAGCCGCGCAGAGCCCGGGAGGACCGGGACTGCCATGGCGGCCACCGCTTGCGCGGCGCCGGCAGGCGTTGCTCGGCCGTGGCCCCCAGAGCCACGGGGGGCGACTCCGGCCCCCGGGGCCGGGTCACCGGAGGTCTCGGACGCGGGGGGCATCATTGAGCTGGCGTCGGAAACGCCAGAAGCACCGGCCACCGTCGCCGTCTCGGGCGCGCCGATAGGGAAGACAGGATCCCGCGGCGGGAGCCTGCTGTCCTTGAGTCCCAAGCCGTGGAGCTTCAAAGGGCCCCAAGGCTAGGTAAACGCGTTCGACCGCATTGGTTTCTTCTATCTAGCACATTCCCTCATGTGTTTATCGATCTGATCTTTTATCCGGCTGGTTTTCGGCCTTTACAGGAAGGCCAGGGGCGAATGAGGCGCCGTCGGCCCCGACCGGGGGCGGTGCAGCGGACGCGCTGACGGCTCCGCCGCGTCCCGCCACGCCCCTGCCATCGCCGGGCACGGTGGTGGATATGGAGGTCGCGGCGGCCGCGCCGGAGCGGGCCTCCGCGGGACCAAGTGCGGTCCCCGCTGCGGAGGGGAGAGAGGACGCCGGGGCCCCGCCGTGTCCCACAGGGGGGGAGCGGGCCCTGGTCCTTTTTGCTGCGCCGCGACCAGGCGCTGTGCGCAGGCCCGAAACACTGCATGCCGCGCTGGGGCAACTGGTCGTCGCCGCCGGCGAAGTACAGGTGGCGGTGTAGCGCCTCCCGCCCTGGCACCACCTGCAGCGATACCAGAGGGCAAGCGCCGTGGAAGATTGGCGTGAACCAAACTCCCACGGAACCGCGATGCCGGTACCAGTCCCAGGAAACCAAGCTGGTACCCGCGGTCAACTGAGATGTACCACAGCAATTAACTAATATACGAATATATATATACTATACCTTTATAAGTTGCGACTTCGGGCAAGCCCTGAGCAGCAACCGGCAAACAGAACCACAGCAGCGGAACGACAGCGCAGCGAGAACCCAATCCACAAGCAACGGCTTGGGACTAGGAAAGAAACCCTAATCTTCACTTCAACTTCAATCTTCCTGAATGAGGGGAGAAAAGGAATGGATTGAGTACATACGTACTCAGCAAGTCACAAAAAGTGTGGAACATGCAGGCTATCAAAGATAGGCTGGGGTTTATTTCGCAAACTTTTTCATTTGAAATCATTTTCGAAAACCTAAATGTGAGTTGTCTCAAAGTGACTGGAAGGAGGCTCTCGCCTCGATCCTGTCCGCGAATTGCTTTTCAACAACTCAAGCGGACGAAGCAAATTTTAATTGATCTCAAGTATTCTTATACCGCTTGTCGGATCACGACAGCGGCTCAGTGGATCTGCCTACAAGCAGCCTTCCACGGTATCAACATCTATTACTTTATTTTCAATTTCGTCCTCACTAGGACGTAATCTCCTCTTTCACTTTAGTCCCATCCGGGACATCATTTCATCTCATCTCATAACTCATATCGATGACTCTCCAAGCCATCCTTAATCTCAACTCAAACTGCTTCCACTCGGGGAGCCTAACTATGATGTCAATCGACATCCCGGGTCACACAGCCCCGTTTCAGACCACTCAGGTCATCCATCAGCCACAAAGGCCAATTCTGGTAACGATTCCCATACCACAAATCTCTTTCGCAAACACTTGCAAACAAATCTACGCTAGAGGAATCACCTCACATTGCCCGTAACCGTGGGCACGGCTGTTCGAACAGTTCATTGATCTTTGCAAAGATTGTACGCTTTACCCACACGACGCGAGCTTACTCCCACACTGATCAGGTGGGGAGGTTCGCGACAAAGCCTTTCCAAAGCCTTCCCAGGATAGCACGCTGCCCTATAAATGGGTGCTCACACTCAACCAAGTACCAGGAACTCACTTTCCTGTACTCAGGGACGGGGGTATATCGCCCTCTTGGCACCCAGCCAGTCCCACATTTATTAGCAACCGAACCATCCTGGGAACACTGATTACTCAGCCAGGGGTGTCCCATACCACCCGTGTGGTCGCACTGTGACATGCTCAGTGCAATTCCTCAAGGAATCGGTCCTTATATGCGAATACGAAGTGCCACCACACAGGCGATCACTTTGCACCGCACTTTCGCAAATAGATTTTGTTTTGCAAATCTCGCCGACATCGCATGTCGGGTTTTTAAAACCACTTTGAAACCCAAATTTTCCCAAATCGACAAACAATTGTGTTCTGAGTAGAACCATCGGAATCCATGCTCAGAGAGCACGATAACCGAGGTACCACGAAGTGGAGCGACAAGGAATAGGATATCAAAGTCCTACAGGATTTATGCAACTACCGGGCAGGTCCGTCGGTTCGACACGCAAACCGAGGCCAATCAATTTATCGTGCACACTAACAATGCAATTTTGCAAACAAAATATTTTAAATTTAGGAGCAATATGGTCAAGGAGTGACTTGCCTCAGACTTCGTCTTCAACCTTCGCGAAATCCGACGTCCAAAGAATTTCCGAAGCGTCGACTACGCGCGAAACGTGAGAAAAACACACAAACCCTAGAAATAATATACTATTATTAATAAATAATAGTGCCATGAGGTAGATCTTATTTTTAGAAAAATTTAGAGACTTGAACGGGCTCAATCGGAGTTACGGTTTGGAAGATATGATTTTTCGAAGCTTTAGGGAATTTCTGGAATAAGAATTGATTTATTGGAATTATTGGAAAAGGAATTAATTTGGAGAGGAATATTCTAGGAATTTGGGAACAGTGGCTGACAGGGGTGGCCCATTGGTCAGTGCCTGAGGAGAGAGAGAAAAAGAAGGGCTGGCCCACTTGTCATAGGTGCAAGAGAGAGGAACAGGGATTGGGGCCCACATGGAAGAGATGGAAATGGAAGGGGTGGTGGTCCACTTGTCAGAGACTAGAAGGATTAAAAAGGGGCCCATATGTCATTGACTCAGGGTTAATTGGAGTGGATTAATTAAATGGGACCCACATGACAGTGAAAAGGAGATAGTACTGTGCACTTGAGGGACGGACCCACTTGTAAGAGTGATTATGGATTAATCTTGTGGTCCCACTTGTCGGGGGGGTTAAATGGCTGGGCCCACATGCAGACACAGAGAGAGAGAGAGAGGAGAGGTGCCTGATGGCTACAGAAGACGGCCGGCAGAGATCGACGGCCGACGACGGCCGAGGTCGCGCCGACGAACGGCGGCGAGGGAGGACGGGCGACCAACTGGATTGGGATGCGGAGGAGATGGCGAGGATGATGGACGGCTCGGATTGGCACGGCGGCCACCGGAAGATGGTCAGCGACGGCTGTCCAGAGACGGCGGCGGCGGCGGAGGGATGAGCTCGTCGCCGACAACCATTTAGATGGCGGATTGGTTCGGGTTTGGTTGGTTTAGATGTGGTATCACACGAGGAAGCTAGGGGAGGGAATTGATTGGACTCTACCTTCAGCTCCGGTGAGATTCAGAGCGGCAGCAACGGCGAAAATCTGTGGCGCAATTTGGGCGTTTTGATTTTAGGGGCTAATCGATGGAGGGGAGTGGCGGTGGAGCTTCCTGGTGGCTTGGGGAGCTCGGTGGTGGTGGCGGATTGGGCCGGCAGTGGTTGAAATCGGTGATTAGAGCTTGGTCGGTGCTCTAATGGCGGCGGCGGAGAGAGGTTGTCGGTGTTTGGCTTGCTTGGGCTCGTTGCTTGGTGTCCGAAAGAAGGGGAAGGGCTGCTCTATTTATAGGAGAGCTCCGGTGCTAGCGGATAGAGGGCGGAGGCCGGGAGGAGATAAGCTCGAGCTCGATTGGCGAGGTGCATCAATGGCGCAGGTTTCTGTGGCTTGCGTCATGGGCGGCGAAGGCAAAAAAAAATGGGTCGGGGAAATGATGGTGAGGGGCTAGGACGAGGCACCCGTGCGTGCGCGTCGTCTCCGAGGTTCGGCACCGAGAGAGGGGAGAGAGATAGCGGCAGCGGCTAGCCCTTTTGACCGCGAGCTTGCAGCGGCGACGACGGGGCGTGTTTCGCGCTGAGAGGCGGGCGGCGGGGTGGATGATGATGTCCGCGCGGTTTTTATGGCGACGACCGTGTGGTATGAGCTTGCATAGGGAGGGAACAGGGAGAGGATTCGAGAAAGATCGAGAGAAGAGAGAGAGGGAGAGCGGCGACTGGAGGAGGAAGAAGACGAGGACGACGACGGGACTGACCAGCGGGACCGGGCGGCAGCGGGGATCTCGGCCGTTCGGTGTGAGCATCGGGCGGCCGAGGAGACAGGCGGCGCGGGGCGGCTGACATGCGGACCCGTGGGTTTTATCCCACGAGCGCGCCCGCGTGGGCCAAGCAGGCCGCGCAAGGAGGAGAAAGGAGCGGGCGAAAAGGAAGGGGGTCGGCCAACTTGCACAATAGAGTTTAATCTTTTCCCAGGAATTGTTTGGATGGGATTTTTGAAGAATGGATTTTGTAAATTGATTTAAATAGGATTTCAAATCCCTACAGAAATTTGGGAATTTTTGTGGAGGCTCTGGAGCTGATCTTGGAGAAATATGAAGGATATTTTTATTTGGAATATTATTCTCAGAAAATTTAAAACTAATGGGAATTTAAGATGGACTCATATATGCACATATATTCATGTATATATAGATATATATGAGAGAGGGATTCGAGGAGGGAATATTTAACTTGAATTTAATTCTTGGGATTTGAGGCAAATGTTGGGAAGAGGGTTCTCGATGGAATTTCACGGTTTTTGAGAGGAACAAAATCAGAGGATTTAAGTAGAGGGATTCAAGGGCGATTTCCGAAGGGTTTCATTGGAGGGCTTCGAATTGCAAAACTCGAACCCGAGGGCAAAGAAATTTTGGGAGGAGCGAAATAAGAGTATTTTGATCAAATCTTCAGAAGGGATTCGAAGGGGATTTTGATTTGGAATTTTTCAGAGGAAGTTTTTGAGAGAGACAATTGAATTGCAAAATTCGAGTCTCAGAATTCAGGAGAGAGTTTGGAAATGAGGATTCAGGGTGTCAAGGGATTTTGATCTGAGATCCACGGCACTTAGTCCTTAAGCACACGCAAAGATCCAAAATGTTTGAAATTAGGGTTTTTACGAAAATAGTTTTTAACGGCCCGGAAACCAGGGCGTTACAAACCTACCCCCCTTAAAAAGAATCTCGTCCCCGAGATTCGAGATAAGGGGAACCACGACGGCTACGGGGAGAACTACGGCACCCTATCTTACTAGGTCCTCGTCGGCTCTTTACATTATTCCGATCTTCATCCTTCGGGTCTTGGCAAAAGCTTCACGACATCCTGGCGAGTACGTCGGTCTTGACGCTTAATCTTCCAGGTCTTGTTGTAGGTTCATCTGCTCCGGTGGAACCTGATCTTCTGTTTCTTCGTCTATGGTCTCGAAGGTTAAGGCGTCTTGTACCTCTTCTGCATTTACGTGGTTGAGGCGAGATCTTCTGAAAACAGGCGAAGTCTGCGACACTGATCCGCTATTCTGTGGATTGACGCTCTTGGGACCGATCGTGGGAACTCTATTACTTCCTATATTGGATTGCACCGGTCGGGTATCGCCTTGGCCTTGAGGGCATTGTCGAGAGTAATGTCCCATCTGATGGCAACGGAAACACTCGACTTCGGCCAAGCTTCTGGTTGGTACGGCTGGTGTCGTGGAGTTACTTCCTCCACTATTACCATTGCTGACACCTGACATTTGCTGTGGGGGTCTTGGAGTAGATGGGCGAGGGACGAATCCAGTAAAAGGGGCATACTGGGTTGGGCCTCTATTAAACTGTCTGGATGGGTTGGTTCTTCGAAGAGTTCCATCCTTTTGTTGGAAACCAAGCTGTGAGGCTCTTCGTTTCCTTATGTCCACTATTTCTCTGTCAGCTTCTTCTACCAATAGAGCCTTGTTGATCATATGCTGAAATGTTGGGAACTCATGTGCCACGAGTTGAAGTCTTACATCCACGTTCATTCCTTTCAGAAACTTCCGTATCTTCTTCTTGTCTGTATCTACTTCTTCAGGGGCATATCGAGCCAACTTATGGAAGTGACTCAGGTATTCATTAATACTGCTATGCCCTTGCTTGAGGTTGTTAAATTCGTCCTTTTTCATGTCGATTATACTCTCAGGAACGTACGATGCTCGAAAAGCTTCCGCGAATTCCTTCCATTCGATGGTCGCGGCATTTTCATGTGCGGCACAATAATTTTCCCACCATTCCGCGGCTGGTCCTCTTAATTGATGGGCCGCGTAGAGGGTTTTCTCTATTGGGGTGCATTGTACCAGGTTTAACTTCCTTTCCACGTCTTTCAGCCAATCATCTGCTTCTACTGGCTCGACGGTGTGGGAGAACTCAGGGGGTCTTGACCTTAGGAAGTCTATCAGCTTGGATCTTCCATTGTTTTGGTAAGGTTGAGGTTGTTGGGGTTGCACTTGCCCTTGTTGTAATCCTGCTAGAGTTTGGGCTATTCCTTGTAGGATCTGAGTTTGCATAGCCAGGAGTTGTTGGAGGTTCAGGGGAAGTGGTGGAGGTGGGGGAAACTCAGGTTGGTTCGTGTCTGCATTCTGATTGACGGGTTCATTAGCGTCTTCATGTCCATTATCTGCTACTTGGTCTATATTCTGATCCTCGTGGAGGTTATGGTTGGCTGCTTGAACTGGGTCATCCTCATATCCGAAGCGGTTAGGGACACGGACTTGACGACGGGCACGACGAGCCATTCTAACCCAGAAAAGGTCAAGGTAAGAGGGAAATTACTAGGAAAGGAGAGAACAGAAGAGAAGAAAAAGAAATATCCCCACGAAAAATTCTTTTCGCAAACGAGAAGACCAAAATAGGTGTGGCCAAGTCCAGGACTGGAACACACCATGCAAGAACGAACTACCAAACATTACACACTCACACACTATCTTCGCGAAACTCCTAACGAGTTCGCGACGATTTCTAAGGTTAAACTCTTCTTGCTTTCATCTTCATGTCCTGTCTCGAGTACGGCGAATACTCCACGTCTTCAGGCGAAGATTCCATGTCCTCAAGTGAGAAAGGGAAAAGGGATATCTAACTTCTATGATTTTGAGGGGGTGAAGGAGTAGAAAATTCTTTTTGCAAATTTAGAGTGAGAGAAGAGAGCAGAAAATTTTCGCAAATAGCCTTTACATTTAAATATATTGTCCTTAAAGGCATCCTATGAGAGAAGGGGTTTCGTTCCTATACCAAACCTATGCTCTGATACCACCTCTGTAGCGCCTCCCGCCCTGGCACCACCTGCAGCGATACCAGAGGGCAAGCGCCGTGGAAGATTGGCGTGAACCAAACTCCCACGGAACCGCGATGCCGGTACCAGTCCCAGGAAACCAAGCTGGTACCCGCGGTCAACTGAGATGTACCACAGCAATTAACTAATATACGAATATATATATACTATACCTTTATAAGTTGCGACTTCGGGCAAGCCCTGAGCAGCAACCGGCAAACAGAACCACAGCAGCGGAACGACAGCGCAGCGAGAACCCAATCCACAAGCAACGGCTTGGGACTAGGAAAGAAACCCTAATCTTCACTTCAACTTCAATCTTCCTGAATGAGGGGAGAAAAGGAATGGATTGAGTACATACGTACTCAGCAAGTCACAAAAAGTGTGGAACATGCAGGCTATCAAAGATAGGCTGGGGTTTATTTCGCAAACTTTTTCATTTGAAATCATTTTCGAAAACCTAAATGTGAGTTGTCTCAAAGTGACTGGAAGGAGGCTCTCGCCTCGATCCTGTCCGCGAATTGCTTTTCAACAACTCAAGCGGACGAAGCAAATTTTAATTGATCTCAAGTATTCTTATACCGCTTGTCGGATCACGACAGCGGCTCAGTGGATCTGCCTACAAGCAGCCTTCCACGGTATCAACATCTATTACTTTATTTTCAATTTCGTCCTCACTAGGACGTATCTCCTCTTTCACTTTAGTCCCATCCGGGACATCATTTCATCTCATCTCATAACTCATATCGATGACTCTCCAAGCCATCCTTAATCTCAACTCAAACTGCTTCCACTCGGGGAGCCTAACTATGATGTCAATCGACATCCCGGGTCACACAGCCCCGTTTCAGACCACTCAGGTCATCCATCAGCCACAAAGGCCAATTCTGGTAACGATTCCCATACCACAAATCTCTTTCGCAAACACTTGCAAACAAATCTACGCTAGAGGAATCACCTCACATTGCCCGTAACCGTGGGCACGGCTGTTCGAACAGTTCATTGATCTTTGCAAAGATTGTACGCTTTACCCACACGACGCGAGCTTACTCCCACACTGATCAGGTGGGGAGGTTCGCGACAAAGCCTTTCCAAAGCCTTCCCAGGATAGCACGTTGCCCTATAAATGGGTGCTCACACTCAACCAAGTACCAGGAACTCACTTTCCTGTACTCAGGGACGGGGGTATATCGCCCTCTTGGCACCCAGCCAGTCCCACATTTATTAGCAACCGAACCATCCTGGGAACACTGATTACTCAGCCAGGGGTGTCCCATACCACCCGTGTGGTCGCACTGTGACATGCTCAGTGCAATTCCTCAAGGAATCGGTCCTTATATGCGAATACGAAGTGCCACCACACAGGCGATCACTTTGCACCGCAGAGTCTTTCGCAAATAGATTTTGTTTCGCAAATCTCGCCGACATCGCATGTCGGGTTTTTAAACCACTTTGAAAACCCAAATTTTCCCAAATCGACAAACAATTGTGTTCTGAGTAGAACCATCGGAATCCATGCTCAGAGAGCACGATAACCGAGGTACCACGAAGTGGAGCGACAAGGAATAGGATATCAAAGTCCTACAGGATTTATGCAACTACCGGGCAGGTCCGTCGGTTCGACACGCAAACCGAGGCCAATCAATTTATCGTGCACACTAACAATGCAATTTTTGCAAACAAAATATTTTAAATTTAGGAGCAATATGGTCAAGGAGTGACTTGCCTCAGACTTCGTCTTCAACCTTCGCGAGAATCCGACGTCCAAAGAATTCCGAAGCGTCGACTACGCGCGAAACGAGAGAAAAACACACAAAACCCTAAAAAAAATAATATACTATTATTAATAAATAATAGTGCCATGAGGTAGATCTTATTTTTAGAAAAATTTAGAGACTTGAACGGGCTCAATCGGAGTTACGGTTTGGAAGATATGATTTTTCGAAGCTTTAGGGAATTTCTGGAATAAGAATTGATTTATTGGAATTATTGGAAAAGGAATTAATTTGGAGAGGAATATTCTAGGAATTTGGGAACAGTGGCTGACAGGGGTGGCCCATTGGTCAGTGCCTGAGGAGAGAGAGAAAAAGAAGGGCTGGCCCACTTGTCATAGGTGCAAGAGAGAGGAACAGGGATTGGGGCCCACATGGAAGAGATGGAAATGGAAGGGGTGGTGGTCCACTTGTCAGAGACTAGAAGGATTAAAAAGGGGCCCATATGTCATTGACTCAGGGTTAATTGGAGTGGATTAATTAAATGGGACCCACATGACAGTGAAAAGGAGATAGTACTGTGCACTTGAGGGACGGACCCACTTGTAAGAGTGATTATGGATTAATCTTGTGGTCCCACTTGTCGGGGGGTTAAATGGCTGGGCCCACATGCAGACACAGAGAGAGAGAGAGAGGAGAGGTGCCTGATGGCTACAGAAGACGGCCGGCAGAGATCGACGGCCGACGACGGCCGAGGTCGCGCCGACGAACGGCGGCGAGGGAGGACGGGCGACCAACTGGATTGGGATGCGGAGGAGATGGCGAGGATGATGGACGGCTCGGATTGGCACGGCGGCCACCGGAAGATGGTCAGCGACGGCTGTCCAGAGACGGCGGCGGCGGCGGAGGGATGAGCTCGTCGCCGACAACCATTTAGATGGCGGATTGGTTCGGGTTTGGTTGGTTTAGATGTGGTATCACACGAGGAAGCTAGGGGAGGGAATTGATTGGACTCTACCTTCAGCTCCGGTGAGATTCAGAGCGGCAGCAACGGCGAAAATCTGTGGCGCAATTTGGGCGTTTTGATTTTAGGGGCTAATCGATGGAGGGGAGTGGCGGTGGAGCTTCCTGGTGGCTTGGGGAGCTCGGTGGTGGTGGCGGATTGGGCCGGCAGTGGTTGAAATCGGTGATTAGAGCTTGGTCGGTGCTCTAATGGCGGCGGCGGAGAGAGGTTGTCGGTGTTTGGCTTGCTTGGGCTCGTTGCTTGGTGTCCGAAAGAAGGGGAAGGGCTGCTCTATTTATAGGAGAGCTCCGGTGCTAGCGGATAGAGGGCGGAGGCCGGGAGGAGATAAGCTCGAGCTCGATTGGCGAGGTGCATCAATGGCGCAGGTTTCTGTGGCTTGCGTCATGGGCGGCGAAGGCAAAAAAAAATGGGTCGGGGAAATGATGGTGAGGGGCTAGGACGAGGCACCCGTGCGTGCGCGTCGTCTCCGAGGTTCGGCACCGAGAGAGGGGAGAGAGATAGCGGCGGCGGCTAGCCTTTTTGACCGCGAGCTTGCAGCGGCGACGACGGGGCGTGTTTCGCGCTGAGAGGCGGGCGGCGGGGTGGATGATGATGTCCGCGCGGTTTTTATGGCGACGACCGTGTGGTATGAGCTTGCATAGGGAGGGAACAGGGAGAGGATTCGAGAAAGATCGAGAGAAGAGAGAGAGGGAGAGCGGCGACTGGAGGAGGAAGAAGACGAGGACGACGACGGGACTGACCAGCGGGACCGGGCGGCAGCGGGGATCTCGGCCGTTCGCGTGTGAGCATCGGGCGGCCGAGGAGACAGGCGGCGCCGGGGCGGCTGACATGCGGACCCCGTGGGTTTTATCCCACGAGCGCGCCCGCGTGGGCCAAGCAGGCCGCGCAAGGAGGAGAACAGGAGCGGGCGAAAAGGAAGGGGGTCGGCCCAACTTGCACAATAGAGTTTAATCTTTTCCCAGGAATTGTTTGGATGGGATTTTTGAAGAAATGGATTTTGTAAATTGATTTAAATAGGATTTCAAATCCCTACAGAAATTTGGGAATTTTTGTGGAGGCTCTGGAGCTGATCTTGGAGAAATATGAAGGATATTTTTATTTGGAATATTATTCTCAGAAAATTTAAAACTAATGGGAATTTAAGATGGACTCATATATGCACATATATTCATGTATATATAGATATATATGAGAGAGGGATTCGAGGAGGGAATATTTAACTTGAATTTAATTCTTGGGATTTGAGGCAAATGTTGGGAAGAGGGTTCTCGATGGAATTTCACGGTTTTTGAGAGGAACAAAATCAGAGGATTTAAGTAGAGGGATTCAAGGGCGATTTCCGAAGGGTTTCATTGGAGGGCTTCGAATTGCAAAACTCGAACCCGAGGGCAAAGAAATTTTGGGAGGAGCGAAATAAGAGTATTTTGATCAAAATCTTCAGAAGGGATTCGAAGGGGATTTTGATTTGGAATTTTTCAGAGGAAGTTTTGAGAGAGACAATTGAATTGCAAAATTCGAGTCTCAGAATTCAGGAGAGAGTTTGGAAATGAGGATTCAGGGTGTCAAGGGATTTTGATCTGAGATCCACGGCACTTAGTCCTTAAGCACACGCAAAGATCCAAAATGTTTGAAATTAGGGTTTTTACGAAAATAGTTTTTAACGGCCCGGAAACCAGGGCGTTACAGGCGGCCCGCCGCGAGTCGCGCGAGTCCGCTCGGCTCCGGGCGGAGCTCGAGAGGGGGCAGGCGGCGATCACGGTGGCAGCGGAGAGTCTCGTTTTCCGTACGATTGCCACTGAAATCCTTGTGTTGACCCGCCGTCAGGAAATCGAGGCGGCGGAGGGGCGCATCGCCCAATTGGAAATTGCCGCCAAGATCGCCGCCGACGAGGCCTCCCGCGCCCGGTCCGAGGCGGAGGCGCGGGGAAAGGAGATGACTTCCCGGGAGGACCGTCTCCGGGGCGAGGAGGCCGATCTTGCGGCCCGGGAGCGCGAGGTCAGCGCGCGGGAGGTAGCCGTGGCGGTGAATGAGGAGGCCGCCAAGCTTTCCAACGCCATGGCCCAGGACAGCGCATGGCGCCTCCGGGATCAGGAGAAGAGGCTGGCGACCTGGGAAGAAAGCCTTGCAGCATGGGAGTCCGACCGCCGACGAGAGGGCGAGCAGGCGAAGATGCTGGCCGCCGACCTAGACGCCAAAGCCGAGGCCCTCGGGACACGAGAGGCGATTCTCGAGGAGAAAGAGGACTCCATGGCTCGGCGGGAGGCGGCGGTGAAGGCTGCCGAGGCCCGGCAGGCGGAGAAGGAGGTCTCCTGGAAACGCACGGCCGACCTTGAGGCCGTGGCGCGCGGGGCCGCCGTGCGGGCCGTGTCAAGCGGCTCCCCGTCATCGGCAGGCGCGGCCAGCTCAACCGAGGAGCTGGCCAGGGCGGAGGGACGGCTGAGATTTGTGCAAGGTAGCCTCGCCCTCCGAAAGAATCTCGACGACGAGGTTGCAGCTTGCCTGGGGCGGTACAGCTCCGATGTCCGGGGGTGTCTCAAACGCATCGGCGTCCGGGCACCTCCGCAGAGGACCGACCTACCCAGGGGGGTCGGCGAGGCGCTGGTGGAGCTCGGCGACTTGCTGGATACGCTGGACCTGCTCCCCCAGCAAATTCATGAAGTCCTGGAGAAGGAGGGAACAGAGCTTGCCTCGCGGGTGGCGGAGTACGTCCTTGGCTGCTACCGGGCTCGAGACGCGAAGTTTTCCCTGGCCCCGGTGCTGGAGGGATTCCCCACCGATGGGGAAGAGGAGGCTCGGAAGGCCGTGGCCGACGCTGCTGCGACGGTGGCCAGATTCTTTAACCGGGGGGAACACCCGGAGAAGCCAGGGACCGACGATTCCGGCGAAGAGACCGGGCCCGAGGAGTGACCTTCCCCCGTGCGGCGACAGCTGTGGTCCTCCGCGCATGCTTGTATTTTGACTTCACCTGTTTTGTACAAAGAAAGACATCCGTGTGTGTATATAACAATGTTTGTGTTTTTCGCACCTTGGATGATTGCGTCGCCTGCTCCGGGATTTCAGCCAGTTGACTCGGAAGGTTCAATCCGTGAGGGGCGGTCCGAATTTAGGCATTCGGTCGGGATGTCTTGGGGCAACCGCTAGACCGGTCACCGGCCCGGATCTGCTCCCGCCAGGTGGGGGATGTTCCGGGGTTGGCCCCGTAGACGCTGCATAGGTTAGGTATGGCCCAAGCGTTAAGCTCGTGCCCTTTGGCTCGCCGAGAGCCTCTTGGAGACCGACCTCGACCGGGCACTGGGTCGCCGGGTAGCGAAACACCCGGCACCTTGGCGGTGGCAGGGGAGGAGCTGGCCGGCCGGGCACCGCTGCCCGCCCCGGGAATCTAAGCTGGCCCGACGGGGGGCGCTGCCCGAGACCCCGGGGCATCGGCAGTGTCCGGGGCACGGTCCACGACCCGGTCACCAGGCCATGGTAACCGGGGCGGCACTGACCCAGCAGCCCATATGCGCGGCTTCGGCAAATCCCACTTGCTCCCGGGGCCGAGGAGAGCGAAACGCGTGGTCGTAGAAAAGAGAAAAGATAGACAGCCGAACAAGCGTAAAGTTGAATGAGGTGCGTATCTGGATGTCGACGAACATGGTGCGGTTGCGCGGGTACGACCTCGGGCCGGAGCACTGTCAGCTCTTAGCTGGGCCTGAGGACCGCCCAGAGACGGAAACGCCTTCCTGGGCATACTCGCTTCGGGCCCCTAGTCCTGGGAACCGGCTGCGCGGGCACGACCTCGGGGTAGGGGTTACTGCCAGCTCTATGCTCGTCTGGGAACCTCTCGGAGATGGTGCGCTCGCCTTCTCACTTAGCGCCCCGGGTCCCTGGGGCCTTCTCGGGGTGCTGTAGGCCCAGCACCCTTCTTAACCCTTCCGGGGGAGACCTGGTCTGCACACGATGGACCGTGAGAGTATATGGCTCGTCCCTTTGTCTACTCCGTGCTACGAGCCGTGGGGTCAATCACCTCCCGAAGGCATCCTCCCGGTCGCGACCGTGCAGAGGAGAGGGTTACGCACAAGCATTTCGCCCCCAACCTCCGGAAAGGACCGGTCCCGAAGCTAGCCAGGCAGGGCGTCGGAGCCGCAGGAGCGCGGGGTCGACGATGCCCTGGACCTAGCATGTCGGGGCTCGATCACCCGTCGGCAAGGGACTGATGACAATGCGCAGACCCCAACCGCCGCACGGGCGCGGCCCGGGTACACCCCCAAGGGATGGGGCACCCACGGGTGCAACACACGGAAAAGGACAAAGGGCAAGACTAAAGAGGATATTTGAAAAAAGCTGTATTGAAAAAAGCTGTTTTTATGAAATGTACACATATGGGGGCCCCCGGCCAGCGTTGAGTTTTTGGAGGGAACCGACGCTGGCCCGAGCTCCCTACAACTTACGGGATATGTTTATGGATAAAACTTGCGAAGATGTTCGATATTCCAAGGATTGGGAAGCGGGGTCCCATCCTCCTGGCCCAGTCTTACCGAGCCCGGTCGGGAGACACCGATCACCAGGAAGGGGCCTTCCCACATGGGGGAAAGCTTATTCCTTCCGGCACGTGTAAGGACACGGCGGAGGACTAGGTCCCCGACCTGGAGTGATCGGGCCCGAACCTTACGCTGGTGGTAGCGTTTAAGGCTCTGCTGGTAACGCGCGACTCGGAGCGAGGCGCGTCGTCTTCGCTCCTCGAGGAAGTCGAGGTTGTCAAGCTGCATGTTGTCGTGGTCGATGTTGTCGCTGTAGCGCTGTACCCGGGGGGAGCCGAAGGTGAGTTCTGACGGCAGAACGGCCTCGGCCCCGTATACCAGGAAAAACGGGGTCTCCCCGGTCGCCCGGCTCGGTGTGGTACGATTGGCCCACAAGACGGCTGGGAGCTCGTCGATCCACTTGACGCCGTGTTTCTTGAGGTCGTTGTAGGACCTTGTCTTGAGGCCCCGTAGGATCTCAGCGTTTGCCCTCTCGGCCTGCCCATTGCTGGTAGGGTGGGCAGGGGAGGCGAAGCAGAGCTTAATGCCGATGTCGGAGCAGTATTCGCCGAAGAGCTCGCTCGTGAACTGCGTGCCGTTGTCGGTGATAATGCGGTTGGGGATCCCGAAGCGGCTGGTGATTCCCCGGATAAACTTGAGCGCTGAGTGCTTGTCGATGTCGATTACGGGGAACGCCTCCGGCCACTTCGTGAACTTGTCGATGGCGACATAGAGATGCCGATAACCCCCAACTGCCCGGGGAAAGGGGCCGAGGATATCGAGTCCCCAGACCGCGAAGGGCCAGGACAGGGGATCATCTGGAGTGCTTGCGCAGGCTGGTGGCTCTGTTTGGCATGAAACTGGCACGCGCGGCAACGTTGGACGAGGTCGAACGCGTCCTGCAAGGCCGTGGGCCAATAAAATCCATGCCGGAAAGCCTTACCGACCAGGGATCGAAATGCGGCGTGACTGCCACACTCCCCTTCGTGGATGTCGGCGAGGATCTCGACTCCGGAGTCGCGCGGAACGCACTTGAGCAGGACGCTGTTGGCGCCACGCCGGTAGAGGTCCCCTTCTACCAGGACATAGCGCTTAGATAAGCGAGCGATCCTTTCTGCTTCCACGTCGTCTTCAGGGAGATGTGCTCGGAGTAGATACGCCCGGATTTCGTCCATCCAGGAGGGCGCGCTGGGTCCGGCCGCGAGGACCAAGTCCTGGGGCCGGGAGCGCGTGTCAGGCTCAGGCCCGGGCTCAGGGGTTGAGCCCGGGGTCCCGGATAAGCACGCCGAGGAGGTCTCGAGGGCTTCCTGGAAAATCCCCGAGGGGACAGGCGCCCGCGAGGAAGCCAGTCTTGAGAGCTCGTCGGCGGCTAGGTTGCGACTGCGAGGGACGTGGCGAAGCATGAGGTCGTCGAAACGGCGCTCAAGCCTCCGCACTTCGTCCACGTATGCGGCCAATTGGGGGTCCAGGGTCTGGTACTCCCCGGACACCTGGTTGATGACGAGCTCGGAGTCGCCTTGCGCGCATAGCCGTCGCACCCCGAGGGCGATCGCGGCCCGGAGGCCGGCGAGAAGGCCCTCGTACTCAGCCATGTTGTTGGTGGCCCCGAAGTTGAGGTGGACGACGAAGCGGAACTCATCCCCGGCGGGCGATACGAGGACGATCCCGGCCCCGGCGCTGGGACGGCAAGCCCGCCGGGCGCAGGAGCCGTCGAAGTTCATTATCCAGTGGAGGCGTAGGTCAGGAGGCAGCTCGGGGCCGGGAACCCGGCATCCAGCACAGGGTCCGGCTCGGGCCCCGGGGTCCATTCCGCTAAAAAATCCGCCAGGACTTGGCTTTTGATGGCGTTGCGCGCTTGGAAGCGGAGGTCGAACTCAGCGAGCTCGACCGCCCACTTAGCGACGCGGCCGGTTCCCTCCCGGTTATGCAATATCTGCCCGAGGGGGAAGGATGTGACTACGAATACCTTGTGCGCCTGGAAGTAATGGCGAAGTTTCCTGGACGCGATGAGAACAGCGTAGAGCATCTTTTGCGCCTGGGGGTAGCGCGATTTGGCGTCACGGAGTACCTCGCTGACGAAGTACACCGGCTTCTGTTGTGTGTTTCCCGAAGCCGGCCCGACAAGGGCCGGGGGCCCGGGCTCAGCTCCCCCGGGAGGGAGCGAGCTCTCGCCTATGGGGACAGGTATGGAGCTGGGACATTGGGGCCCCGGGCGTAATGTTGGGATGGTCCCGGGCGCCGCGTTCCCGGGCTCGCACTCGCCTTGGCGAGGCTGCCCAGGTTCGGGCTCCACGGTGGCGGGCCCGGGAGGTGAATCCCGGGCGGCCCGCCTGCTTGGCAAGGGGCGCTCGACGACGAGCGCCGCGCTTACCACCTGCGGGGTTGCCGCGATGTAGAGCAACAAGGGCTCGTCTGGTGCCGGTGCCACGAGGACAGGGGGCGTAGTTAGGTACCTCTTGAGCTCATCAAGGGCTTGATCCGCCTCATCCGTCCAGGCGAACTGCCCGGATTTCTTGAGAAGTTTGAATAGGGGGAGGGCACGCTCCCCAAGCCTGGAGATGAACCGACCTAGTGCGGCCACGCACCCGGTCAGTTCTGGGCCTCCCGTAGCCTCGTCGGGGGGCGCATGCGATCGATCGCCGCTATCTTCTCCGGGTTTGCCTCAATGCCGCGGCTGGACACGAGGAACCCGAGGAGCTTGCCGGCCGGGACCCCGAAGACGCACTTGTTCGGGTTCAGCTTCATCCTTGTGCATCGAAGGTTACTGAACGTCTCGGCCAGATCATGGAGCAGGGTGGCGCGGTCGCGCGACTTCAATACCAAATCGTCGACGTAGGCCTCCATGTTGCGACCAAGCTGCGATTCAAATGTTACACGGACAGCACGCTGGAAAGTGGAACAAGCATTCTTCAACCCAAAAGGCATGCACATATAACAGAAGGCCCCCTGGGGGGTAATAAAAGAAGTTTTTTCCTCATCCTCCTCTGCCATGCGGATCTGATGGTATCCTGCATAAGCATCAAGAAAGCACAAAAGGTCGCACCCCGCGGTGGAGTCGACTATCTGGTCTATGCGAGGCAGAGGGAATGGGTCTTTGGGGCAAGCCTTGTTGAGGTCGGTGTAGTCTATGCACATTCGCAGCTTCCCGTTGGATTTGGGGACGACGACTGGGTTGGCCAGCCATTCCGGGTGGACGACCTCGCGGATGAAGCCGGCCAGCAGAAGTTTGTGGATCTCCTCTCGGACGAAGGCCTGGCGCTCTGGGGCCTGTCGTCGTACCTTCTGCCGCACCGGGCGCGAGCCCGCGCGGATGGCCAAGCGGTGCTCAATCACCCCCCTGGGGACCCCGGGCATGTCCGACGGTTGCCAGGCGAAGACGTCGGTGTTTGCCCGGAGGAAGGCGATGAGAGCGCTTTCCTATTTGTCGTCCAGCGAACCGCCAACCTTGACGGTCCGGGACGGGTCGTCGCCGAGGACTACCTCCTTGACTAGCTCCGCATCGGTGGCGACGATGCGCGGCTTGGGGGCGCGGCGTAGCGAAGGCCCCGCGCCTCCCGCCACGTCAGGAGCTGCAGGGGCGATGTCGGCCGCACGCTGCTCGGCGCACGAGAGGGCGGCTTTCACGTCCCCAAGAACTGTGATCGGGCCCGAGGGGCCTGGGAGCTTCATGGTTAGGTACGCGTAGTGCGTAACAGCCATAAACTTCACCAACGCGGGGCGTCCAAGGACCGCGTTGTATGGGAGGTTGCACTCGGCAACGTCGAAAATGACGTGCTCGGTGCGGAAGTTGCCACGGTCACCGAAGGTGACGGGCAAGGAGACCTGGCCGAGAGGCCAAGTGAGACCCTTGGTAATCCCGATGATGGGCAACGAGGGCGCGAGACTCGTCCCCGGGGCCTTGATCTTCTCAAAGACCTCGGGGGAAAGGATATTGAGGGCGGCGCCCCGTCGACGAGGACGCGGCCCACCTTCACGTTGCATATGGTGGGGGAGACCGCCAGGGCGAGCTGTCCCTCCCCAGGTACCCGGGCTGGATGGTCCGTGGGGCCGAAGGTGATCGGAAAATCCGACCACTTCAGCCTCCGGGACGCCGCCGGCCCCGGGGTCGCGGCTAACAGCTCGCGCTTCATGGCCTTGAAGCCACGGCGCGAGGGGTGAGCGTGTGCCCCGCCATCAAGGGTGGCGATGACATTCTCGGGTTCTTGGAACTCGAGAGGGTGCTCCGGATTGGGAGCGGGCTTGTCCTGCTGCCGCTCCTGTTGGAACTTCTTAGTGCGCTCGGCCAGGTTCTGGACGGCGCGGCACTCTGTGAGGTCGTGGCGGTCCGTCTCGTGGACGGAGCACCATTTCCGGCCCGCAGCCGGCGGCGGTGGCGCACGCTCAGCCTTCTGCCGTTTGCCGCCGTAGTCGTCTTGGCGGGCGGCGCGGCCCCGGGGGGCCGCCAGACGCCGCCAAGGCGAAGTTCTCGGCGACCTCCTTGCCCTTCTGGCGCTTCCGCCTGTCCCGCCGCGCCGCGGAACGTGAGGCCTCGCCCTCTTCCCCAGGGTCCTCGGCGAGGACCTCAGGACGCGGCTTGTTCCACGCCCGGGCTTCCTCCTTGCGGGCGCAGTGGTCGGCAAGGCTGAACAGTTCCGCCGTGGTTTGGACGTCGCGGGTGCCCATCTTTTCGAGCATGCGCTGGTCGCGCACGCCCGAACGGAACGCGTGGATAACCGCGTGGGGGGCGATGTGAGGGATTGTGTTGCGTACCTGGCTGAAACGCTGCAGGAAATGCCTCAACGCCTCACCCCTACTCTGACGTAGGGCGTGGAGGTCCGCTTCTGTCCCAGGGCGCGGGAAGGTGCCCTGGAAATTTGCCACAAACTGGTGGCAAAGGTTCTCCCACGAGCGGATGGATCCCTCGGGGAGGCTCATCATCCAGGAGCGAGCCTGGGCCTTGAGGGCGACGGGGAAATAGTTCACCATCACCTTCTCGTCTCCGCCCGCCGCCCGGATGGCAGTGGCATATATCTGCAAGAACTCCGTGGGGTCCACGGAGCCGTCGTACTTCTCCGGCAAGTTGGGCCGGAACATAGCCGGCCAGCGAACCTGCCGCAGGCCTGGGGAGAGTGCCAGGCAACCCGAGCAGCCGTACTGGGTAGGCTCTGGTGACGAATAGCGGTTTCCCACTAGTGGTTCGGAGCTGGAGGCCGGAGCCTCGGAATGCCTGACGACGTCCTTGCGCCGCTCACGCTGGCGCTCCATTGTGACCCGGGCGTCTTCGTGGGCCCGGGTCCGGTCGAGCCGGTTGCGGAGGTCGCCCGGGCCCCGGGATTTGTCCTGGCCCGGGGCGGTCGGCCGGCTCGCGCTAGAGGTCGCGCGGTCGGAAATCCCAGCGCTTGTATGGCCGCCGGCGGTGACCCGGCGGTGGGCGGTGCCTACCAAGTTGGCGATCTCGCTAATCCACCGCCGCCCCCGGCCTCCATCCCCGGCAAATGTTGGGGGGTGTCGCAGGAGGGCTTCCGCCGCCAAGAGGGCTTCCTGCGGTGTCGCGGAATGGAAGTGGAGGCTGCGACGTGCCGTGGGACGGCGCCTTTGTTCGCGCCCTATGGATGAGGCGGCGGCGGACCCGGCGGGGCACTTGCCGGCCCCCTCGGCGAGGGAAGGGGCCGAGGCCGCACCACCAGGCCGCCGCGGGGCGCGCTTTGCCCGCCTGGTACGCGCCGCGCGCCCCCAGGAAGGCGAAGAGGGAGAAGGTGACGGGCTTGCCTCTGGGCCCACGTTGCCCAGCGGGGTGTAGTCGCCGGACTCCTCGTCGGAATCCCGCGGACGATGGCCTCCAGCCATGAAGGGCGACGGTGTCGGGAGCGTCTGCGTCCGACCTGAGGAAGAAAACTCCCCCTACCTGGCGCGCCAGCTGTCGGGGACGAAGCCTCGACGGCGGGAAGTCGGGAGACCCCCCTTTTGAGGTTCGGCCAGGGGAGCTGTTCCTCAGGTGCGCGAGGCGTTGGAGAAGATGAGAAAACTATGGCACACAGAGGAGGCGAGAGGATTTATACAGGTTCAGGCCGCCGGAGCGTAATACCCTACGTCCTGTGTGTACGCTGTGTGGGAGAATGTGTACGGTTGTGTTACAAGGTGTACCCGGGGAGCTCGGAAGCGTAGCCGGGAGACTTGGGGAAGAAGAACAGTAAAGGTTGCCTTGTTGTCTATTGCTCGAGCTTCTCTCTCCCCCATCTGCGGCATGGATCCTCCTTTATAGAGTTCAGGGGAGTCCACAGTGCCGATACGCGGAGGGGGATGTTTTCCGGTGAGCTCTCCTGTGCGCCCCTCCGCCTGCGACGCCCACGCCGGAGTTGGTGGAGCGTCCCGTCGCTCCTGTCCGCCTGTGACACCCATGCCGGAGTTGGTGCAGCACGGCGGTTAGGTCGCCTCGGAGAGCAGCCGCTGCAGGCGGCTAAAGTCGTGCAAATGTGACCGAGCATACTGTCACTGCCAGCGCGTGGAAGAAAGGAGCTCTCTCAGTCAAAAAGTCTTCTGACTGCTCAGGGTCTCGTGCGGGTGGACAGGGGTGACGCGCCCTGTCACCACGCCGTCGGCTCACCATAAATGCGGTGGTTGGTGATGGCCAGCTCGAGCCGGCTCCGCGCCCGGGCGCCGCGCGCGTGAGCTCTTAGGCCGAGCGTCCCGGCCCCGGGCAGCGCCCGCAGCCTCAGGCGCTTAGAGAATAACTAGCGATGGCCAGTTGTTTTTTACACAGAAAGTGGGCCCCGGGGGGCTGATATGGCCGGAGGCCCTTACGTTCCCGAGAATGTGGGACCCCCGTTCCCGTTTCGCCGACAGACTTAATTAATTACTACTTCCTCCGTTCTAAAATATAATAACCTAATACTGTATTTGACACAACCTAGCGCTATGAATCTGTAATTGAATCTGGCTGAAGCAATCTAGTCATAGTTGTATCTTAGGGTAATACTTTGTCAGTCTCAAAATATAAGGCGTCTAATTTTTAGTGGTCTCCATTATAATACTTTGACTATTAATTTCTTTGATATTATATGATCAACAACTATAAAATTAACACCACATGAAATTACTTTTAAATAGCAATCTAACGATATGACATGGGGAACCCCAAACTTCTATATATTATTTATATATTATTGTTTAATTATTATTAGTCAAGAATTAAAAATTTTGACTTTCTGCGGTCTTATATTTTGGAACATAATAAGAATAGAAAAAAATTAAAGTCCAAAAAGTTGAAGTAGAGAGAAATTTGTGCACCTTGTACTGCCGCCATGCAAATACCTAATAAGATAGATGCCATTATCAACTGATCTGTTTTAATCCATCCATATAGCGTACTTTGTATTGATTCCTGCGCATGTAGAATTGCAAGCCAAATAAGACGGCACACACAGACACACATACGTTCAACTTTGTCGCCGCCAAAGATGAATACTCACCAGACGCATGCCACGTTGCTAAGTTGAAGCTGCGCCTTTTTCTTGCATGTTCGATTATTGAACATAGGTTTCCGTGTGTGCTGCCGCTGCTAGTCCTGTATTGCTTTGTCGTAATTTATACATACATCCATCGGTACAGCTATTGCAAGATATATAACCCTTCTCATAATAACAATGTGTACGGTCTGATTCAGTATGAAATGAACTTATAATCTAATGATCAAGTTAATTTTATAATTATAAGTTGATTTACTAATTCTTTTATTTTAGTTAGTAAGAGGGATCGACCTAGAAGCTAAAAGAGGATATCCTGAGCAATTGCAAGAATAAGGTTTATTGATATTTTTGATATAGTAGATACTATCACACATACAGTCATACTTAATTTGATGAAATTGTTTGGTTTTAAAAGGGATATATATATATATATATATATATATATATATATATATATATATATATATATATATATATATATATATATATATGGGCTACTGTGCTTCACGAAGCACGGATTGTCCCGTGCTTCGCGTCCGTTGCTACAAATTAGAAGTTTAAATGAGCGATCCAAACCGTTCATCATGATCTCCATATTGAAACAAGGTTGGAGATCAAATTTTATATTTTCTGATAATTTTTTACTATTTTTTAGATAGGTACAAATTTATAGGTTTTGGACGGTTCTGAAGTCTTTAGATTAACAAGATTTCATACATATCTAAAAAATAATAAAAAATTTTTTAAAAATATAAAATTTGGTCTCCAACCTTGTTTCAATATAGAGATCATGATGAACGGTTTGGATCACTCATTTAAACTTCTAATTTGTAGCAACGGACGCGAAGCACAGTAGCCTATATATATATATATATATATATATATATATATATATATATATATATATATATATATATATATTGTCGGAGGATGAAAGTCCAACCGCGGGGAGTCTGAAGACCCCCCTTTTGAGTTCGGCCAGGAGAGTTTGTTCATAGGACGGCAGCGGCGTCTGGGAGATGATCAGCGGGGAGAAGGGCACGCGATGAGACAGAAGGAGGTAGACAGGTTCGGGCCGCTCGGAAGCGTAATACCCTACTCCTGTGTTTTCCGGCTATGTGGAGATGAATGTGGTATGCTGATACAAGATGAACTATGGGTGCTCAGGAGCTAACCGCTCTTCGGGAAGAAGAGGGACGGAGCGAGCTGAAAAAGACGAACAGTATCGAGAGAGCGAGTTAGGGCCGGAGATCGAGCGAGAGCCAGTGATCCAGAGAGCGCCCTCCAAGCTGGCATGGGTCCTCCTTTTATAGCGCAAGGGGAGTCCACAGTGCCAAGAGAGAGCTTTTCTAGAGACTTCTCCTGTTGCACATGTCCGCCTGCTACGCCCACGCCAGAGTTGGTCTGCTGCAGGCGGCTAAAGTCGTGAGGATGTGACGGCGCGTCTGGTCGTCCGGTCGTCATGCGGCTTGGCTGCTGCGGGCGGCTAAGTCGTGGAGATGTGACCGCGCACGCCCTTGCCACTGAAGTCAAAAGGTTTATGACTGCTGTCGGCGAAACGGGACTGGGGGCCCCCAGAGTCGCAGGGACGCGTGGGTCTTCGGCCACGTCAGTTCCCCGGGGTCACAATCTGCACAAGTGGCGACCGGCTCTCCTGACTAAGTGCCCGAGGCACCAAAGCTGCTCGGGCCCCGGGGCCGGGAACGCCTTCCCCGGGACCGGGGGCGCGCCCCCAGTGCGCCTTCCTCTGGCCCGCGGTCCGGCGACATCGCCCTGGACCCGGGCACGGCAGCCTCGGTCCCGGGCCCGGGCGCCGAGTTCCCCGGTCCCGGGACCCCGCTCTCGGTCCCGGGTGCCGACCGCTTTGGCTCCCGGGTGCCGACCACCTCGGATCCGGCCCCGGGCGCCAAGCCCCCCGGTCCCGGGTCCCCGGTGTCGGTCCCAAGTGCCGGCGCGGAGCACTCCACGCCGGGCACGAGGTTGACTTGAGCGCACCACTCCCCAACTACCTACATTAATGACGAGGCGACAGGCCTGTCGACTCTGTCGCCTGCTCTGCCACGCGTGGGCGCCTCGTCATGGCTCCCCGTGGACACCCTACTATGCAGTCAGAAGCCTTTTTGACTACGGAGGCTCTTTTCACTGTGCAACCGCTGTTCACAGTCAGAGCCTTTTGACTTGGAGGCGTACGCCGTCACGTCTCCACGCTCCAGCCGTCCTCCGCAGCCGACCTACCCGGCGTGGACGCAGCAGACGGCAACAGGCAGAGACGTGCGACAAGACTTTGACAAGACAAATCATACCTAGCTCTCCCATGCACTGGCACTGTGGACTCCCCTGATTTTATAAAGGAGGACCCAAGCCACCGCGAAGGGAGGGGCCGGAACTGGACAGAGCTTTCCCCGTCTTCTGCTCCCAAGCTCATTCTCTAGCCACTGTTCCTCTTCTCCGGCTCCGGCCGTGAGCTAGCTTTACCTTGTAACTACCATATTACATTCATCCACCACAGATAGCATACACACAGGAGTAGGGTATTACGCTTCCGAGTGGCCCGAACCTGTATAAATCCTCGTGTCTCCTCTGAGTGTGCTGTTCATCGTCTTCTTCGCCTATCTTTTCTCTGCACCCAGACGTCGGCTTCGCCTGAGAACTACTCCCCTGGCCGAATCTCAAAGGGGGGTCCCCTGACTTCCCGCCGTCGAGGTTTCATCCTCCGACAACTGCACAGGCATGTGTGTCCACGGGGGCCATCATGAGACATCCACGCGTGGTAGAGCAGGCGACAGGGGCGACAGGCCCTGTCGCCTCGTCATTAATGCAGGTAGTTGGAGATTGGTACGCTCGAGTCAACCTCGTGCCCGGGGCAGGAGGCCCACAGAACCCTCCGCGCACACAGGGCGCTGAGCTCCTCGGGGACGGAAGCAGAGTCACACGTCCGGGGAACGAGATCTCTGTAAAGCGCCCCGGGACCAAGCTGTGGATCTCGGGCCCGGGGACGAGACCCGGGGCCCGGGGGTGAAGCGTCCCGGGACCAAGCTGTGGATCCCGGGCTCGGGGACGAGACCCGGGGCCCGACCATGGAGCGTCCTGGGACCAGGGCGCGAGACCTGGGCCCGGGGAAATCCCAGTGATGTGTCTCGGGGGCGTTCCCTGGGAAGGGAGCTGTGGGCCCCGGACCCGGGCCCAGGAAGTCCCAGATATGTGTCTCGGGGGCGCGCCCCGGAACCGAAGCCGAGGCCCCGGGCACAAGGGCGAGGCCCGGGACCGAGGATGTCCTCGGGCCCCCGGTACTTGACCGGAAGATGGATGTAGCCGGCCGTCGCCGGTGCAGAATGTGGGCCCTGGAGGAACTGACGTGGCTGAAGACCTACGCGTCCCCAGAGTATGTGGGATCCCCATTCCCGTTTCGCCGACACATATATATATATATATATATATATATATATATATATATATATATATATATATATATATATATATATATATATATATATATATATATATATATATATATATATATATATATGGGGTCTCATGATGTCCGTGCCTAAAGGTTTGAAATACAGGAATTTTGTTCTAATTTTTTTAGATTTTTTAACTTCTAGGTATATGCCTAGGTGTAATAGTTTGATTGATGCCATACCTTGCAACAAAACATTTCAAATTCAAAGTTATTTCACCATCCCATATCACATACCTATTTAATTATATGTTTGAATGACACATACCTAGAATCAAAATTTAAGCGAAAAAGATATGCATAAGTTCAAATTCAGTTCAAACTTATTTAAACTAGCTAGTAAATAAGTTAATATTCACACCCAAAAGGTTTTTTAAATTTTCATACTCATTTAAATTAGGTATATACCCGATTTAAATCTTGAGACCCGGGCACCATGTTACACCAAGTAAATTATATATATGCTAGCAATATGCCCGTGCGTTGTAATGGGAATTAATGACGAGTCAGTTAAGGAAAGAGAGCGTGTGTTTAACAGATGGCCAAGTGACACAACGATATAGAAAAAGAAAGGTGGTGATCATTCGACATTAGAGAAAGATTGTGACACATTAAACCCTGGTCATTTTTTTACATCTACTGAGTATCTTAACATAAACCTTAGTTCCAGTTCCCTGATGCATACTCAGCCTTTGATTATATAGGTGACAACCCTGTTCTTAATCTACTACCGTTAGTTTCAGGTAATGTCCTGATGTTTACAATCCCAATTCTCTGCAGAAGTTTTAGCACTGTTACAACAATTAAGTGCATGAGCTAAAAAGAGGGATGCATTATCTCAAGGATTCTTCGATGCTCATCTGGCCTTGTGGCAGGAAGGCTAGGTTACTTTAGCACACTCTGAACTAATCTGGACCGTCTAAAAGTAACTAAAATAGATTTTATTTTTTTTAAAAGTTATTAGGTGGACCTATTTTCCTACTCGTCTCCCTCTCAGAAAACAATTGAAAACTTTGCAGTAGAATTGTTGTGACAATAATAAGGACATGTTTGAAACCAAAGAAAATAAAACACAGGAAATAAAAGCATAGGAATGTATGCATAAAATAGAGGAATGAAAAACACAAGAAATTTAGATGTTTGTGGTGTTTGGAACACAGGAAGTCTAATCAATTACTGTAGAAGGCAATGCCACTCTTTACATAGTTTCATTCTCTCACTACCCTATCCTCTCAGGCCATTTGCAATGCACCACGCTGGTGAGTGGTTTCACGGGTCCACGTAGGAGTTGCGCTGGCGATCTCACCCCTGGCGCCGAAGGGGGAGAAGGATGGGGGAGGTGTGATCCTAGCGAGGAGGTCAGCAGCCTCATCGGCGGGGAGGAGAGGCGCGAGCTCGAGGACGCGGGCCTCCTCCGCCGACCAGGGAACGGCCTCGCCTCGACGCACGCGTCGAAGAGGAGCTAGAGCGCGATGGGGAGGATGTCGAGGGCATCGGCGGGCGAGTGGGTGGCGGCGGCGAAGGAGTTGTATGAGGCGGCGGAGGTGGCGGACGGGCTACCTGTCATGCCCAGATCGGTGGACGGGAAGCGGCGGACTGGCGGGATCTTCGTGCTGGAGAGGGCTTGTGTCGAGGTCGGCAAATTCGGCAAGGTATGGGAAGCTTCTCCAGGAAAGTTATTCAGCTCCTCCTTCTTTCCCTCTCTTCTCATTTCTTCTCAGTCTTCAGATCCAGCTTCTCCTTTCCCATCCCTTGGATCCAAGCATGGCTTCGAAGATGCGGAGGAGCTGCCCTTGCCGCCCGAGGAGGAGGGGGACAAGGAGAAGGGGAAGTAGGAGTGTAAGCAGGAGGATGAAGCGCCTGGGTTGGTCTCGTTTTGCTCAGCGCACCACCTTCTCCTCGTCTCCGACCATAGCCGCAGGTATCTCACCCTCCTTCCCCTCTTCTAAGCCATTCTTTCAAAATGTGTACAAAAAAAAATGATATGCTGTAGGGTACTTTGAGATTTGTGGGAGCTTGGTTTTTTTCTGAACTGAAAATGGTAGAGGTCACAATGTCCCTGTATTTGAATACCAATCATGTTATTCCAGTCATGTAGGTAGGTGGCATTATTTGAATAGCACTAATTAGCACTAGATGAAGAAGCTCTCTTGAAGTACAAATATTAAGTAAAGAGATGTAACAATGTAAATATCCATGTCACAAGAGAAAATAACGCCCATATTCTCCATTTGAGTCAAGACAAAATGGGAGATAGCATCTAAATACCTTGAAAGCTCATATATTGCCCTCTTATGATTTCTAACTGCTTAAAAATAAATAACATATTTCATATGTAAGTTATGTAGCATATATATTATGCATTGATCTGTTTATCCTGTGAAATCTGATAAACCTTTATATTAGCAAGAACAGACTTCTTTCCATATATGCCATATGACATGTATGCATAATTAGCATAAGAGGGAGATCATGCCAGTAACAGCTTACTTGTTGATCCAGGATAGTAATGATTGAATTTTGGAGTAGTTCGTACTATTTGGCTGTCATAGTGTCATGGTTGTCTGTATAGAAATTTTTTGTCTAAAATTTATAGATATTTTCAGGTGATGGAAACTTTGAGCCACACCATTTTATTAGCGTGGTAGAACAACATTACACATGTTAAAATCCATGATGGGACAAATAAGCTCTATTTTTAAAGCTTAATTAAAAGAAAGCTTCAGAAGATTTTTAACAATAAAACATATAGTACTCCAACTTTTGAGTTGTACAGCTAATAATGTCTGGTTGAGCTTCCTCTCTTCTAAAATTTTTCTACACCTCACATGACATATCGATTTCCAAACTCTGTGCTTCACACAGGTAAAAGCAATTGTTATATTCTGGTACCTACATATCTCAGTCTTGCTTTTAGAAATTCATTTTAACAGTAAGTCTGCCTGATGCTAACATAGCATCACTATTGCGGATTCTGGGATTTATTAGATGCTTTCTGCTAAGACTTTTTCTTGTTACATTATTGGTTTTGGAGTCAGCTGTGGTTAGTTAGATGGCTTGTCTGTTGGCAGAATAATGCAGTAGAATACATGTTTTACAGGTATATCCTTAACCAATTAATATGCACCTCACTCCTACACATGGTGAAATTTCTAAACATGGGTGTAGCTACACCATGTTTTGGGAATTTACAGCTGTACAAAATTCAGAAAAAAAGCATGTGGGGCATTCTATAATATGTGCAGACACAAATTGTGCAAAAATATGATCAAATTTGTTGTGTACTATATATAGATGCTGTCACTTTAAAAATTTCTCTATTTGCGGCATGACCAAGGGAATATATAGAACAGAGAGGCTAGCAGGGAAAGGGAAAGTGGTGTCCAGGTGGATTTTTTTTTTTTTTTTTTTGGCGTGAGTCTCGTTTGCTCATCTCTGGTGTTGAGCCAATTGCAGGCAATCGTTGAGCATTATCCATGCTGGTATAATACTATAACTCACATTTCAGCCTGTTCTTGGTTTTTGTTTCCTGATATAATTTGAGTCCCGAATAGAGTGTAGCTTTTCTGGTTGCACGTTACATGACAGTTAGGAGGCACAAATGTATTGCTGGCTACAACTTGTCTCCTGTCGCAGTACAGTACTGTAGTTATAGTAACTACAATTTTGCTTCACAGCAGCCATGGAATAACAGGTTTAGGTAAATGGAGTTTCGAGTTGTTTGGCAATGAATATGTAAGAGATTTTCCCAAGGGTTTATGTCAATTTTAATTGGACAAGCAACTCCCATCTCTTAACTGTTTGTGCTATTAGTATTAACTATTTGATCTGTAGGCTCTCAGTAATCGATGGCGATGCAGAAGTCTCATATGCTCTTAATATTGATCATGTGTTACATTTACTGTCAGATGTTATAATAGTTTACATTTGTTAGCTGAATGTGGCAATTTGTTAACTGTAGCGTCAGATGTTATAATATCAACAAACAGCATAGTACAGAACCTACTTAAGCATAATCTCTGCATGCATGTTTGATGCCAACTACCTATATGACATTTGCGTATAACATAGTGGAAAATATATATCAGATTAATGTCTCTTTTTTTATGTTCATGAAATTTAATGCTTAGATTTGTATTTGTGTGTTCATCTGAAATGTGAGAGGCTTGTCCTGGTTGATTTTTTCAGCTTATTAGTTTTTTGATCAGCTGTCAGTTCCTGGATATGTCTATTTTTGCTTTGTTTCTTTTTATTTTTAGTCTACATAAGGGTTAGATAGTACCAATTGATTGTGATGTTCTAACAAGAGAGCTACGAGATTCAATAAAGTGCTATTTGCTAGACTGTGGATTTGATGCAAAGGTAATATATTATTTTCTCTCTGCTTTTTGACTTGAGTTCAGAGATCAGATATCATGGCTCATGAATGTATATCAATAGCCTATATCATATAGTAGATAGTCCATGATTTATTACTGTTTAAAATTCAAATTTTAGATCATATGGTGGTGGGATAATTGATAATTGATTTTTGGTTTGCTGGGAATGATGGTTAACTGGAATCGACATAAGTGTGGAGGCGTCGACAAGGTTGATAAGGCCTTCCTAAACACAGCTGGAGATGCAATTTTGCTTCTTGCTTGGTCTGCAGAAATCACATGCTTTGGGAGCGTCTCTTCAAGCTCCTCATAGAAAACAGGTAATCACATACAACCCTCAATCTATGGCCTGAGGGCTCCGGCTAGGCCGATCCGGGATTTTGATTTCAGGATTTTTTTTTTATGGTTTTGTTCATTTCTTGATGGGGGTCGTGTGATTCCATGCAAGGATCACTGGAGAGTAATCGCGGAGAAGGGCTTTCTCGTCCGAGGTTCGTGGCTCGATTGCCTCCTGTTCGGTTGATGATTATTGGTTAATTTGGTGTGGTTTCTTGGTAGCTTGGAGGTCGTTTCCATGGTCAAAAGCTGTGATTTTTTTTACCGTTTGGGTGGTGACAGTGGAACAGCTATCCGATTTGTTGATTTGATGTTTGGGTTGTGTGGCGAGGTGGTGGCCGCCGATGAGGCGTTGGCTGCTAATGGGGAGGTGCCAACGGCAGACGACGGCGAGGCGGTGGCCACCGACGAGGCGCCGGCTCCTAACGCGCAGGCATTCAGCGACAACAGTGGATCTGTGGCGGCGGCAGGAGGTAGCCGGTCTCCGTGCCTGACGGTGGTCGGTCGGATGTTGAAGGCGGTCGTCACGGCGAGCTTGGTTGCTTTCTTTTACTCCGTGGTGACTGCACCAACCACCATCTGATTCTTCCAAGTTGTTGATTCATCTTCTCTGTAAATTCAACACGATTGATATCATAGATTTATTCTCTTCTAGAAAAGAAGAAGCGCGATGATGCATAGATATCTGTAAGAGAACGAAACGAAAACAAACGAAGAGAAATAATTAAAAAAACAAAGACCCTCTGCTGGCTGACGTCATGCTAAGCGATGCGGGGTAAACAAATAGAATCACTCCGTACTTTTATAATAGTGTGTATATATATATATATATATATACTGGCTTGAGTTTTTTTTTTTAGACGATACTGGCTTGAGTTGATAGCACTAATCAGATATGGAGTCCCTTTGCGTTTTTTTCCCTGAAGGAGAATTAGATTCTGGCTCTGACATGATAAGTCAAAATCGTGTCGGGTTCGAACGTATATCAGGACACTTCCGAATTAGTAGCAGTATATTTTTAGGGAGACTCCATGTACTTTATGTTAAATCTTAGCCGTTATAATTTATACTCACTATATTTTTTCTTTTTATTCAATTAATGAGTTAAATTTTATATCTCCAGAGTAAATATAGTACCTTCTTTCAAAGCTATTTTTATAGTAGATAGATGATAGATAAAAAGTACAGTAGTAATCAGTGCATGAATACTTATACTATGATATAGAATTTGAATTCTATAAATACTTATATTTTAAAATAGACGGAGGGAATACTACTGAGACATTGCCTTTAGGACCCGTTTGGCACAACTCCAACTCCAAGACTTATATTTTTATGGAGCTATAACCGTACCAAACACTTTTAAGATCTTGGGTAATTACACTACGAGAATGAAACGGTATTCCCGTAGCTTGTTAGCTTCGCTCTGTCGTCTTTAGAGTTGGAGCTATATCAAATGGCTCTTAGGTTACATGGCTCTTCTTGCTCGCAGCTTCCTCCTCCCTGTTGTCGCACGGCGGCGCCAGGTCGCCGCAGTTGAACCACATCGTATCGGCGAGCAAGGGAAAGACGAACCTGTAGAAGATCCAGTCGCGGAACAGCTTGATGACGTAGGCGCGCACGCCAGGGGCGCCGGTGCTCCCCTGCTGGACGTAGCCGGATAGGTACGCGCCGGCGACGATCCACGCGGCGCGGGCGCGGCGTTCCGCCACGAACGCGGCCACACCGTCGGCCGGCCGCCGCGCCCCCGCCCGCGACAGCGCGCGGGCGAGCACGACGGCGTCCTCCAGCGCGGCGCACCCGCCCTGCGCCATGTCCGGCGTCATCGGGTGGAACGCGTCGCCAGCCACCGTGACGGGCCCCTGCGCGGCCCGGCCCGTCAGGATGGCCCACGGGGGCCGGTACAGCAGCGGGGCCCACGTGAGGTTGTCCGGGTCCGAGTTACGCGCCACGTCCAGGAACTCCTCCGGCAGGTGCCGGCCTAGGTTGTCGGTGACCTCGCGAAGGATCTTCTCGGGATCGCCACTGGCTTCTCTCTCTGCAAAGACGATAGCACAAAAATTTCCAGAATGTACATGCACATTTGCAACAAATTTATCATCAAATTTGCACGCAGTTTAGGAGTTGGGCTTGCCTGCGGGGATTGTGTTGTTGACGACGAACCAGTAGATGTCGGTGTCGCTGATGGGCACCATGCCGGCCCTGAGGCCATGGGAGAGGAACTGCCTGAGCTCTTTCTTCACGGAGTGGCCGCCGGGGTACACGGCGAGGCCGCGCACGCAGGAGCGGCTGGAGCTGGCCGGCTCCGACAGGCCCAGCCACTGGGCCACCACCGAGTGCACGCCGTCGCACCCGATGAGTACCTTGGATCGGATCACTGTGCCGTCGTCCAGCCTCACGATGGCGAGCTCCGACGAGCCGTCGGCGGCAGGCTCGGTGCTGATAGAGGTGAGCTTGGACGAGAACCGGATGGTTCCCGGCGGCAGCTCCTCCGCCATCGCCTCCAGCAGCGCCTTCCGGTGCACCGGCCTCACTCTGACCTCACCGGTTCTTTAATTTCCATTTGAGCCAAATCGACAGGTTCAAATTACTAATTAGTACCGTTTTCAGTTGCAGATGAAGATTCCAACAGAAAATATTCTACAAAATTAACGAAAATATTGTCAAATTTCGTTAGCACATCAAACCTGCTCTTATGGCCACCGAAGCGGAACACCTGCGTCGCTCCGGACTCGAGGTTGGTCACCACGGATCTGCACGCATGCAGGAGTTGCAGAATTCAGCAAAGTGATCACAAGTCGAGTGATAGCATGGATGGATCAGCTAAAATTTCGATCTTTTTCGCCGCGTCGGCTTGTGCGCGCTCGTGCGTGCGTTCGTACGTTTCGTAGGGCTCGTAGCGAGGGATGAGCTTGTGCGCGACGCCGAGCGCGCGGAGCGCGAACCAGCCGTTGGGGAAGATGGTGAGCGCGGCGCCCGTGGCGCGCAGCCCGGGGTGCCGCTCCAGCACCACCACGCCGCCGCCGTCCCGCGCCACGCCCGCACGCCGCAGCGCCAGCGCCGTGGCGAGCCCCGCGATCCCCGCGCCCACGACCACCGCCTCCACGTCCACGGCGTCCTCTGCGCCGCCGCCCATCGCGACGTCCCGCCGGCGAGCCCGATCACCTCGCTGCTGCTAGCTCCTGAAAATTGGTCAGTTACGCAGGCTGAAGCTGCAAATGTTGCATTACACTACACCTCGGTTGGTGTGCCAGATCTAGGACAAAGTGAGCTGCCAGCCCGTGGACATGTGGACGTAAACAAATTGAAAAAACCAAGAGTATTACACGATTCTTTCTTCTGCGATGTGTGTGCCTCACTCTCGCGGTGCCTGTTCTTTTTTCTCTTTATGTGGCATAACGATTAGAAATCAAGATTTTCTCCCACTTTGTGAGTGCATCGATTAATCATTAAGTCCTTGCTCTGTTGTTTTTCTGTCTGATCCAGGATATGGAGATGGCCGTCGGTAGTGCTGGGTGGGTCCAACAATGTAGAGAGCGGTCTTGTGCGGTGGTTGCCGTTTGTTTCTTATAGATGACTTGCTCTGTTTTGTATCTTGTGCTATGGAGGGGAATAATAGATAGGACATATGAATTTTTTTTACATGTGTGTACACGTGCATGATGTATATCTGGTTCCATGCGTGATATGTTTCTAGGAGTATTTTGAGTTCTTCTCTCTACTGCTTAAAAGCGCACAGGCGTCCTCCTCGATCCTCTCTCCACCTCGCACGCCCAGTCTATTTCTATCCTCATCCACCCATTCTAATTTATATAGGTCCATAAAACAGTCAATAGCTATCTTAATCGAATATTCTGTTGTAACGCACGGTCATCTTACTAGCGTGAAAAAAACATTCTTTCCCACATAGAAAAAGAAAAAAAGTATTCTAATTCTATTAGATATTCCCTGAAAAAAAAATCCATTAGATCATCTGCATCCTTGCCCTGCCACCCTGCCAGCTCTTTGGGCTGTTCACTCCTAAATCGATTTACCATGTGACTATGGGACCATAGCCAAAGATGTGATTCAACTAATTTACCTGCAGTGTATAACTCTGATCAAGGGACCTACTGGTAGAATAATTAAAAAATAGAATACGGGGCTGCAAACTCAATAGGCGTCATTTTTCTCAGTACTTATCTATACCACCTAAAAAAAGATAATGATGATGACAATAAATCTATCATCACCATTTCAATTGACTTATGGGTCCTCATTGTCAGTGAAAACGTGCACCACCAACTCCCACTCCCATGGAAAAAACAACAATGGATCCAAGGCCCCTTATTGTTGACATCATGGTCGCAACCACATCCTGTTGCTCAAAGACATCGTAGCTCAGCGTCACCATCTCCTTAAACCACTGGAGCAGCGTGTTGCCGTCACCCCGCCGCATGGAGCCCCCTTGACCTTCTTCTCTTCTCCCCCTTCTCCCTCCATTGTGATGCCTCCTCTAACTTCCCAGTCCCACTCTTCCTTCCAGCACAAGGGGCTTGTGCCCCCTCTTGCAGCTGCCAGATGTAGGCCCCTTGGGCTTGGCATGGCCGGATCAGACAACGCTGAGCACCAATACAGTCGGATCCGATAGCCCGAGCTTAGCATGGCCGAATCCGGCAGGTCCAAGATCCACACAATGGGGTTTGGTCGTAGGAAGAGGGAGAGAAGGGGACATAGGTGGTGCTGGAGGAGGGATCGCTGCCACTTGAAGAGGAGGGAGGGAAGTTATATCATTTTGCTAGTGTATGTAAAATGTTCTAGAGGTTTGGAAGTGTTGAACCCCTTTCAAAGCCGTACCTTTATTTATATATTGATGATAATAGTCTGTCGGAGGGAACTCCAACCGCGGAGAGTCTGAGGACTCCCCTTTGAGGTTCGGCTAAGGGAGTTGTTCACAGGACGGCTGCGGCGCCGGGTCGATGGCACGCAAGGGAGGCAGGAGAAGTAGACAGGTTCGGGCCACGCGGAGGCGTAATACCCTACTCCTGTGTATATCTGCTATGTGGGAGATGAATGTGGTTGTTCTTACAAGATGTTTTTCAGGGGTGCTCAGGAGCTAGCCCTAACTTGGGAACTCAGTCTCCCTAGAGGCTAAACTCCTTAGTGTCTTTTTCTCTGGAACCTAAGACGAGAGACTTTTGAACCCTTTTTCTGTTGGCATGGATCCTCCTTTTATAGTCCAAGGGGAGTTCACAGTGCCCAGTACTCATACCAAGAGAAAGCTTTTCTAGGTATGATATGTCTTGTCACACGCACGCGGCCGCTTGCTGAGCCACGTCGAAGTTGGTTCGGGATGTCTTGTCGTCACGTCGCTCGGCTGCTGCGGGTGGCTAGGTCGTGAAGGTGTGACAGCGCACGCCACTGCTGCCAAAGTGTGAAAAACTGAAGCCCTCTTAGTCAAAAGTTCTCTGACTGCACAGGGAGCCGGCCCACGGGGGGCCGTCACGAGCCGTCACGCGTGGCAGAGCGGGCGACAGGGGCGACGCGTCCCATCGCCTCGCCATTAATGCGGGTGGTTGGAACAGTCGATCCACTCGAGTCAGGTTTGGGCCCGGGACAGAGAGCTCATCGAGCCCTCCGAGCGCACAAGGCGCCGAGTTCCTCGGGGACGGAAGCTGTGAGCCTCGGGCTCGGGAAGCGCGCCCCGGGCCCGGGAATGTCCGAGTAATGGGTCCCGGGAATGCGACCCGGGACCGAGCCAGTGGGTCCCGGGACCGGGGACCAAGACCCGGGGCCCGAGAATGTCTTAGCAATGTGCCCCGGGAACGCGCCCCGGGACCGAGACTCTGGGTCCCGGGATCGAGGGCCGAGTCCCGGGGCCCGGGAATGTCCCTGGGCCACGGGGCCCAAGGTGGATGCAGGCGGTCGTCGCGACACGCCCGGGGAGGTGCACCCGGGCCCGGACGTGCCCAAGCCCCAGGCACTTAGCGGGAAAATGGCCGTAGCCGGCCGTCACTTGTGTAGAATGTGGGCCCCTGGAGGAGCTGACGTGGCCGAAGACCCACGCATCCCGGGGGAATGTGGGGCCCCCAGTCCCATTTTGCCGACATAGTCATCATCATTACTGTGGCTTATAAGGATGAGAATGTTGGCTGGATAGATTGCAACTAACCTTCAAAAGTCATAATACGTATTGTTTTCTATAACTTTAACAATAAAACATGTGGTTCTTTAAAAATTATGTAACTTTAATAATAAAACGTGAGTTTTTCTGAAATTTACATTGTAAAAATTGTAGTAAAAGTCACACATTAAAAACAAAGTAAATTTCAAGTAACCCCATGTATTATGGTATTTGTTGCACGAAACTACAAAGGTTATAGCATGTGACACGTAACCCCATGTATTATGATTCTAGAGTTTTATAAAACTACACTATTAATCAATTGTTCTTAATTTCATTCACCATAGTTACGCGTTCTAAAATCAATATCAAATTTATGAATTCTTTGATCCATCATATAAAAAGTTTCTCATCTAAGTTAAATATTTTTTATTTTGCTAAAATAACAAGTCAAATTAGTCAACAATATGGTTTGTGAAATTATAGGACCATAATACCCGAGGTTATGTGCCATGTGTCAAAACTACGGTAGTTTTGTGTAACTTTGACCATCATACCCAGAGTTTTATGAAATTTAGTAAAAACAATAAAAAAAAATCAAAAGCTAAATATTTTTATCAAGAGAGAGTACTATTTCCAAGGAAAGGACTTTGTTTTGGATAAGTGAGAACCAGTGTGATTCAAACGTTGGATTGCAGTGACTGAAGTTTCTGAAATCTAACACTCCCAAAGAAAAAAAAGATGAAAACTATCGGCTTTGCAGCAATGAGGCTACCGAAGCCTGAGCCCATGAATGCAGGCGCGGGACAGCACGTAGGTACGACTGGCATGGCCCGTGTGCGGCCGCCGTCGTCGTCATGAGCAGCTCGCCGTTCTTGACGTACTTGGCGTGAAACACGGTGACGCGGAGCAGGAACTTGTCGCCGTCGCCCAGAGAGTCGAGGCCAAGCTTGAACCTGCCGCGCGGCGTGCTCTCGACGACGCAGAACTTGCCGCCGCCTCCCATGCAGAGGAGCTTGGGATCACCGAGCCTCCGCTTCCGCAGCGAGCCGAGGAACGTCAGCGTCTCCTCGCACGCTGTACGTCCAGTCCAGCGGCGGCGCGGGGCCGCGCCCTCTCCGACGGCCGCCTGGACGACGTCGCAGGCGACGAGGCGGGGATGGGTGCCCGAGAAGCCGACCCCGACCCACGCGTCCAGGTCGCCGTCGTAGTGGGCCTGGCCTTTGAACGGCAGGCGCCAATCGCCGCGGCGCGTCTACTCGGCGCGCTCGGTGTCGTAGGAGAAGTTGCCCTCCTCGTCGTCAGGATGGCGGTCGTGGGTTTTCTCCACGGGGACGAAGATGGTGTGGCCGTCTGGATGCAACGCGTGTCCCGTGATGCGCCTGCCGCCGGTGAAGGGCGGCGGCGAAGGGCTGGTCCTCCATGACCATCGCTCCGTCAATCTGTTGCGGTACGCAACGTACTTCTTCTTCTTGTCGTCGTACACCTTTTCCACTTTCTCAAGGTAAGGCATGCCCGCAGCGCGGTCCCGCCGGCCCGACTCCGGCGACTAGCGCGACTCCGGCGGCCGCTCAATATGAGGCAGCAGCAAGTAGATCCTGCTTCCGGCTTCCACCTTTTCCACTTTCTCAACGTAGGGCATGTCCACAGCGCGGTCTGTCTCTGGCCTGCCCGACTCCGGCGACCGCTCAAACTGAGACAGCAGCAGGTAGTCTGTTCCTGGCCGCCACGGCGTCGTAGCTGGTTACCAGGTGCATATCATCCGGGAGAGAGTGCGAAACGTCCAGCGCCTCCGTCGTCGTGTCGTTGACGAGGGTCAGACCTCGTCTGTCGTCATCGTCTCCGGCGCCGGCGCCCGCGCCGCTGAATTGGTCTGGGTGGCGCTGACCCATGAAGACGATCTTGCTGCCTAGGGCACTGATGTGCGGCCACGAGCCGAGCGTTCGGAAACCTAGGCGGAGGAGCTGCTCGGGAAGTCGCCGCGGATTGATGGGGTCGTGCTCGCCGCCCGCCGGAGCCGTGATTGAGGTCGAGCTTATGCAGGCTGTACCCGTCCTTCCAGTCATCCAGAACCAAGTACAGATGCCGCCGGCTGTGCTCGCAGTAGCAGCTGCAGCTACCGAGGCAGCGGCAGCAGTGGCTACTCCCGGCGCCCGAGGAGTGCCCACTCGACGGCGGGGAGCTCATGGTCGGGCTCGCGCCGCCGCCTGCATGGCGGCGGAGTGCATGCCGGACAAGATGGGGCAGAAGGGGCGGAGATCGAGGGAGAATGTTGGATCGCAGCATGGTGAACCGGCCCAGGATGCGAGGAAGATAATTAATCTACCATGAAAGATCAATTTCGTGAAACAAACATGTACAGCTACTGAATTTTGGGAGATTAATCTCTCACAATGATGAATCATATCCCATCATTAATATCTAAAAAAATGAAAGGGCATATGCAAATTTGCCAATGGTTTTTTTATACTATGCCATTTGAATGACACTTATGGTGATATTTTTGTAATTTTTTTAACAGTTTTATAATAACGATTTAAAACAGTGACAAATTTACAATCACTCCAAAAATGAATCATATCCCATTAGCTGAGGCCGATCGCATGATTTTGTCCCCTCTTTGTTGGCCTTCATTTCAACAAATATTCATAACAAAGTAACCATGCGATCTCAAAAAACTAACCATGCATGCATGCAATCTTATCCCAGCAAACTACTGGCCTGGACCATTAAAATATCCCAAGCCCAACAACGGCCCGGCCAGTTACTTGAACCAGGGAGAATTTCCTGTTACTAATTTAATTTTTTTTTAAATTTATAAAACTAATTTTTAGTTTTTGGGTTTTACAGAAGTAGACTCTTGCCGCCGTGGGGGAGGGCGGTTTTAATGTCCACCACCACCCCGGCGTCACCAGGCCGTGACGGCGGCCCACGGCGTCAGCGGGCGCGGGCAGGCGCGAGGACGAGCGGGCGCGAGCGCGGGCACGGACGCGGGCGCGGGCAGGCGCGAGCATGGGCGGGCGCGAGCGCGGGCGCGGGCAGGGACGGGCGCGGCCGCGAGCGCTCGCGCGGGCAGGCGCGCGCACGGGCGGACGCGAGCGCGAGCACGGACGCGGGCGCGGGCAGGCGCGAGCGCGGGCGCGGGCAGGTGAAAATTCCACCAACTCGTGCCCGCGCCAGTGCCCGCGCCCGCGCCCGCGCCCGTGCCCGCTGACGCCGTGGTCTGCCGTCACGGCATGATGACGCCGGGGAGGTGTTGGACATTCGCCGCCGTGGGGTACGGCGGTTTTTAAAAACCGCCCTCCCCCACGGCGGCAAGAGTCTACTTCTGTAAAACCCAAAAACTAAAAATTAGTTTTATAAATTTAAAAAAAAATTAAATTAGTAACAGGAAATTTTCTGAACCAGGTGAGTACATTTGGGCAGACGCTGTTTCATCAGGAGGCCGTAATGATCTGTCAGGAGGATACGTGCAAGCACGTCACGACGCCATCGATGACTCTTGTCACACCGTTGGCAGGTAAGGGCTGGGTAAAAACTTTCTTATTTTTTATGAACACGTTTTCAAATTATGGTATGTTTTTTAAAACTTTTTATCTAAAAGCTACTTTTAAAAAATTATATTAATTTGTTTTTTAAGTTTATAATAATTAATACTCAATTATTCATATACTAATAATTTATATTATTTTATGTTTCCTCTCCTTCAAAAACTCCTTTAGAGCCCCGTTCCGAAACTAGTCTCGTTCTGAATGCCGAAGCTATAACTGTGAACAGTAGGGTCAATCAATCGCAAGACACTGCCAAGCCATGGCCCATCGCAAAACGTTCGAAAGAGGCAGAGAGGAGGCTTTGACCATTCGGAGCGAGCTGTGTTGGAGGCCACGTGCTCCGGTTGCCGCGCCACCAATCGATGCTTCAATTATCGGGGATTCCTTGCCGCCACGCCCGAGAAAGCGGCGAAAGGTGGCCGCTTTATTTGTCGCAGCCTTTTGTTCGCGCAGCAAACACCACCACCGCTAGCCCGTCGTCTCCGCCCTTTTGCTTCGCGTTTTAGTACGTTTTTTTCTGTGCTTTTTGCCCTGCCTGCCCCGCGCGGCAGTGCGAGCTGCAGTGACCGGTGCACCACTGCGGCACTCTGTCCACTGCACGCACCGGCACCCGCTACAAAGTCACGGGCGGGGCGCCGTCCTTGCGGTTGCGGCTTCCAACGAGCGCCACCCGGAGGAGCGGTGAGGAAAATGGGTCGCCGGCTTCTGCCGCCGCCGCTGCTGCTGCTGTGCTGCTCCCTCGCCGTCGTGCAGCCGTCGCGCGCGCTCTTCGACTTGCGCGGCGCGTACGTCTCGCAGGTGAGCCCGACGTCGATCGCGACGCGCCTCGTTGCTACTGTGCTGGTTTGGTGTTCTCATTGCTCACTGCGCTGTGTTCGATTAGCTGCGCGGCGGCGGTGGCGGCTACGGCGAGGTGAAGGTGCCGATGACCGTCGTGGTGCCGGACTACTTCCCGCGGCCAGCGCCGGTCGGGGCACCGGCTCCCGCGCCCGCGCATGCGCATGTGCCGGCGCTCGCGCCGTTGCCTGGCTCGGGCGACGACGACATGCCGACGCTGCCGTCGGAGCGGCGCACCCCGGGCCGCGAGCCGTCCGGAGACAATGCGGGCGCTCTGGCCGGCGCCCGCGCGCCGGCGCCTGCCGCCGCGTCGGGCGGGACGACAAGCACGAGCACCGCCTTCATCAGCAGCAGCCCGGCGGTGCCGCTCCCCGCCGGCATCGCTGACTCGGCCACCGTCCTGCCCATGCCCACCCCGGGCCAAGAACAGCAGGTAACCAACAGCTGTTCACCCTCTTTGGATGCCAATGCCATCTCTTCCATTTCTTCTTGGAGACACCAATCTCTGAAACTCCAAAGCAACTCAGCAACATCTGATTTCTTTTAAGTCACAACCTTTTTCTCAGAGCTTTTGCTGCATCTTTGCGAGCTCGCTTTCCCTTTTCCTTTGCATCTATCATAGCTTTTCTTGCCTCGCTCTGACTGACGGCTTTTGCAGGTCGTGGGGATGGGCACCCTGCTTCGAGCCTGCAGGGCGGTGCAGCTTGCCGTTCCTCTCGCCATGATGCTGTTCTTTTGGGCTCTCCAGTAGAGTACAACTAGTTGTAGTAGTTCTTTACTATTGTAATCACTAGTTCTTTATTATTGAAATCACTAGTGCTTTCTCTCTGTAGATTGTTCGAAGTCCTAACCATGCATTTGTAAAACAGCCACTCTCATGCATTCTGTCAGACTAGTGTTCTCTGTTCACTGAATCCCTTTCTGATTGCTGAAATGCTCACGTCAAAAAAAAATTGCTGAAATGCTTGTGATCACCTACTTGATCAGGAGCAATTTTTAGCTTGGAATTCACAGCATTAGGATTAGAGGAACTAAAAGGAAATCTGGGAATAGCAGCAAATCCACGGCAATAGCAGTATCAGACTATCAGAGCATTTATGTTCCAGAAACAGATTATTCATGGAGGATTAGTGATTACAAATGATAGCCTCCACAGTACATGAGATGTGCTGATGTAGAAGCATTAATGCCTAATCCAAACCGAATATTCTATCAGAAATTCAGAATCAGATTTCCTTCATTTCTGTCATATAGCAATCTGTAGGACCAATCTCCCTACTCCCTCACTTTATTTCATTCTCACTGGTAGCAGTCACAGGAATGGATTCCTTGCCCAGATTTTCATCTTGGGACAAATCAGCTACCTCTTTCGCTTTGCCCCACAGCACCAGGTAGAGACCACCCACAATCAGGATAGAACCAAGCACACTGCACATCAGAACAACACAAGAACTCACCATGAGAAAAATGGTGTCCACACCACGCATTGAAATGCAATGCATGAATCCAGAAATGTATGAGGGGGTGCATCACCTTCCGAGGTGCAAAGCTTCATCGAGAAGAATCGAGCTTAGCAGGGCAACAAAGATGAGCATCAGCGGGCTGAACACAGAGATGAAGAGGGGCCCTTTCTTTCGCAGGCACCACGACAGTAGAGGGAACGCGGAGCCTGATGCTATGAGTCCCTAAGTGAGTCAAAGATTGAAGAAGCGTGATAACCTCCTTAGATAGAGAAGAAATATAAGAATTGATCTTGCTACTATCATGAAATATGAAATCGCTTACCGCGTAAGCTGAAGAGTAGAGCCTGATGTTAAGTCCTAACTTCCAATGCTCCATATCCCTGTGGACACAAACTGCCATTACAGTGGACTGAAGTGCACCGAAAAGGCACACCATTGCAGCAATTGAGTAGTGGCATGGATAAACTTTGCTCACTTTTGCCTGTAAATGTCAAGAAACATCGGTACAAAACAACACCTAGCAATGCAACAGTTGAGTTGTTGCAAAACTTGCAATGTTAAAACAAGAAACTAAGCTTAAGATGGTTACCTGGATGACTAGCCATGTCGCGTACGTGAAACAGCTGATGATCCCAAGAAACGAGCCTATGATTTGATTGCCCCTTGGTATTGGGTGCGACTGGTGATTTTCGGTGATGTGGGGAAGTTTGGGATGGGGAAGTCGTTTGAGTAGCATGATCTCTGGTCCCTTGTAGAATGTAAGCAACATTGCACCACCCATGCCTACAAGTGTTCCTAGAAGTTTTGCTTGTCCAGCAGGCTTCTTAAGTTTTAAGGTCTCGAGCCTGTTGTTTTGTGAAGTATGGAAACTACCGTTAACTCTTTCAAAAATTGAAATCCAACCTACTTTCAGTCAGTTCTTGAATTGATATGTATTCACATGATGATAGAAGTATACAGAAATAAGAAGAGATATAAGGTATCTTAGTATGTTTTTTGAAATAAAAGATATAAGCTAAGTAGCAAATCTGTAACCTGGTCAATATAGCAAAAAGGAAGGTTGTTGCTGGCGTCAGGTTGCTGATAGCAGTAACGAATGTTGCTGAAGTCAACTTTATGGCAAGGACGTAGAGATTCTGGTTTATAGAAAATCTGCAAGTATACAAACAGAAAAAAACAGTAAGTAGCACATAGCAGTCAGAGTTTTTACATCTATATAAGGATAAGCAGCGAAAATATCATTCCCCTCTATGTCTAGGACAATTCATTCATCCTATCTTAGCCCAATATCACTTAAGATTATTGGAAGAAGATAATGTCATTGCAAGCAACAGCAAGGAAACGTCACACTCCCCCCCCCCCACCCTTCCCCTTCCCCCACCAAAACACACGCACAGGAAAAAAAAAGGATGAAAAAGCAAATTAGTGAACTAACATGGCTTCATAACACCAAGCTACCAAGCATGGTTAATACCATCCTCAAATTCCAAAATATAATGAGAGCAGTACACTAAAACATATGGAAGGCAAGTTTCGCCTTCGGCCAAAACGAGCTAAATAGGCCTATCCCAGTTGGCAAAATCTAGGGCTACTAGAGCACAAGTTGTAGCACGATGCCCCTAAATTGATGAGTGTCCAACAATTACCATCTTCATGACAACCCATGTGCACCATGTGAACAGTGAATTCAACATGATTAATTCATGGGTAGTCAGAGTGTCCGCAATTCCTTTGGAATTTAGAAGGGAAGTGATGTGATGTGTCCCATGATCCTATTATTGGTAACTATGGGCTAGAAACCTTTTGAGGACCAATAACGCTAGGTAATAATATCTTCGAGACAATCTCTGAGGTGACGACCTCAATATGATCCGTGTGCCTCGATATGATCCCCGTGGTATACAATCGGACACAAAAATACCAAAATTTTACAGAAGTGCTCCTTTAGAATTTACACAAAGGTCAGCATCTCAAACAATGGCAAATTATGATCATAAGTGGTGGACTGGTGGTGGCCTAGTGGCATCCAAAAAAACTCGTGTGTTATATGACCAAGTTTAAAAATAACAAAGATGGAAAAAAAATAATTGGTAGCTGCATCATTTATTTCCAAGGAAGTAGTTTTCAAGTTTTATTTTTTTTGGTGTACTTTATAAATTTCTTTCATTTTTTTCTATATTTTACATCTAGATAATATTGTTGAGCCAACTCGGTCTCTCCAAACTGTCCAATCCTTGACATGATCAAAGTGGTCTGTAAGATCTTCTTCTGGTTCCTGGTCAAAGATATAGTGAATGACAAAGGAAATATGAACATAGACCCTGAACATAATTACTAATATAGCCATTTTACAGAAATGTTTAAGAAATTCTGCATTTGCACTTTGGTTATTGCAATCACAGGAAAAATATTTAGATAGTACAGCAAACATTTCAGAATTGATATACTATCTCCGTCCCAAAAAGAGTTCACTTTTGTACACAAAAATGGACAAGTGACTGTCCAGATTCATGTAGAAAAAATGAACTCTTTTTAGGACGGAGGTAGTATGTATTAATACTATAATGCAGTATATGGTGAATTGGGGGCACAGTGCAGTCGAATGATAAACATCCATTGTTCTAGTACTACTTACACAGTTAGGCTAATACTAGTTGGATTAACTTGAAGCTAGTGCTTTTCGCCAATCCACAAACATAATTAATTATTTTTTGCAGGGAAGAAGCAAAAGTGAACATTCATATATATATTTGATTTGTGTTTCTGATCAATCAGCATGAATTTTCTTTTATACCCTTCAGCTATATAACAAAACACAGAGTTACTAGCTGACAGAAAGCTTCTAATAAAGAAACTCTGAATTAACCTGTACTTGTCTTGAAAAACACCAGTTAGAGGCAATTATAAGAAAAAATTACAGGGATATTGACCTATTATATACAAAAAATTACTTCTGAGATAAGAGTTTAACTTAGGATTTCTAATAGCAAGTACTTACCCAAACAACCCACACAAGAATAGTTGCAGCACCACCTTCATGGTTAGTGGCGGTCGTTTCTTCCTGGACAACAGAACACTTATCATTAATAATTGCAGAAGTGTAACAAACAAATAATTAAAGTCATTAGGCTCAACGTAACTCGCCATGCAAAAGTCCAAATACCTAATTCTCAATGTTCTATTCTTGGAGTAGTTTATAGGTTATATATAGAATTTGTAAAATGGTTTTTGTTCATTTCTTTTTGTTCTGCGGGATGATAAAAAAGAAAATATTTGCTTTAATTTAGTAGTGCTACATGGGTTGTGTAGTCATAAGGTGATTCGTTTTTTTTCCTTATATACTTAGCTTTTACAACTACTACATTAGCTGCCAACAACTCAGATGTTATGTTTGTTGGTGGCGAAATGAACACCAATTCTATATGTAGGCCTAAAAATGGATTGTTGAACCACTACATGATAAAAATGAAAGAAAGCCTAGTTGGATATCTTTAGATACAAACTAAAATTGCAACAAAGACCTCCTAAAAATTGCATACTACTTAATCAGCACTGCAAATTATGGATAAATGATCTGCAATATTAGATGACAGAAAGATAAGAAAATTGCAGATGACTATAAATTGCAACATAGTTGGTACAAACCTATAAGTAAACAAGAAAGCAAAGCACAAGTTAAAGAAGCAAGCCATAAAAGATTATTAGATTTTTTACATGGAGAGATTAATTCAGACTTCAGATTAATCTTAGGTTGCTTGGTTCGTCAGTATGGCCTTATCTAGTTCAGAAATGTCTAAAAGCCCTTTTATTTGGAACTACAACATAAGTACACAACTTATACAGAAAGAAGAAAACTTTAATAAACCCTCGATCTGTAAATAAACTACCACTCCGAGAGATTAACAATCATCATATCAAGTGCACAGTATTAAACTTTAATAAGCCCATGATCATCAAGTAAAATAAAGTACTAATATTCATGTAAGACACTGTAGACAAGATTACAATCATCAAAGTACACCACGCATTTCGGTATTTGTGAGTATTTGCCCCCAAAGCAAGTCATGTGTAGTATTAGATGACAGAAAGATAAGAAAATTGTAGATGACTATAAATTGTAAATAGTTGGTACAGAGTACGCTAAGTAAAAAAAAAAAGCACAAATTAAAGAGCAAACCAGAATAGATCATTACAGACTTTTACATGGAGAGATTAATTCAGACTTCAGATTACACATTTCGTTAGGAACAAGTACTACGCCCATAACTCATATACACAACAGGGTTCTATATTTAAATTCATATTTTATTTAGCAAAAAAACTGTTCATATTCGACCCAAATTTGTTCAAATTTTAATTTTTTGCCTAAATTTTCGGGTCTATCATCCCCCTCCCCGATTTTCTTTTATTATTTCCGCAATATTAATTAAACTCTCTGATACAGAAACAATAAGCCCTTGATCATCATGTACGTACACTAGACTACTAACAATAACCACTCGAGACATTGTAGACGAGATTAACAACCATGCATCAAGTACACGATGCATTTCGGCATTTGATCATCTCACCCCACAAACACACAAGAGCAAATTAAAAGAGGATGCCAGTGCATGCATCACCTCTCGACGACGAAGGCGATGGGGCAGAGGAAGGTGGCGGCGAACATGAAGCGGTAGGCGACGAGGACGCGCGCGTCCATGCCGTCGTTGAGCGCCAGCTTGATGAAGATCTGCAGCACCGAGAAGAGGAACTGCAGCGCCACCATCGCCGCCACCGGCCTCGCCGCCTCCGCCGCGCTCCCCATCCCCTCCTCACCAACCTAGCTCTGCAGAGAGAGCGAGCGAGCGAGCGAGAGAGACAGAGAGGCTACTGGCTAGCTGCAGATGTAGCAGCCAGCGAGCCGAGCGGAGAGCGCGGAGGCGTACGCCTCGTCTCCTCGATCGGTTCACTCACGGGTGCAACGCCGCTCTCCAGTTCGGCGTCACACGCGCGTGCGTGCCAGGTGAGGTGGCGGGGCAGCCAGGCGGCAGAACGTACAGGTGGCGGGCGTCCCGGTGGATCCGCTTCTGCTAGCTAGCTGTCGACCCGTCGTTGCCTCGCCGCTCGCTGGCCTAGCCTGCGCGCTCACGACAGCGGAGATCGATGAGCTCACTCACTAGCCGCACGTTTCTCCAGCTTCTGCTCGTCGTAAGAAAACTACTTTGATTTCTTGAGCGGATATCCTCTATCTTACATCCAAATTTAACTCATATATTAAGAAATAAAAAAGACAAATTTATCATATGAATAGTAGCGTTTATAGTTAAATTTATCTATTTTATTTTTGAATGTATAGATCAAATTTAAATTTGATTTTTTAAAGCGATAGGTACCATTATACTCTATATTATTAATTTTTTAAAAAAATTTAGAACTATTTATATTAAATCTGAAAGAAAAAGATACGTGAGGAGATACTCGAGCGACCATTCCGCACGTCCTAGTACACATTTTTCTCTCGTTTTCGTCTTCCTACGCTGTCCAGGTCAAAGTAACTGCACGTACGGATTTACGCTCAGTTTCCTTTTGTCACGGACCAACATTGAATGTAAAGTAAGTACTATAGCTACAAAACTGAAGTTGAGAAACAATGGCCAGAAATATCTACCAGTGATCGCCAATTCGCCATTGATCGATCCATCAACCATGGAGACAAAAAGAGAGAAACCATACTCCATAGCTAGAAAATTTGAGCCGAAAAACAATAAGTAGAAAATAGTATCAGTGATCGTCATCCACGCACTATCATCGGCGATAAAAACAGAGTAAAAGAGAATCCGGCGGGCTGTTTGATTGAGCTTCTTACGGTGGCTTATAAGCTACACATAAAATAAAAAACGTTATTAATATATAATTAATTAAGTATTAATTATTATAAATTTAAAAAATAGATCTATTTAATTTTTAGCGATACTTTTATATAAAAAAATTTTTAAAAAATATACCGTTTTAAGTTTTAGAAAACATGCTAACAGAAATGAGAAAGGATAAGCGGAAGCAAACACCACGTTGCTAGCTATCGGCTTAAATCGTCAGGCACCAAACACCGGTACAACATCCACCTGCCTAGCTACACGATCTTAGCGAGGCCAGAGACAAAACGAGAGACTCCTTGTCTGGACGAATTCACTCGAGCTCATGAATAGAAAACGAATTGAAGGAACCATATATATGAGTATATATGTTTGTTGCGTGCAATGTACTCCGTTCAGGATAGATGAGGTGCAACTTTCACGGCCTGGACAAACGGCTAGGCAACTGTGGACAGAGCTAACGGACAAAATTAGCTTTGCTCAGGACACAAAAGGTTATACTTCATAAAACACACAGACTAGTTACGGTAAGGGGTTAATTAATTTGTGAGAATTGGAGTCATGGAATGGGCGAGATGTAAAAGGATTCCATATATAATCAGAGGCTGAATTTCACAAGTTTCAATGTACTATAACCGTTGAAAACTATTTTAATAAAAATGTAAATTTAAAAACTTTGGTTCTTTGTATGTATTAGGAATTAAGTACCAAAGATCTCAACTGAAAATCGATCCTTCTAACCCAAAAATCTCACCTCAAAAATTCCTCCCAAATAAATTCTAAGAATTTAGTTTTCGAGATCAAAACCTCCTTTGAAATCCCTTATTCTCACTCCATTCAAGAGTACTCAAATTCATTCAAAATCCAAAACCACCTCGCAAATACACATTCAAAATCCTTCTCTCCAAATCCCCAAAAATATCAAATCTGATTCAAAAAGCATTCACCCACCTTATTTACTTTTTCTTGGAATCCCTAAAATATTCTAAACTCGAATATCAAATTTGAATTCAATTATGTTTTTCAAATCCTATCAAGCCTAATTCCCTAGAAAAAAATGGGCGATTTTTATAATATACCACCCAATTTACACGCCTTTAGTTTTTTACCACTCAATCCGTACGTCTTTAATAAAATACCACCGGGCAGTGAATTATTTGATTTTATACCACTTTCTTCACTTTTTCTCTATTTCTGAAATTTCTTTTAATTTTGCTTTTTCTTCCTAGGTTGGTGGACGAAATTATCCCTGGCCCCACGTGACAGATATAGAGGGAGGGGGCGGAAAAAGGCAATGCAACGCACGAAGAAGGGGATTAGGGCATCGCGTTGCCACCGCGACCGCCCGGCGCCGACGCCACCACCACCGCCGGATCTTAAATAGTTCCAGTGATAGTGGGGAGCTTGAGGTCTTTCATATGGCTGCACTAAAGCTAGGAATTACATCTTCTAGGCCAGCACTCACTGAGAGAAGGGCCTTGAAGAAGCTAATTGAGAAGGCTCGTTCTGATGAAGATAAGCGAAAAGAGTATGTTGTGTCATACTTGTACAATCTAATGAGGAAATAGTCAAAAATTTTCAGAAGAGTGGCCGGTGATCATACTGACGACAGTATTAGGCATGGATGACATGTATGGACCCTATGGAAATGGCCGAGCATTCAGCAGACAGCTTTCGAGCATTCAATCATCCAATTCAAGGTTTGGATCTTTCAATTTTAGGCTTGGATCATTCAATAGTAGGCTTAGTGGTCCAAGGTCTGAAAATATGTCAATCCCTCCTGAGGAGCTTAGGTGCCCTATCTCCCTATAGCTGATGTATGACCCAGTTATCATTTCATCAGGGCAGACCTATGAGCGTGTTTGCATCAAGAAATGGTTTAACGATGGTCATAGCACCTGTCCAAAGACTCAGCAGCAGCTATCTCACCTATCAACCCCAGGTTTGATCAGCACCTTGGCAATGTTGTTGGACACCGGCGAGCCAATGGAGCAGGAGCAGTCCGTCTCCTACCTTCTAGTGATGTGCACTGCCGACGACAAGTGCGTCGCACCGGTGCTGCAGGAGGGAGTGGTGCCTTCCTTGGTTTCCATCATCGCAACCAGCACAAGGAGGGGGAAGGAGAAGTCCCAGAAGTTGTTCAAGCTGTTCCAGGAGCAAAGGCAATGAGACGGTGCACAACAGTAGCAGCAGCAGCTAAGAGAGACCGGTAATGGCACCATGCTCTGTAGCGGCAATGGCGAGGGCAGGGCAGGGCGTAGGGCTGGACGGTGGCGGTGGCGTCGGCGTCGGACAGTTGCGGTGGGCACCGCGATGCCTCGATCCCCTCATGCACCGCCTCGCCTTTTCCCGTCCCTCTCTATATCTGTCACGTAGGGAGAGGGGTAATTTCATCCACCAACCTGAAAAAAAAAAGAAAAATCAAAAAAAAATTCAGAAATAGAGAAAAAATGAAGTGGTACAAAATCAAATAATCTGCTGCCCCGGTGTCATTTTATCAAAGGCGTACGGATTGAGTGGTAAAAAACTAGCTTATGAATTAGGTGATATATTATCAAAATTCACCTAGAAAATGCCAAGGAGTACTATTCACCTAGGCCAGCCCATCTACCTCCCAATCCTTTCTCCCTAGTTCGGCCCAGCTGCCTCTCTTCTCCCTCCCTAAGCAGCCAGCCCAACTCCCTTTCCTTTCTCTCTCTTCCTCCTCCCCTTGCTTTGGCCTCGGCCAATCTGGCCCAGTAGCCACCGCAGGCTCACCGTCATGGGCTTCTCCCATCCTGAGTGAAGTCTCGTCATATCTAGACCATGGGCGAGGACGCGGCGGGGATATAGACCCCTTTTGAGGAGTTTTAAGACTGCGAGAAGCAGCCGGTGAAAAATTAGTTAGCGAGAATTTTAACTTCTTATTTTTAGTTTATTTTTTAGATTCTATAATTATAAATTCTTAAAATCTAGATGAAAATCTTGACTGTTCGAAAAAAACTTCTACCAACTAAAGATTTAAAATAAGCTATAGCTAATAGAAACTCTTCAAACAAGATCATAGTGACGATGGTGACGAACCATGAGCGAAGAAGTGTTTTTTTTGAGAGAGAGAGAATGGCGGCACTTCATTGATTAACTAGCATCAGCAGAGAGAATCTCTCCGATACAATACAGGGTTACAGAACCATAGACATTACAAAAAGATGGCTCGGAACAGCGACCTAAGGCGTGTGCCGCAACATTTGATAAATGGTTAACATGAATGAAAGAACACTCTAGGAAGATGCCTGAGCCAAATGCTGCAAATTCTAAACTACAACAGAATCTATATTCCCTAGTCCAAAAGTGAAATATTGGATATGCTCTGATCCAAAATAAAACCTTGGTAATAATATCTGACTAAAATACAGGTCACTCAATTTTATATAATAGTTATAAGCTTTAAGTAAATAGTATTTATAAAGCCACATTGCTCATATAAGCCTACATTGTTGTTTCATCCAAAGTTACGACTTATAAGCCATAAAAAATAATTTATGTGTAAAATTTATATCTGTATTATTAGTGATTTAGAAGCTAAGACGGGAAAATAGACTACGAGAAAAACCAAAATCACCTCTAAAGTTAAGTTTCAAAATTTAAATTTTGTCTGCAGTTGATAAGCCAATAAGAGCTAATATTACCAATTTTCAGTAGAGTAGATGAATATGGAGATATGTTTGATTTGAGGCCTATATGTTTTTTTTAAAAGAGTATATGTTTCTAGAGTTACCAAATCTTAGTATAGTTGCGATAGTTAAAGTATGTTTAATTTTTACTTATCAAAATTTGATAAAGTTAGAAATGCACTAAAACCAAACATGCCTCTGTCTCTTCCATGTCTAAAGTCAGTGCTAGTGCATATTTTATAGAGATTTTATGTATATTAAATAGAATAACGCATCAGCATATATAATAACATGTTAAAAAAAATTAAAAAGAGAGATGCGAAAAGTTTCATCAAGATGAAACTAGTGTTTACTATTTTCAATACGTTTGAAATTGTATGAAATTCTTATTGGTAGGGTTTATGTTTTATCTTTATATATTTTATCAACTCTTATTAGTCGTTTGGATGCAACATTTAAATAATATGTTAGCATATGAAACCATGAAATAAACTTTGTATTGAGAGAAATAGTTTTTTTTATTAACTCAAATATTTTTAAATAATATGACACTTTTAGAAATCGCATAATAAAACACTATATTAAGAATGGCCTAAATTCAGATAACACTACGCTACAAGTTTCCCTTCTCCCTCCATCTCCATCTCTGCAGCGCCGTCGCGACCCCGCTCCCTCTTCGACTTGCCGACGCCGAGCTCCCGTTCCCGACGCTTGAGCAGTCGCATCCACAGCCGCTCGTTCTCCACCCTAAGCCTGCTGTTCTCCACCCGCATCTTCTCCAGCTCCGTGTCCAGCTTCCTGCACCCCTCGGCCCACCTCAGCCGCCGCCGCTCCAGCTCCAGCATCCGCTCCTCGATCTCCACCCCCCGTTTCTTGATCTCGAGCAGACGCCGCCGCAGGCCCGGCGGCGGAACATCCCCGCCGCCTGCGCCGGCGTGCGGGCGGGCGACGCCGTCGTCCCGGACCGCCTTGTTGATTTCGACGGGGAGCCCTTCACTCTGCTTCATCTTCTTGACGACGTGAGTTGCCGGAGCCGAGACGCCGCCGTGGTCGTCTTCAGCGCCGGCTTCCTTGCCCTCGTCAGAGATCACGGCTGTCAGGGCGTCTTCATCGCCGTCCAGTCCTTCCTGTGACGTCGCTGCCAGCTTGCTCTGCTCGGCGTGCGGGTTGCCGTCGCCGTCGTTCGCCGAGCGCTTCACGGCAATGCCGGTGTACGGCGCCGCCGCGTTTGCGTCGACCGGAGCCATGTCGGGTGTTAGGGGTGAATGAAGGACCAACAGGGTGATCGCTAGAATGCATGCTGGATATAAATTGGCACCAAATGAAATTGTCGGTGGAGTGTTCTTCACTCCTCCGTTCCTCTTTCACTTCAATCAAAAGTACAGATATTTTCTGGTTTCCTTAGGCATGATTTGCACCTGAAAAGCGCATGCCTTTACCAAATGCTGACAAAAATTCAGTTTTTCTTTGATTGTCTGTTTCTTGGATCTGTGGGTTCATATTTGGTTTTCAGCTTTTTTTGGTCCCATTCTGGTTTTGCAAAAACAGATGGCTGTGGAAGATCCAGTGCAAGTAAGAAAAGGAAAAAGGCAAAAAAATGTAAAGGAACACACAAATATCACTTGAAACTTAAACTGTACATCATTTGAAGATTGATACACTCGGATGTAGAGCAGCTGTTTCCTTCCTAAAACCACCAAAATGCCCGGCTTCTCTATCAACTGAACTTGTGCTGACCAGAAATATTTTGCTGGGGATTGCAAAACTAGAAACATGTAAAGAACAAGGATTATCTCTGATTGAGAAAGTATTATAGTAGCTTATGATGTACTGATACATTGTTTTAAACCAACCTTCTGGGCTGAATATGGAAAGTAAAATATGGTACTAGTTCTTCTGAATGATTATCACCAACCGGATATGCCCGTGTAACAATTGAGTCATATATGCTATTTTTTTATTTTCTATAATATCCTTATACTAGTAATGTATACTATATATATTACAAGTGTAAGTTTTACTTAGCATAGAGTGAATTTGAACCGTTAGATCACTAGTACAATCCACTGATATATGGTAGTATGTTGCACCTTAAAGGTTCTCTAACTGAATTACTGAAGATGAACAAGGAAGTTACATGGATGTCACTCATGACTTCATGTCGTCCAGAGTATGTAATGCATGCCGATGAAGTAAAAAGGTGACGCCAGATCCCCACTTAGTTCATGATTAAACAAATCTCATAACTTGCCCAGTGTAGAAACATTGTATCTATCAGCCAATTTTTGTAGCCATTAACAGCTTTGGACAACTGCATCGAAGTTCCAAATCAAAGGGCAAGAATAACGAGAACACAAACGTCAAGGAAGGCAGGAAGGGATATCGGCATCTTTTGTATCATCCACAAACCAAATGCTATTTGCAGATTTGCTTCGAGTTCGAGCTGTGCACTATAAATTGCTGCATGAGTGTGTATCAATCATCTGCTTCCCATTGGTTTCGAGCACCCGAATTATCCTTGGTTAGAGATATATTCTTCTTCCTCTAGCATCCATCCTTGGTAAGTGAGCACAAATTGACCCAAGTTTTATTTTGGACCATGAACCAATATCTATGACAGACTGATGGAAATCATCAAATTCTTGCAGGTAGAGTGAGCAATGGGGCAATGGTGTCCAGCTCCAACCATCGCCAAAGATGTCACTGAAGTATGTAACAAACAGCTGAAACTGACCTGAAACTGCACAGTTGCAAATGATACTGATTGATCTTTCTTGGTGGCAGCTGATAGGCAGGACTCCATTGGTGTACCTGAACAAGGTGGTATCCGGGTGCGAGGCGCGCGTCGCCGTCAAGCTTGAGTTCATGGGGCCCTGCTCCAGCGTCAAGGACAGGTAGAAGCCAAACCAACTTACAGTACAGGTGCTTGCAGTTGCAGATACTGCCAGTTTGCCACTGATTTTTGGAGGATGCTGGTTTGCAGGATCGGGTACAGCATGATATCTGATGCTGAGGAGAAGGGTCTCATCACTCCAGGAAAGGTGAGATTCAGATAGACAGGTATCAGCAGCAGGGACAGATCAAGCTCTACATTGTTGACATCGAATCAAACCTAGTTTCATTACATGGAGATCGTGTTCTTCTTTTTCCGCAGAGCGTTCTGATCGAGCCGACGGGCGGGAACACCGGGATAGGGCTGGCGTTCGTGGCCGCCGCCAAGGGGTACAAGCTGATCGTGGCGATGCCGGCGTCGGTGAGCGTGGAGAGGAGGGCGGTGCTCATGGCGTTCGGCGCCGAGGTGGTGCTCACCGACCCGATGCTGCCCATGGACGACGTGGTGCGCAAGGCGGAGGAGATCTCCGCCAGGACGCCCGACTCCTACGTTCTCCAGCAGTTCGCGAACCCTGCCAACCCCAAGGTGCTCTGCTTCTCTGAACTTTCTGAAAAGCTGAGTGATGTCAAGAATTCTCTGAACTTGCTCTGTTTTGCTGAACTTGATATGTGTTTATGTGCAGATCCATTATGAGGCAACTGGGCCTGAGATTTGGAGTGCAACTGCAGGCAGAGTAGATATCCTTGTGGCTGGCATAGGAACAGGTGGCACAATTACTGGAGCAGGCAAGTATCTCAAGGAGAAGAACCCTGACATCAAGGTGACATTCACTGACTGAATTTACTAACGTGCATGGATAAGCTGCTTCCAAATTAATCTTGCTTTATTGACCTTTCTGGGTATATTGTAACTAACATGACTTGACTGATTTTACCTGAAGATCTACGGTGTGGAGCCATCAGACAGTGCTGTTTTATCTGGAGGGAAACCTGGTAAAAGCTCATGCATCAGTAACCATGGTCATCTTGGTTCTGTAAAATGACCAACAGGTTAAAGGCTCTTTGCTGTTGCTTACTGCAGAATTGGTTTTCCAATTGCAGGTTCTCACAAGATCCAAGGACTTGGTGCCGGTTTTGTTCCTGGCGTTCTTGACGTCTCCATCCTTGACGAGGTTTTCCAGGTGATCATTTGATCAAGATTAGCAGCTCTTGCATTTCCACATGGATTAACCTGAACACTCATGCACACACAGATCTCGAACGAGGAGGCCGCGGGCATGGCGAAGCAGATCGCACTGAAAGAAGGGCTGCTGGTGAGCTAGCTCACTGAAATTCCGTTCCAAGAACGATGCATTGCTCAGGTTAGTGTTCACGATGCAATTGATGGTTTCCTGACGCGTCAGGTCGGGATATCGTCAGGCGCAGCTGCAGCTGCTGCCACAAGAATCGCCCGGAGGCTGGAGAACAGAGGAAAACTCATCGTCGTGAGTGATTTCTTTTACGTCAGATACGGTTAGAGATGCCTTTTAATTTGTCCATGTTGGTGGTTGCAGGTTGTCTTCGCGAGCTTCGGTGAGCGCTATCTGTCGTTTCTCTTCGAGTCCATTAAGAATGAGGCTGAGAATATGGATTTCGAGCACTGAATAATGGCTATTTGCTCGGATCGTAGAGGCTTGTACACGCTGCCAACCAAAGAGAAGTTCATTTCGTCTTAGAACTAAACGGAGTGCAATTTTAGTTTTCTTTTGCATTGCATGAGTGAGATAAAACGCAAGCGAGATTCACGTGTGGACATGATATCAAGCGAATGCTGTTTAAAAATTACTCTTTTTTCACTTGTCGTTTTGGATATTGACATAGTCTTTAATACACGTATTTCATTCTAATTATATATTTTATAAAATTTATTCAAAAATAACTATATAAAAGTACTTTTATGACAAATCTAACAATACCATTCTCAAATATTAAATCCTAATATTTTTTAATCAATGAATAATTTAAGAGTTTAAAGTTTAACCGCATATATTTTAGGACATCGTCTTTTTAAAAACGGAGATGGTACATATGTTAATGGAAGAAACTTGAAGGGCAGACATTGACTAAATGTTGGGTGGCATAGTGTTACAAAATGTTACTCCCTCCGGTTACAAATAACTGATGTTTCAGAATACGTGCAATCAACATGTATATTTAAAGTTTGATCATCAATTTCTTTTTAAATATTTTAATTTAAATTTGAAAGTCACATGGTTAGATCCGTCTTCAAAATATTATAAGTTTGTTATACTTTTTACAAGTTTTATAATAGTAAGTAGTAAAAAAATTAAGTGTGTTAGTGACAGTGTCGTTGTACTAAAGGTCGCTTATTTGTGGCAGAAGGAAGTATATATGAAAGTTGGCCTTTTACTCCACATGTTACGTAGAATGGACTAGCTAGAAATGAAGGCTTAGGCCAACCTAGCCTAGTTTGGGTTATTTTTGGGAAACGATTTTAAACTCTTGAAGGGACATCCACTCGTTTGTTTATGTCATCTAAATAGTTATAAAAATAATTTTAAAAAATAACAAGATGGATTTTAACATGTAATGCATCACTTCACAAACGTACAAATTCAAATTTAACTTCTACAGATTGCAAAAAAAAAAACAAATATGACTATGAATATACACATATTACTCTGAGTTTAATTTGTTGTTTTTGTTACAACTTGTAGGAATACATTACATATTAATATTAAATTTTTATAAATTTTTTTATAACTATTTAAATGATATGCATGCAACAAGAGGATGTTTTCTCGAAAGTTCAAAATCTATTTTTTTTTACGCATATAAGGTGGACAGAGAATATAGTGTATAATGTTAGATTGGTTGATTGATGGTCTAACATGGTAAGTACGACGTAAAGCCATCAAAGATCTGCACTCGGCAGCCCGCCAATGCCCGGTCAGTATTTTTTTGCAATCATAATTTAGACCATCATAATAGCTAGAACTGTATAAGCTTAAGCATCTGAAGGCAGAAGTATTGGATCCAACGGACAACGACGAGAGGGCTTCATAGCAGATTAAATCCAGCCACCATTCCAACACCAGCTACTCTCGACCGTGAAGAGCAAGCACTTGGTGAATTAGTTTCAGCATGTCATGCTTGTTCATGCGGAACCAGCCCAGCTCAACTACGAACGTAGCTACGTGCAGCTAGAAGCCCATGGATTTTCGGTCAAAGATATGCAACCCAGGCCCTATTTAAAAGAGCTTAAATTCCAAAAAGCAGCTGATAAAGGCCATGTAGTAAAAATCTTTTTTAGCTTTTGGCTTTTAGTTTATTTTTTGGATTCTAAAACTACATATTTTCATAATTTGAATAAGAATCTAAACTGTTTGAAGAAATTTTTACTAGTTGAAGATTTTAGAAAATACTGTAGCTGATAGAAGCTCTTAAAAAAAAATTCTAGATGATGTATGAGTGGTAGTGGACACCCTGCCGAATGGACATACGGCGGCGAGCGATGCCCGAGGGGCCAGTGAAATTATGCATGGCCATGAAGCATGGAGGATTGGTCGACAAGCCGGCAGAGGGTGCTCAACCAGCGCCTCTCGTTTCTCACTTCTCAGCTTCTCTCTTTTGTGAATTGCGAATTTTGTGATCAATGAATTTTCTTATTTAAGAAGATTGAGTAAATTACACTTTGCATCTATCTGCACCAGATAGAGTATATCTTATTTCACTCTCCACCAAGTTTAATATATATTTTCACTTTTCACTGGGTATATCAAAATAAGTTTTACTTTGCACTAGATTGCGTCATATAATTGAAGAATAATCTTATGAAATACGAGTAAAACTTATTAAACATTTTGAATTTAGACCACTATTCACAAAGTTTCATTTAGATTTTTATATAAAATTTGATGAAATTTCTATAGATTTGATGATGTATTCTGGTACAGAGTAAAACTTATTTTAATATACTCCAGTGAAAAATAAAAATATATACTAGACTCAGTGTAAAGTGAAATAAGATACACTCTATTCGGTACAAAGTGTAAAGATACATGAAAAGGAAAAAGCAATGGCATCTTAGTAAGTAGATATTGGGGATTTTGATTAGTTTGTTTGTCTGGTTAGCACCAAATTAAATAATTGATTAAGATTAGCAAATCTTTATTATTTTCTATAGATATCTCATCCATATGGCTATCCTGCGATCATTTAGGCAGGAATTTAATAGCTGCCAACGTTTATCCCTGGTATTGCCCGGCATAATAAAGAAAGAATTTAAACTGTAACGATGTTTTTAAAGAAAAATAATAAAAAAAATGAAGCCCGTTTTGCTACAAAAGGAGAGCCCTTTGGCTTGCCTAGCTCTTCCTCGTTCTTCGCTCGAGACTTCTCCAAATTTTGCCAGCAGCTAGTTAGCTAGGACAGGGCATCTGAAATGGCGCGGGCAAGCGGCCGCGGCGGCGACAAGGCCATCTGCTTTGTTCACCTTGGGCTGCTCCTGGTCTTCCTGGCGCTGCAGGGCGGCGTCCAGCCGGCGGCGGCGCAGAGGGAGTGGCCCGTCGGCGACAGCAACGGCTGGAGCTTCGGCGTCGTCGGGTGGCCCAACTACAAGCCCTTCAAGGCAGGCGACGTGCTGGGTAGGTTCCTGCCTGCTCCATAGCTAGCTTCCCTCTGCTTGGTCTGTTCTTTTCTTTTCTTAACTGAAACTGATCGGTGACATCGCCGGTGCAAATGGCGGCGGCGGCGGCGTGCATATGCGCAGTGTTCAGGTACGACCCGAGCTCGCACAACGTGGTGGTGGTGAGCGACGTGGACTACGCGCTGTGCAGGGTGCCGGCCAACGCGACGACGTACAGCTCCGGCAACGACCGCGTCACGCTCTCCCGCGGCGCCACCTTCTTCATCTGCGGCTTCCCGGGGGACTGCGACAAGGGCATGAAGATCGCGGTCACCGCTAGATAGAACGGATGAATATATAGATGGTCGCATAAGTCCTGTCCAATCATCGTCAGATCGTCTATTGTTTTTGAAACAAGAGGATATATATCCTATGATGTGTTTTTTATCAGTACTGTTTTCTACGTCCTCCATGATTCATGATATTGTTGTTTGCATGTTTTTTTGTTTGAGAGAACTAGTGCGGGCAGCAGCAGATCGACCCCTGCGCTTTACTCCCTCCGGTTTTAGTCTTTAACTTTTAAACATATCTTTGATTATTCGTCTTATTTAAAAATATATAATTATTATTTATTTTATTGTAATCTACTTTATCATTAAACATACTTTAAATATGACTTATATTTTTACATATTTATACAAAAATTTTGAATAAGACGAATGGTCAAACATATATCCCATCCGTTCACAAATATAATCATTTTTGAACTTCGATACGATCTTCAATATGTTATTTTGACCAACACTATCTATAAAAATAAATTATTTCAAAGAAAAAGAGTTACATATTATAATAGTTTGTTTAATGATAAATCTAATAATATCATTTTTTTAGCTATTAAACTTTATGATTTTCTTGCTAGTAACGGTCAAAGCTAACAATGTTTAACTTGACACTGTTCTAAAAATACTTATATTTATGAATAGAATGAGTATACAAAAGTAAACGATGTTAGACATTAAAAATCGAAAGAACTATTAAGTTAGCACCAGAACTAGAGAGAACACACTCCCTCACACCACACGTATGTGCTTCCTAATACTATCGCTATTGGTTGAATGTAGCTATGATCTCATGTCGAATGAGACACCCCTTTGACTGATCGATCTCCAACAGCGGACTTAGCCTGAGGTCGGTTGTGTTTTTATACGTGGCTTAATCAGAAATATTATTAACATAAGATTAATTAAATATTACCTATGAAAAACTTGAAAAATTAAAAGATACTTTTATATAAAAAATTTTTATAAAAAATATATCGTTTAGCCGTTCACTTTAATTTTTTAAGATATTTTTTAAAAAACTTTTATTAAAAAACATACTAACAGTTAAAAAAACGTGCTTATTGAATAAGCACGAGCCCACAAAGCAGAAACGAACAGGGCCAGAGCCGAATCAACGCCATCAGGACGGCGCCGATCGCCACGCTAGCTGCTACTGCTCCTCCCAATCGCGCAGCGCCACCGTGGACGGAGGCTGCCGGTGCCGGAGACTTACGGCGGCGGGCCGCGGCACGGCGCGATCCCATTCTGGGCCCTAGAGTTTACTTGGGCTGTTCGTTTATCTTGTAGGCCCAGAAAATCCGGCCCGTCAATGCGAGTGAAATTGGATCGATACCAATGGGTGCCATCCACTCTGTGTTATAAATATGGGCTAATACTTATCACCTCCTCAAGAAATACGGGCTTTCCTGCAGGCCAATCCCCGATACTTCGTGGAGGCCTGCCAAGACCTGTAGAAACTGGATGGCTACCAATGGTTTGGGCTTCGTTTGCGGCCCAACTAATTTGTTTGAGCTTGTTGCCTTTGCATTTTGCAGACTAAGAAAAGAGAGCAAAGCCGAAAAATTAATGTGTTCACGGCCTGTTAGCCTAAAAATATGTCGCACCATATACGCGAGAAACTTGTGTGTAACCCGCAGCGGCACCTGAAAACACACCGCTATAGGGGGGAAGATGCAGTAGAGACGAGAGACGTCCTCAAAAACAAATGGAGAATTGAAGGTGCATAGACATGGGATAGAGAAAGAAGGAGGGAGATGTAGAATATAGAGGTTAGGGGTAATAAATTGATTTTGATGATTGATTGGTTATTTTTACTATATTGAAGGTGCATAGACGTGGGATAGAGAAAGAAGGAGGGAGATATAGAATATAGAGGTTAGGGGTAATAAATTGATTTTGATGATTGATTGGTTATTTTTACTATATTTATAGGAGGGATGGTATGACGTCTATATAGCCTTCTCTATGTTGAGTAGGCTTAAAGATCAACTAGGACTCTAAAAACCCTGACCTCAAATAAGGAAACACGAGAAATACCAAAACTAGATTCAGACTCGGGGCTAAAAGTCGAACCGCCATTATATTACCTGTCGAACTGACCTTGTACGGAAGGTTCAGGTCTCTCCCGGTCGGATTGGCCTTGACATGAAGGCTCTGATCTTCTTTAAATTTAGCTTAAATTTACTATAAACCTAAATTAGTGCTAAATTTTGGGTGTCAACAGGGGCTTCATCCTTTTGATCCTGATCATTTCGTTTCACCATTAGCAGCAGCCACGGTGATGGATGCCTTGCCCAGCTCTTCGTCCTGACACAGACGGTCAGCGGCTTCCTCCTTCGCTTTGCCCCACAGCACCATGTACAGCCCGGCCACGATCAGAACGGCACCAAGCACACTGCAAAACTCCACGCCATGGACACATCAGAATCTGCTGCGTAAATGGCAATGCATGATTAATAATCCAAGGTACTTGAATGAGCCATGGCAACCGTCACTACGCACATTCCGAGAAGCAAGGTCTCGTCGAGGAAGATGGAGCTGAGCACCGCGACGAAGACGACGATCAAGGGCCCAAACATGGCGACGTAGAGGGGCCCTTTCTTCCTCAGGCACCACGACATGAGCGGGAAGGCGCACCCAGACGCCACGATACCCTGCCCATGAAATCCCAAGAACATGAGTTACATGCATTTCTCCCTTGTTCATCATCTGTTGCATTATGCATTGCTGCTATCATCGGTTACCGCGTAAGCCGACGAGTACAATCTGATGTTGAGCCCCAGCCTCCAGTGCTCCATGTCCCTATGTATGCAGAGCGCGAGCAGGGTGGACTGGATGGCGCCGAAGAGGCACACCAGTGCGGCGATCGAGTAATGGCACGGGTAAACTTCTCCTACTTTCGCCTACGCATCAGTTACAATAATCCTACTCAATTTGATTACCAAACATGAACAGCAAAGTCAGCAACAGCAGAAATTGCAGAGTTTTACAGACCTGGATGGTGAGCCAGATCGCGTAGCTGAAGCAGCTGGTGACGGCGAGAAACGAGCCTAGGATCTGCGCGCCGGCTGACGGCGATGGCCGGAAGTAGTGATGGTGATCTTGGTAGACATGGCTGATCCTAGAGAGTGCTAGATGGTGGAGGAACTTGATCTCTGGCCCCTTGTAGAATGTTACCACCATTGCACCACCTAGGCCTACCAGTGTTCCCAGCAGTTTTGCCTGTCCACTGGCCTTCCTGAGTCTCAGTGTTTCCAGCCTGTCCTGGGATTCAGTTTGGAAAGATACCTATTGTTAAATTTGATCAAGTAGCTCAAGATTTAGTTGGTTTCTTCTGAATTCTGATATGCTTGTAGGCAATTAAGATGGAATTAATGGGATTCTTGCAGAGTTGTGATAGAATATTATTAACCTGTTAATTAACACTGATACAGGATTCTGTGCAGTGAAACTAGTGTACAAAAAATTAATAAAAGGAAAGGAAAGGAAATGTTGTTAGTGATAATTCGGAGACCTGCACAAAATCTTGCTGAGTTGTAATAGAATATTAACCTGTTAAGTAACACTTATACAGAATTCTGTGCAGTGAAACTAGTGTACAAAAAATTAATAAAAGGAAAGGAAAGGAAAGGAAAGGAAATGTTGTTAGTGATAATCCGGAGACCTGCACAAGATTGCAACAATGAAAGTGGATTGAGGAGTGAGGTTGCTGAGCGCCGTAACGATGGTGGTTGAGTTAGTCAACTTCATGGCGAGCACTAACAGGTTCTGGTTTATAGTAATTCTGCAAATAGGAGCAGAGAAAATAAATAGTAAGTTCTTGCATATTCTCTTCTGCTTTAGTAGAATGATGCACAGCTCGACTGCGTATTCTCAAAAAAGAAAAAAGTTCTTGCATATTCAAGTAAAGGAAGCAAAAAAATGAAAAATATAACACATGATTAATTTAAATATGCCAGTGGTTTGTTTCAACAAAAAAATGTGGAAAATAATAAACAACCAAAACTAAGACCAATAAGAATATAGAGTCTTTTTTTTGGGCGAGTGTTATTTTAGAAATATTTGAGATTAATCTTTGACCACTAATTTCTTAGAAAAATATATTGTTAGTATCAACCAACATTTTGTAAAAGCGCCATAAAAGGTGAATCGACCTAGATACTACCATAATTCTTCCAGATTAAATGTACTTGGAGTTCGACTAATTGTTAATCAAGATCTACATAAATGAATTAGCATATATCTTATAAAAATCAACGGAGGAAGTAGTAAAATGAAATTCTTGAAACCCTGTACTATACTTACCCAAATAGTCCACACAAGAATAGCCCAGTCGCCACCTTCACGGTTAGAGGCGGACGTTGCTTCCTAGAATCACACACACAAAACACAAGTTACCGGTGTAAATTCAGCCCAAAGATTAACCAAAAGGTAGCAGTTCGTATTCGATTGTAATATTTTGTTTGGACCACGAGGTTTTGAAATGTGCAACTGCAAGCGACATAGAAAAGAAAAACAAAACCACATGTTAATAACTAAAACAATTGATGCTGAGACAGACGCATCGGGTACATAGTTACACGCCCTACAGCGCCGTATGTATATGTACGTGTACATCAGTACATATACCTCTCTACGAGGAAGGCGAGTGGACAGAGGAAGGCGGCGGCGAACATGAGCCGGTAGGCGACGAGGACGCGGACGTCCATGCCGTCGTCGAGCGCCAGCTTGATGAAGATCTGCAGCGCCGAGAAGATGAACTCCACCATCACCATCGCCGCCGTCGGTTTCACGCCCTCTACCACGCCGCCTCCTCCCATGGCGGCCGGCGATCTCTCTCGATCTCGCTCAAATGCAACTAGCTAGCAAGCTTGCTAGCTGCTCATCAACAATAATCAACATGCACGCGTCGAGAATTCACACGCGAGATGAATCATAAATCGATGTCGCTGCCCGATCATAGCGCAGGAGACGAGCTCGAGGGAGCAGCCGGCCGTTTCCAGTGGATATATCCAAGCTCAAAATACTATTACTTCTAAATTCTAAATTTATCTTACAATATTACTTTTTCACCTACTTTTCTATCTCTTCTATTCAATTTTTTAACCTCCTTTCTTATTTAAATTAATCACAGTCATTTCTTAATTCTAATCTTAATTTTTTTTAAAAAAAATATAAGTTAAAGTATTTTTGAAACGGTCTTGGAATTCTAGAAGAGAGAGAGCCATGCGCTGCGCGACTTCTTGTGCTGTCATAACCGAGGCACAGCAAGGAAGGATGGCGTCACGGGAGTGCGGGTTGACGTCACGGGTGTACTGCCGATGTCCGTGGCGATGCGTCACAGTCTACGTGTGGTCGGTTTTGAGCGGAACAGGATCCTCTCTGCTGTTGCACAGTAGTAGTGTGCGTGGCATGTTCTCCATTCCTTGGAATTGTAATCGATGGCTCTGATCAGGAAAATGTTGCAGTACAATCTCTTTTATTAACAAAAAACTGAACCCGCCATTGCCATCATATTTTGTATAAGAAAAGAGTTTTTTTACGGTGCAAAGTGGATCCAACTAGTAATCCAATGTCTTAGATTCACTCTATACTAACTAAAATTTACACTTGTAATATATATAGTATAGATCACTAGTATAAGGGTATTATAGGAAAATAAAAAAGAGCATATATGTGATTTGTTAGTTATTTTCGGTTTTTTTTTACCATCGGATCGCACGGAGATTCATGCTAGGTGGATACGAGAAATAAATTCGGAGATTTTTTTTGTGATTTTTGTGACCGTCCGATCATGCTGAGATTCGTGCTAGGAGTAATGGAAAATAAAAATTCATCGATGCACCGGTTCTGGGAGTCAAACCCACAACCTACATATTCCCACAGCACGCCTCCACCAACTAAGCTAGCTGCAGATTGCATTTCATAATCAACTAAAAGAATAATATATTAGCGCTGAGGATGAGAAAAGAAACAAAAGCGCGGGCTAGGGAGGCTAGACGTCACGGGTGACTGTAGGATAGGTTTTTCGACGTTCTCCACGTGCGTGACAGGTATAGACGACGCTGCTCACGTGAGGCCGACAAAGACAGGACCGTCCGTCCATGTGAGGACGGTCCTATCCATTGAACCACTGTTATTTTTCATTAATTTTCTTAATTTTTCAGTTCGTGATAGGTAAGATGAAAAATAAACATTAAACATTAGATCATTTATTAATTTTAGAGTAAATATCACAAAGCCCCATATATTTTGGTTCAAGTTTCATGAAACCAAACCATTATCCAATTTTTCTTTGATATGCTATACATATAAATTCTAAACTTGCAGGCTAAATTCAGCAAGTAATGGAAGAACACACAAGTAACTGAAAATACAGTTCTATGACTGTCTTTGACCGAGTAAGGACGGTCCAGACGGTAGAAATAGCTAGTAACGGCAAATAGATGGTCAGGACCATCTGGATCGAGTTAGGATGGTCCGGAAAGTTGAAACACCTAGAACGGCAAATACACGGTCAGACCGTCCGAAACGAGTGAGGACGGTCCGGACCTATGACACGGCAAGTATCGTGAAACACGGTCCAGACCGTCCAAAAGTGGTGAGGACGGTCTGGACCGTTGAACCATGCGACCGACAACTACTGTCTAATTTTTAAAATTTTTGAAACACTAAAGAGTCTATAGTACTTACAGTAGCGTATTGTTTAATTTAATATATTCTTTTGTATAAAATAACTAGTTATATCTCTTGTTGATTTTAGAAGCACAGTCATGTCCATTGAACCACTGTTATTTTTCCTTTCCAAAGTTTATTCATTTCCTCAATGTTTCAATTTGTGATGGGTAAGATAGCAAATAAATGTTGAACATCCGATCATTTATTAATTTTAGAGTGAATATCACAAAACCACATATATTTTGTTCAAGTTTCACAAAACCAAACCATTATCTATTTTTTCTTTGATATGCTATACATATGAATTATAAACTTGTAGGCTAAATCCAGCAAGTAACGGGAGATACAGCAAGTAACGGGAAATACACTGTCCGGATCGTCTGCACCGGGTAAGGCGGTCCGGACCGTACAAACAGATAGCAATGGGAAATACAAGGTCCGGACAGTCCGGACAGAGCCAGGACAGTCCGGACCGATGAAACAACTAGTAACGGGAAATACACAATGCGTACTGTCCGAAAGGTGTGAGGATAGTCCGGACCGTTGACACGGCAAGTATCAGGAAACAAGGTCCGGGACCGTCCGAAAGGAGTCAGGACGGTCCGGACCGTTGAACCACGCGAACCACTGTCTAATTTTTTAGAATTTTTGAAATACTAAAGAGTCTATAGTATTTACAGTACCATATTGTTTAATTTAATAATTTTTTGGATAAAATAACTAGTTATATCTCCTGTTGATTTTAGAAGCACGGTCCTGTCCATTGAGCCACTATTATTTTTCATTTATTTATTTTTAAAGTTTATTAATTTTCTTAATTTTTTAGTTCTTGATAGGTAAGAAGAGCGGACCGTCCTAACCATATGCCATACATAAGCAAATAAGTAATACGTTCACCACGAAATATGTCATACATAAGCACGAGATAGGTAAATAAGTATCTGAAATGACATGATAAAGTACGAGCATCCACAGTCCGAAGCGTCAAGTGGAGTTTAGCAAAAATACATTAAGAAGACATATATAGTGCAAAAGTCTAGTGCTAGTCATCATCAATCGTCATGCCTGCAAGGTCGACAGTAGCAATAGGATCGTCTGGCTCAGTGACGATAGTGGATGACACCTTGGCCGCAGTGGTGGTGTCTTCCTCTATAGTATCACCAACGACGGAGGTGGGTGCCGCCTCTCCAGCACTGGCAGAGTCCTTTGCTGTAGGTGCGCAGTCCTCTGTAACACCTGTAAGCGGTGTCGGTCGCCCAGCTGCCTCGTCAGCATCAGCAAAGGTGGTGGGTGACACCTCGGGAGGAGCGGTGGTGTCGCCCTCTGCGGTACTAGCGAGGTCCTCCTCCATAGGTGGGTGGTCCTCTGTAGCACCTATAAGTGGCGTCGGTCGCCTAGCTGCCTCGTCAACGGCCGGGAAAGCGGTGGATGACACCTCGCAAAAGTGGTGGTGTCGTCCTCTGTACATACCTAGATGACGACACTCTAGATGGCAAGGATGTCGGATTGTGCTCCTGCTGAAGGGACGGCTAGGGCGCGGCAGTTGCGTGCTCCTAGCGAGAGGACATGCGGAACTCCCGCGGGCCGATGCGCCCGACGAGGTGGCGCTCCTCGTCATGGACATACGGCACGGGGACGGCCTTGACGCAGATGAAGACGAGCACCTGGTGGAATGCCGGCAGATTGGTGACGAAGTGCGAGAAGATGGCCGACACGCTGGTAGTGAGCTCGGTGTAGATGAGGCCGATCCCGGGGACGCGCACGATGCCAAGGCTGGGGCCGAGCGCATGGATCCACTTGAGGGACACCTTGTTCTGCAAGTCGAACAGGTGCTTCCGTCGCGTGCCGTAGTGCCACACGTACATGACTGCGACGAACACCAGCGACAGTGCCAGTGGCAGCCACCTGCCCTGCGGCACCTTCATAAGCGCCGCCGATAGGTACACCACCTCCACAACGCCGAACGCCGCCAGGAACAGCACCACCACCAGGCAGCTGTACTGCAAGACGAAGACGATGACCAGTGCCATGAGCAGCGTGGTGACCAGCATGACACCTGCGCACGCCATCCCGTAGGTGTTGCCGATGAGGGTGGTGTCGCGGAGGCCGATGGTGATGGCGATGCAAAGCAGCATCAGGATCCAATTGATCTCCGGGCTGCAGATCTGCCCGTGGATGCACCGCGATGTGTACACGATCTTGATGCGCGGGAAGCACCCCAGCGCCGTGCACTGCCGCACAATGGAGAAGGTAGCCGAGATCACCGCCTGGCTGCCCACGATCGCAGCCAGCGTCGCAGTCACCAACACCGGCCAGAAGATGCTTGCTGCAATACATATCATGCCACAAACTCATTCATCACAGTAATTCACTTAACTAACTAGTGATTTCTAGATTACAGGCTTTGGCGTGCAGAGATGGTGTCGGTGTCGGCCTCGCGAACATGCCCCGGCGTCGGCCTCAAAATCGATGAATTGAAATATTTTTCTGGACTAAAATACCCTCAGTGGCAATGTGGATAATTTTTATAATTATCACGTCATTTACTAAAATACTCATTCAAATGAACGGATAGATTTCATCTATACTACTACCTCTCTATTACTAGTATTTTGCGCTGAAAAGGGACACTAAGAAAAAGGTATCCTAATTTAAGGGGAAAAAAGAAACTAAAACTTACTGTGCAGTTAGTTAGAGAAAATTGGGTGAAAACAACTTCTCTCTGTCGTTGTACACAGGTATTAAGGAAGTTGGAAGAGTTAAATGAAGAAAGAATATGATTGGTTGAGAAGAGTAAATAGTTTAAAAACTTTAGTGATGAAAATTTGTAATTGGTAGAAAAGAAAATGTATGTGTAGAAGTTGTTATATTTTAAAATAAATTTTAAATGTTAAAAGTTATTATATTTAAAATAAAGGATGTACAATTGAGTCCCAACCAACTAACCTAAACTACTATAGCCGTAAAAGGACGACAGCCAAACCGCCGCTCCTAACTCTACAGTTGCCACTATATATGGCCAGATGGGCCAGGCCCATTGGGCGGCCCGAGGCACGGCCCGAAAAAGCCCGATCCGAACACGGCACGGCCCGATATGAATAGTGCCCATACCGGCCCGGCCCTATCCATCGGGCAGTGCCTGGGCTACAAATCCGGCCTATAGTGCCGGCCCAGGCACGGCACGATTTTTGGGCCGGCACGATGGTGGCCCGGCTCCCCAGCGGCCCAGCCTGGCCTGCCAAGCCGTTGGCCGGCCTGCCAACGGCCCTGGCCTGCTAGCCGTTGGAGGCCGGGGGGGCCGGGACTATATAAGCCGGCGCCACTCGCTCCCTGCTCCCGATCCCGACCCCCCAAACCCTAGCGTCGCCTCGTCTCCTCGCTCGCTCCGTCGCTCACCGCTCTAGATCTAGAATCCCTCCCGTCTTCTCCCTCGCCGGCGGCTCTCCGCCTCAGGCCGCCACGGCACACTCCGCCAGAGCTCCTCCCGCCTCTCCCTCTCGCCTCTCCTCGCCCGCTCCGCCACGCGCTGCTCTAGATCCAGAGCTTCTCCTGTCTTCTCCATCTCCGGCGGCGGCTCTCCGCCTCTACGCCGCTGCCGGCCGGCACGGCACACTCCGCCAGAGCTCCTCTTGTCTTCTCCCTCTCTACTTCCTCTCCTCCTCTCCTAATCTCTGGTGAACGGATCCTCGAATCCGTCCCTAATCCCTAGTCTCCATCTCGTCATCTCCTAGATCCGTGACTCGTCGACCTTGCCGGCGCTTCTGGTGCTCCGGTTTCGCAGGTAAGTGCTCGGACCCTAAACTCTAACCCTAGATCTATTCATGTGTTCTTCTGTTTATGAGTTCTTGCTCTTCCTGACTTCCTCTCTTTCTTCTTCTTGTTCGTGCAGCCGTTGAGGAACCAGAGGGCCGGGCCGGAGCCGTTGTTCGTCCACCTCGCGCAGCCGTTGACAATTTTTTGAATTTGTGAATTCTATTTGAATAATTCAAATTTTTGAATGCTGATTGAGTCATTGAGTGGTTGATGCCTTTAGTGCCTGGGCCGGCACTAAGCCCGGCGGGCCTGGTGGGCCATTGGGCCGGCACGGCACGGTTTTGGGGCTGTAGGGCCGTGCCTGGGCCAAGAAGTAGGCACGGCGTGCCGGCACGGCACGGCATGATCAGCCCACCGTGCCTAATAGTGCCGTGCCGCATAGTGCCGTGTCACTATCGTGCTAGGGCCGGGCCGGGCCGGGCGGCCCGTTTGGCCTTCTATAGTTGCCACCGTCGTAGCATCCTGCCACTACTATTGCTACTGTAGGGTGCTAGTGTTACGTGTACTGGAACACTATGCCATGCATATATCACTGCAGCAACAAGGATGCTCTATTACTACAAAGGATTCAGTTACGTTTTGATTGGAGCACACATATCCATGTTGCTATAGTGTAATATGGCTAGCACAGGGTTTAAATGCATATAACGGTACCATATGATTGGTTCTGGTGTGTAATAAAAATTATATTAAAGTAATTTCTTAGTCGTACGAGCGTTGTTTATTTCAAATCAAATAGTAAAAAATAATTTAGTTTTATTATGTTGTACTCTTTCTGTTCTCGATTAATCATCGTATTAGGCTTGTACAGTGATACCAATACAATACCATGTGGCATTTAAACGGTATAGAAGAGATTTATTATCTTACATGCAAAACGAAAAGGGAGAGGAGCAGCCGATTTTTATGCACAAGGATCATTCAAAGCCGTTGCATGTGAACCAATAGCCAGTGGTCTCTGCATACGGACGCAGTAATGTTGCATGGAAAATGAACAGCCACTGTGTCTCACCCGAGACGAAACTGTAGGGAGCGGCTTGTGCAACAATCAATACCGAACGTTTCATTTCTCGGAATATGACAATCAATAGGAACAGAGGGAGTTGCAGGATCCAATTCTTATCATGAGTTTATCTAAAAAATTTCTTATCGTGAGCTAGTTGATGGCTTGGTGGATTGTCTTTCAAATCAAAACAGATGTGCTCATATAGTTTTTTTCTAGCCAGCTAACCCTAATGTTGTACCGTCCCAATGAAAAAAAAAATTCATCTGGTCGGTTCCCTTCCTACCTAGCCATAAGTTTAACTCAAGGTATCTTACATATGGGTGTGTTTGTTGTTGCTAAAACAAACCCTACCAAATTTTAGTAAAGTTAAAATTTGGCAAAGTAACTATTCATACATTATCCAAAATAGTCTTCACAATCAAAATTTGGTTATTCTAGAAACTTCCTTTCACAAAAAATTTGGCAAAGACAACAAACCTAACACACCCTACACCCTACATTGGCATTACCAAAATTTGGTAAAGTTGATTGGCATCAAACCAAACAGACTCTATGTTCCTCTAATTACAAATAAAAGAGACATTAAGTGATAAATGAGGTTTTATGATCTACCTTATATATTATGAGTAGGTCTTAAGAACATCAAATTAAAACTCCGTTAAGTACCGCACCCAATAACATCGTTTGTCTTGTCACTCAGATATTTAAAAGTACATTAGCATCTCGAGCTGTTATTTTCTATGTGGGTATTAGAACAATGTTATATAGTCTTACACATTTAAATTTAATTTGACTTGGTTTTTTAGGAAAGTATGTATAAGCACACCTTTAATATTTTTATGGGTCATAAACACTATAGATGTCTTAAGTGGGACATCCACTTACCAAATGGTAAAGCACATGGTTGTGATAGTTTAGATTATGAATTAGAATCAAAAGTGAGTCCTTAATTTTCTTAGACTTCTTATATAGGCCTTATTGGGGTATCTTGATGATAGCTTCTTTTGATCGTATTAAAGATGTGTCTTTAGACCACAAATAAAAAGAATCTTAATGATGGCTTCTTTTGACCGTCGATTATTAATGATGCGTCTTTAGACTATAGATAAAAACTTTCTTGTTAAAGTATATTCGTCATAATACCTCTTTTTGAAACGTTTCTCGCACGTGGTGCAAATAGTTATGAAACATTTTTAAAAATTGGATAAACATAAACAAGTTGTGTTATATATCGCTTCACAAACATAGAGGGTCAAATTCGATCGACACATGAAAAAACAAAACTAACAAATCATCTACGAGTGTTACATCAGTTTTCATAGTTTGATATGTTGGTTTTTTTTTGGTGTGATGTTCAATTTGACTTTACATGTTCCATGTGACTGCATAAAAAATGAGAATTTGCGCCATTAAGGGCTTAAAATATTTCCCGGCATTTCCAGTCTCTACCGAAGAGGCGAAGACTCGAAGAGTTCTATCCTTGTTGAAAGGTGTAAGCTCCACAAAAATTACATGGCGCAAGCTAGTACCTTTTTTTGGTCCAGTTTTTCCCATGTATGAAAGACTCATGGCGTGGCAGGAAAGAAGAAAGGAATAAGAAGAGGCTGATGTGAGGGATCACCCGGAGATCATTACAAGGAAAAAAAAAGTTTAAAGTGTGCTGCCAAGCTGTACACTCATTAGATTATGTATTACAAGGAAGAATAAATGAACAATGATGTATTTCAAAGTACACCAGTCCTTAATGTACCAATTCTCTGTTAACTGAACTTGCATGAGCCTTCCCAGCTTGTACAATTTTGTCGGAAAGGGATATGCCTTCTTGCTCCATAAAAATGGCAGTATTACAATCTAATGCAACCGAAAAGTTGAGCAGACAATCTGCACCGAGTTGTTAAAAACCACCGTATGCTACAGGAAGGATATGTGCAAGGTATCTTTGCCGGAATGTCCATGTACTCGTCGTCAGAAAAATACCAGTGTATGCAGGCATTTTGCTTCATAAATCTTGTCAAACTTCTGAGGTGTCTGCCCTCTCCAGCACAAAGATGTTTGCCTTGTCATCTCTTCCTATCCGTAGAGATTCATCAACGTATCTACCCAAAATTTGAGGAAAATCCTGGTTGCAAATTGGGTAACTATACTGCTATCTATATGCTATCTGAAATTATATCAGTGATTAAAAGCGTCACGCACTACTAGAGAAAATTTGAAGTGTAGGAAAACTAGTGATTTGTAGCAGCGATTGTAAAATTAGAAGAACAGCGAAGAACAAAAAATTTTCACATAAGCAGTCCACACCGAAAAGGATACGTTATCTCGAGCCAACCTTCTGGGTTGAATATAGCAAGGAGCATATCATAGTTCTTCTGGAAGATATTCATCAGCTGCACGTGACAGTCAAAGTGAACATCAGAGATACAGTTGCTTTACATGGTGTAAGTAAAATGGTAACTCATGTCCCTCAAAGAAAATAGACACCACATACAGTTGCAGACACATTCCTGTGAAGGAAAACAATGTGCCTCTGCTCAAGTTTATTTTGAAAAAAAAAAGAATTGTTCTAAAGTTTTGACTCATAACTCTACCGTTCCAGTAGTATTGTACTACTTATGTATATGAATCTAGTTTCTTAGTGAAAATATGAATTATACCTGATCAGGAGTGATGGTCGAACTCTCAAGCATGATATCAACCCTCTGAAAACAAGAATTAGAAAAAAAAGTGTATTTTAGAATTTAAGTGATCAGGTTTCGAAAATTTCTAGGACAACGTAACCAGTGGTGAGAAGCAGATAGAAGCCTTACTGTTTTAGTAGTGATCTTGTATGAAGCTTCAATAGTAAGTTGGCCAGATAATATCTTTAACGCCCTTGCACTGAATTTTATCACATTTACCGCCTTTTCCTTTGGGTGTAGAGAAGGTGATGCTAAATCTCCATTTATTTCAAGATTTATCAAAAATCAAAACTTGGTTTGCAAGTACAAAAATGATGTAACAATATTCTCTGTTCCGTTTCAATAATATTTATTTCATGGTTATAGGCTTATAGCACAATAGCATGTACTCTGTCTTTTCAGAAGACAGATCATCTGTTCTGTACTTCTGTTGTAGTAGCCATTATCCAACATAAGTTTTGATAATTTTGCTACTGTTCAGAACTGAAGAGTACTAAAATGACATTTTACTCAATCAAACTGCATAAAACATAGGAAAATGCACTGATGAAAAACTTGTAAATTCAGTCATTAACATAGAATAAGCTGTAGAACAACCGGCACAGCACCAACAGTACCAATCTAGCATGGCAATATTTTTCAGTAACTTTCACTAACCTCTTTGACATCAATCATCTGGAAGAAATCTCCTAAGCTGATGAAATCTCGCAGTCCTAACTTGGTCCTCTTTTTCCCCAGTATCGAAATCGTGCTATAGATGAGCCTCCAGCATCCATCCACCTTCCATCCTCTCAACACCAAACTATCAGTAATACTACCAAAGAGACAATTCCATACTGCATTTGTTTATCATAAACTAGTACAGCTAGTTTCCACCTATTCCATCAAGTTACCACACCAGAATCTAACTATCCCTGCTGCTATTGAACTTAACTGAAGCAGCATTATCATAAATTCAGTAGATGAATCCTGATCAATATCAAGTGATCAGACTTTCAGACACTCAAGTTGATTAGCATAAGTGCATTGGTAAAACTGACATGTATACCTTCTCCTGCAGCTTGTCGGTTGCCTCCGGCGTTGGATTCCGGGACTCCAGGAGCTCCACCAGGGCGTGAATCTCCGATCTTTTTTCGGACGTCAGCCCGAATATCCCTCTGTTAACGCCTTCCTCCAAGGATGAAACAGCAAATTCACAACTCAGAACCACCAACGAACTAATCAAGAAGCTGCAGCAAATCGATTGAGCAGCGATGCTGCTACGATGGTCAATCAGCAGCAACAGGGTAGAGAGAAACAAACCTTCCAGAGCTGCATACAGCGCGTCCTTAGCGTCGCCCAGGGACTCGTACGAGTACGACTCCACCGCACGCGCCTGGGACAAGCCGTGCTCAGGAGGCACCGCCGCCGCCGTGCTGCGCAGTCGCCGGCTGCACTGTGTTCGCAAGGAGAAGAGCCCTCTCCCGCTCGTGCTCGTCGGCGTCGCAGTAATGCCGCAGCGGCGGCAGCACTGGGCCGGGGACGACGGGAGGAAAGGGAGGGCGACGGAAGCTGCCATGGCAGGCAGGCGGGCAGGCTATGGAGCGGGCTCGCAGTCGCAGGGTCGCTTCGTCAGCTGCACCATGCTGCTGTGCTCCTCCCGCTTCCTCCGCGCGCGCCCATGCGAGAGGCCAGCTTACAAAAGTTTCAACCAGTGGAAAGGGCTCGCTTCGTGAGGCAGTTGATAAGTAGGTGGGAGATAGTAGCCGAGCCAGCTCCATCCGGCTGCAAAAACTGTGGCCACATCTACGAGGATAACGTTGCGCTCGCGCGGGCAGAGGGAGAGGGAGCAGTAGGCAGTAGCAGGGTACCACCTAATAGGTATTCCCTTTATTTTAAAACGTAAGTATTTTTAAAGTTTTGTAGGGGTATTAAGAAAGTAGATAAAAATAATTGAAAGAAAGATTATAATTAGTTGAGAAAAAAAGTAGGGAAAGAAATTAAATAAAGAATAGTTGTGATTGATTAAGATGAGAGATAGATTGAGAAATCGATTTATTTTGTGACAAGTTTTAAATGGTAGAATTAACTTTATTTTGGAACAAAAGAGTATCGCCCTAAGACATCCTTTGAAACAGAGGCGGGGCTAAACTTTGGGCTTAGGTGTTGTTTGAAATAACTTATAGCTGTAGCCTATGGCTTCTTCCCTTATTTTTCATAAGCATGTTTTCTGAACTGCTAGCGATATGTTTTGAAAAAATTTCTATATGAAAATATCTCTAGAAATCAAATAAATCTATTTTTCTAGTTTTTAATAACTAATATTTAATTAATCATACGTTAATAATATTTCTTGTTTTACGTGCGACTTATAAGCCAGTCACACAAGCCGATTCAAACAGGAGCTTAAGCTACTCCCTCGTTTACCATAAATAGTTTTTCAAACTATTAAATGTTGTATTTTTTATAAAAATTTTTCTATATAGATTTTTAAAAAAAATTTATTTTTTAAGTTTGTAGTAGCTATACTTAATTAATCATATGCTAATGATTTTTTTATTTAATGTATGACTTATAAGCTTGTCCTAATCTCTGTTTCAAACGGTGCCTAATCCTGATGCCTTCTTGATTTGCTCGAGTATCAACCGGCACATGAGACCGGTCTGACCCAGCTGGAGCATGGAGGGAAATAAAAAACCGGCCACGAGAGGCTCGTGGATCCTGGGACGTGCGAGTGCAGCCATGCAGGCAGAGCATGGATGCGATGGCCGGATCTTGGGTAGATAAAAGAACAGGGGTGTACTATAAAATAGTCAAACGGATAATGTGATCATATAGTGTGACGCGTGTGCGTGCAGGAGTTTCAGAATTTGACAGCATCAAAAGATATTATCGATCTACAATTGAATCGATTCAAACGGAACGAACCAATCAACAAAACAAGGGGAACTTCCACGTTTAGGCGGATAAACAATGTAAAATGATCGATGAAAAAGGAAATGTTACATTATATTGAAAAAAGCCATTCAGATTCACGAATTAAATGAGATCAATTGCGTGCTCCAGCTGGCGTTTCAGATCCGAAAACCATCAGACAACTTCCGAGTATAGCTGTAAAAATGCACTGAAACTACATGATCAATTGTTGCAGTAGGCGAAACGCAAAAAGAAATAGTCCCTGCTCGAGTCCACGGCTACTGATCAAGATTACACTTGATACTGCACATATGAATCGACAGCCTGGTACAACCGTACAAGATACTTTTAAGTTCACATACAAAATCGGATGAGTGAGGTCCAATGTAAGTCCAAACAGAATGGAGTTTGGCAAAGTGGTAATGAGTTCCTGAGCAAATAAGGTAACAAACCACCGACAAATCTGACACTCAGTTCCAGAAAGATAAGTTAAGATGGTATCTTCAGAAAACATGGCGACAATAATTCCAGGCTCATGGAAATTAATCAAATTATACTAGTAGATAGTCCCGTACAGCAGCCCCTGTACATCCCTTTTATCTTACAACACCAAAAGAATGGATCAAAATTCATAATACATGACAACATGATGCTAATTACAGGTAACAAACGAAAGCATGGGCAAGATAAACAAAGAAAAAGGAGAATTTAGGGACGAGGCACGTAGATGAAGGAATGGTACTGTCAGCATTTTCTTCATCGTCGTCGCCTTGAGACTACAGGTGAATTTGTACTTGCCTGTTGCCTTCTAAAACTAGGGGAGGATACTTGAACTGGTTGATGTGTCGCAGGTGCCTGGTATGAATGATAAGCAGCAGGTTTTGATCCTGCCGGTGCAGGTGTTGATTGAAGAGTTGACTCCATAAAGCACGCTATATTTAACCGGGTTCTCTCCAGCTCCCCTTGAAGCAAATCGCTACTGCATTGCTGAGCAAGAGCCTGACAAAAAGGGGAAAAAAATATTTCCTGATTAGCCATGCTCCCCTCCTAAATTACCTAAGAAACAGGATGGAACTTTCAATAAAGAGAGTTTCCCTTAATAGATGAACAAAGTACCAGAAGTCCTGACTCAGCATCCCTACTAGATCTGTTATTTAATTCTGCAAGAATGAATCGATATGTTCTACATATTTTAGAACTTACAAGCAAATCATCAGGTGATACTGATTGTCTGTCATTCTGATTTTGCAGCATCCTCACTACCACGAGTTGGTCGACGATGGTGTCCAGGATTCTCCAAGGCTTCAGCCACACTTTCACAGGCCTTCTCCAGCAAATTTTCTTGTAAGGATCTCAGAGCCTGCTCTGCCTCAGTTGATAGGTATGTCCGTAGTATAGTCTCAAAATACTCAAGCTGCACAAACGACACAAAAAGAACGGTTCTTAAGTTCATAGTTGAACCATTTACATAAGTTAAGACTCAGAAGATGCTAATACAACTAAAAGCTAAAATAAACTAAATTACTACCTCAAGCATGAGCTGACAAAAACCATTTGCATCCAACAGTCTAAGTCCTTTGGTTTTATTCTCATGGAAAATACTAAGAAAGATGTCGATCAAACCCTCTACCAAAATTTTCATCGCCTTTTCCAACAGAGGCCTAGCACCAGAGTACACCTGAAACCACGGATAGAAAATTACATCAAAGAAGAAAGTTTATGAAGAGCAATTGAAGCAGATTTATGATTTATCAGTAATTAATGTACAATAATAACGTCACATGCAAAATTTTAATAATCAGGGGAAGAACAGAAACGGAAACCTCTGCATGTACAGCTACAAGGATGTGTAGTAAATCAAGAGCTGCATCTCGAATGCCCTGCAAGGGGAATGATTCAGATTAGAATGTAGATGACATGAGAGCATTAACAGGATTATAACCTCACATAAGGCAACAAAAGGCAATTGTAAAACTGTTACATGAGGCTACCATAATATATGCACACAAGTACCAGTCATGGGCTCATGGCCGGCATAGCAGCGCAGCCCCAACATATTATGCTAAGTTGGTAGCTGGTCTTGTAGCAAATAGGAATATAAGACAATGTTCTAACTGAATCTACAGACTATTCATCGGTAATATACTATTGGTCGTTTCAATTTTTCTGGGATACAAATTTGGAAGCCATAACATTAGGAGGACTTAATTACTTGATACATACCTTTACTACGGGTGCTGCTCCCCAGTGAATCCCAGAATCCAACAGATAGTTTCTCGCTGCATTTCTGATCAAGTTTGACTACGGGAAAAAAATCAGGGTTAAAGCAAAGGCAGTAACATAATGTGCAAAGACTCAACTCATAACCCCAAAAATCATGTTAGTATATATGAAGTTTCTAACACTTCCATCAGAACTGTAGGCATTCCAAACAAATGTGTTAGATTTATAGTTGTCCAACTCCAAGTCATCAAACAATATGATAAATCTATGGAGTTGCTAAACATCTGGTGTATTACAGAGTAATACTCCATCCAGAATTGATCAGCACCTAAGCAAATTTCAAATTTCCAAAATTGTTCAGCGTATAAACAGGGTAGGGTTATTCTCTCGTATTGGAGTAATTGTGTCAAGCACCATGCATGTGCACGCGGAGTCGGTTGGAGTACAATGCGTGGCGTGCCATGCATGTGCAATCTGTTGAGGCACCATGCATGGATGGAGGAAGTATTTACAGTAAATTGGATGTGCTGTGCATGGACAGAGGGAGTATTAACAATACATTGGATGGAGGGACAATTAAAATCCATTGAGGGGCCATGCATGGATTACCGATTGGTTTGGTTCTCCTTGGTCTCGGTGAAAAATGTTATGCGCTGATCAATTCTGGATGGAGGGTGTAACTAATAAATCCAAAACTAGCACATTAACCAGGATTCCAATAATAAAAATATAAGCCACAAAAAAAGTGAGCTATGCACATTTATATCTAGCTATTAATTTTTTTAGAACTAGCATATTACCAATGTTTTGCGATGGATCTCAAATAAATATGCAATAAGTTCCAGGCTTAAATAAAATATAAAATAGATATCCTCAAGTCTAAAAAACATATATGATTCACATCAGGTCAACCAGTACATGCAAAGACACATGCGCATGTCTATATAGGTATATCCACAGAACTTCAGAAAATGAAGAGGTGACCATCACTACCATCAACTCCTTTTTTCAACATACTCCTATTCAAGAACAAGTAGTGGGCTATATCAAGTGTTTCAAATTTTCAACAAATATCCCAGAAACTTTGCACACCAAGGCATGAAAGGAAGAAAGCTAACATGGTTATAACTTACAACTAAATCTTTTGGCCATTAATGATTAATCAGTAAGTTCTGGATTTTCCACCATACCTTAGCAAAAGTATATTGTTCCAGGACTTTCTCCTCAAGTGCTGAGAAAGAAGTCATCAGATCTCGCATGTCAGCACTACGCTCATCATTATCCCTGAAGAAGGAACTGTCACTGCATGAAGCAAATATCTCGAAGCATTGTTTCTAGATGAAATAATAAGCTTTTAGTAAGACTATTCAGGGCTTATGGGCTTATGGCAAACACAAGAAGAAAAAGTTTTTTTTTTTTTTTAAAAGAACTTTCTGTAGGACAGTGAGACAAGTGTTAGCAGAACATAAGAAAAGCTGATCAGGTACCTGACTGGGGACCAAATGTGCCTGTATTTGGTATACAGTTCATCTGAAAGTTCAGCTTTACAATATCCAATGTTACTTAGAACAACCAACAGCTTCTTGTACAAGTTTCCATCCATGCTAGCATATGTTTCTCTGTCAAAACCATTTGCATATCCATTTTGAATATGGTTGTTTTCTTTATTTGATCTGCTCTGAGCTAGTTCCCCTCCAAACCTCTCAAGATAACCTGATACACTTACACAGGTTGTCAATAATGGATGCAACGATTAGATACAAAATTTGGAAGATCTTCAGTAACTATGTAACAAAGCAAATCCATACCTGCAAAATCCAGAAAGGAATTTAGGAATGCAAGTCTAACAGATTCATGAATCTCCTGGAGCTGTTGAGAAATGTCATAAGACTTGGCAGTCTCACTCCTCAGATTGAGAATCATACTGTAATAGAAAAGGCATAGATCAGGAGGCAGATCGATACCATAAAAAATGAAGGCAAAAGAATGATGGCTGTTTCTAAAACATCAGCACATCAATACTTGCATTGATCTTGAATGTAAAAATGCACATTTTACATGCAACTATTTCAATATGTAATTCAAGATTTATTATCACTTTTTTGTTAACATGTTGAAGGCAATATTCAGTCTCTTACAGGGAATAGGAGTAGAGGCAAACCATAAAATCACAATGAAGCACTGATTTCATAGCCAAGATATGGCACGGATTAACAAACCAGAAGTATTTAACTATTTATCATATAAAGCACACCTAGCAATTATTTCAGGAGAAATCACATGCTTAGGTCTGTTTGTCATTGCCATGGCTTTTCAAAAGCATTTATTTATTTCTATTTTGATGTAACAATTAGTTGGATGCAACTTTTTTAGCAGCCACAGCAAAATATTACTGGAGTTTGTAAATATCCCCAATTCCCTGTGTATTCCACAGACAGTATCAAAACCACAAACTAGCCCTTAATAACACAAGCAATGATACATACAGTAATGAGATTGATACTACAGAATAAAACAAGTACATAGAAGCTGTTATCATATATTCTAACGAGAACTCCTTTGCCCCCACTTTATTATCAACAGCCATATTATGCTAGGAACATACCCTTATGCATTTATTTTGTGCAGAAAAGCAATAATTAATAACAGGAAAATAGACCACCAGATACAAATATTAAAGACCAATTACAAGGAAACATACAAGTAAAAGAAAACAACTAGAAAACAACTTTGGAAGTTCAAAGGGCTCAAAAACAATGCAGCATGCATGAGATATCATACTCTGATAAAATGAAATGTTAAACAAAAAAGATGCTTACAAATCAATTCGGTCCATTGCCGAAATTGTGGTATCACGGAACTCCAAGGGCATGCTTGAAATTGCATACAGAGATTTGTTCCTCTCGAGGGTGGTTAAAGTAGACCAAGTCTCGTATTTCGATACCTCCTTAGTTGTTGCCCGCATCCATGAACAAAGTCGTAGAATGTAAAGCTTCGTCATTTCAAAATGAAGGGTGCGCAACATTTTAACTGGAATTGTTGTTAAACACATTCAGTATGTAAAACAAAGTTATGTGTATCTGAAGTTCTAAGAAAGGGCACTATATACCAGCAGTTGGAGATGAATCCTTCCCTTCAAGAGTATGGCAAGCCTTAGCTATTTCTTTTATAGTATCACCCATGAACGGACGAAGAATGTTACATTCTTCAAAATCACGGAAAGTACTCTGAACCTGTTGATATAAAAATGTGGTTAATTGCAATGACAAAAACAATCAAATCACTAAGGGTTCTGATTAAATGATAAAACTAGGGGATTTGCCCCGCAATTTTGCACAGGCTAATTGAATTGGATTTATTATACAACTCTTAGCTCTTGTTTTCATATATGCAATTATATTTTGTATACAATAGATATTAAAAGTAGGATTGTATTTAATACACAACTCTTTTCTTCTGTTTCAATATATACAATTGTACTTTGTATACAACTTTTGCTATCAATCTACACCGTTATAATTTGGTCCCATCATGATCTAACAGCTTAGATTTTTTTTCTTTGATTAATATGGTAATTTCTAGGCCTCCAGAGTGAATGTGGGCCTCCTTTTTGAGCTATCTTTATAATATAATAGATTGCAAAACATGCAGTAACTGTACCTTGGTGTCAAAAGCCGATACAGTAGCACGAACCATACTAGCAACTTCATCAAGAGTATGGTTTGTGTACTTTGCCTCTCCACCTTTATCATCAGTCTTATTTACACTCTGTTTTGTATTCATGTCAGAATCAGAAAGTACATTCCCAGCAGCTGCCTGTAAACAGAAGATAGAGTCAATAAAACCATGTAAGTCTTTCTCATAAATCATCATAAAATTAGCCTATTCTCATTTTTCATGAGGTGGTTTCAAGCAGGCATTATATTTCAGAATGGCATTATCTGAAATATATATATATAAAAACTCATTTAATACACACTGCAATCTAGGAAAAGAGGTGGCATGCAAGGGTTTCAGAGCCTGGGCAAATCTTATTATATTTTGGATCAAGGTCTAACAGTGGCGGATCCAGAAAAGTTTCAGAGCCTGGGCAAATCTTATTATATCAAGTGTTTGCTATGAAAACTGTCTCTAATTCATCAAAAACATTCAAATTCTATTGCACATCCGCCCGATGAGCCCAGGGTTGCCGGGCGTTAGATCCACCCTGAGGTCTAACAACTGTAGCTAGCAAATGTAAAAGCTTAAGGAAATTTACTCAAGAAAAATAATTTACACATTTGCTATAGTAGAACTAATATGGTTCTGCCTGTTCATACCTTTGCAAATTTTCCACTGAAGACAGATAATGCTAATCTCCAGAATGCAGGAACATGCTGGATAAGTACAGCAGTTAACCTACGAATGTAGGCTGCCCTTAAGTTATCAGCTTCATCAGCCATAATGTTTGCTGACAGTTGATCATCTTGAAAAGAGTCACCGGTAGCAGAATCAACTTCCAACTAGGCAAACAGAAGGAACATGCGCAATGTTAACAAAGAAGAGGGGCAAATACCATGTAAAATTGTAACATCATAATAAGTAGATAATCAAATAAGTGCTATGCTGAACCAAAACTACTCACTGATTTATTTGAATCTTGTTGCAATTGCCTCCATTTTGAATCAGATAGCATTTTCTCACGAATTTTATTCTGCAAAACTTCCATTCGCGCTTCATGATCTAAGGTGCACCTTTCAAACAATCCATGAATCCTGCTATTCTGATAGAAGATATGAAGATAAAACATATAAGTACAAGCAAGTATGGATATGACATAAAGCACAGACAAATTTAGAGAGATAATATCAGCAAGGTTATAGCACACAGCTTTTGGTCAAGAGCGGTAACCTGAATATTGAGATAATGCCACACTGGATCGGTCTCAGGTTCCAACTCCAACAATAGCCGGACAATGTTCTCAAGCTGGCAGTTGGCAAGAAAATCAGGAGGCAGACACAACCAAATCGTCAGATAAGATGTATTTATAAATAGCATAAGTACTAATGGCTAAGTGATCAACTAGTTCAATTTAGAGCCAGCAGCATCCTACATAAAGTTATCCAGTAACCTCCTCATGGGACTACGAAAATTTCTAAAATCAAAATTAGCGAGTTAAATGATATTTAATTATCATTAATAGTAGGGGACTTCAATCCTCAACATTGAAATTGGGCAGAGTCAACTAACCTCAGCGAGGTCAAGATGAGGATCCTCCATTGACTTGTAAAGCATGCCTCTGAATTCCTGCATTACCTTTTCCACTTCCTCAAGTACACGTTTTAGTATCCCCACCTGTGTCAAGTGTTCACCATAAACAAAATATAGTTAAAAGTACTGACTGCATTAAACAACAATTTGTTGTGGTGCGTTGAGCCTAAAATAGAACAAAAGGGATGGCCACAAGACAACAATTAAATGTTTAGTCCCTATTACTCCTCCATCAAAATACCCAATATTTTGTAAATCATACAATGAATAGATAAGAAAATCAAGTAATTAACACGCATGAGCCAAAAGGTATTGAGAAGATTCGCATCTCACTAGACTTTGGATTTCTAAGAGCTTTGCACGAATAAATCAATGTAATGTCATTAGTTATTATGATGTTTTACTAATTATCTAATACATATGCAAGTAATTGGCACGAACAGAAAAAAAAACGTATGCAAATTTGAAGCGCAAGGAAAGAACAAAAAAGCACACAACAATAGATCTCCGAAAATGAAAAAAAAATCACATAATGTGCATCAGGCATATAATCCATGATCCGCTGTCAGGCGGAGTAAAACATGTAGTCAGCATGAAAGGAAGAAACAGAAACTAATCCGCAAATCTATTTCATCCATTTTTAATCCAGTTAGCAAGTGGTAAAATCCTTCCAAACTCAAAAAATCCATCAGAAAACTGTTTCGTGCTTTTCTCATTATTTCTCCAAATGGGTTAAGAGATCTCCCACAAACTAGCAAAAAAACAGGGGAACAGAGACGTTAATGCAACCCCACTAAAGCCCTGATAAACCCATGCCAACTGTAGATATTTATGTACAATTCATATGTTTCAATAGGCAAGATAATACTTCTTCTTTTCTTTTGACGTTCCACAACCAGTGCCGTTAAACGTTCAAAAGCTTGACCATCAATATATGAAAACTCTAGATGGGCTATATGAAATTATAATGCTACATCTGTCCCTCCAAGATACTCTCAATAATAGTATGTCTATATCAATATATAGCTATAGAAAAATAATGGTCAAAAGTTACATCTTGGACCATGGACAGGTCAAAACCATCAAATAAAAAAAGAATTGAGAGTAGGGTTTCCCTGCGTTACTCACTAGAAGTAGTCTAGACGGTAACAAAATGCAAAAATCCTGATGGAAACTGGTTCACCTCCAAAATCAATAGTTGTTGACATAACAGGTGTTGGTACCCCAGATACTGGGCTATGACCAGTTGGCACCCATCCCCACCATTCCCATCACTTCTAATATATTTAGATAACAGGTGCAGATAAAATAAATCAAGTTGACAACTTGACATACATGAGAAGGAAGAACAATAGATTAGCTTTTTGGTACTTCTCTGACAGCTAGGTCATATTCTCCTTTTCTAATGTTCCCACGGATTGCACTTGGTAGGTTAAATAATGTCCGGAATCTCTGAAGCATTCCAATGCTGAACAATCTATCTCTTCTCAGCTTGGGCCTGCACAATGGTTTACATTACCACACTCAAGAATTACAGTATAATATCATGCATTAGTGAAACGAAGTTCTAGGGGGAAAAACTTAGTTGGTATACCTGCCTCTCCAAATAGAGGCTCAAATGCAACGATTTGCTACACCACTAATTTTCCTGGGTGACTGAGTTACAAGTGAAGCAGTCCCTGCACCTTCAGGAAATCTTCCTCTATCTGTCTCAGCTTTGACTCAAATGTCTGCAGAAAAACTATCAGTATAAAAACAGATGCCAGAAATTAAGATGATATTTATCTACGATAGAGCAGAAGGAACAGATACCATCTATTGTGGTTTTGCACGAAACAAAACAATCAAAGTTCTCCTTGACTAATTGTTTTTTCTGCTGTGTTCTCCCTTTGAGATCAGTTTTCAAGGTAAGTGCACCCGACTCTAAGTCAGCAGCACTTGTATCTTTGTGAACCCACGAAAGAAAGACCTTGGGGTCAAAATTTGGAGAAGAATATATAACTTTCTCTGCAAATAAAAACATACTCCTCGTTATGGAAGAACAGATAACAGAACAAAATAATATGTATGACTGAAAAGCATACCTCGCATATTGGGGTCCAAACCCTGAGCCTTCTCCCTTGAAACAGGAGACTTCTGAAGCATCAGTGGATTGAATCGCAGAGACTTATTATCCATGACTCTGGAAGGAAACAAATGTTATTAAAACACAAATACAGAGAAGGCATTAAATTGGTAATTTTAATTCTCCTGTGATAAAGAGGATACCACACATGTACCAGGTAATGCAGAGTGCAACATTATTAATGCATGCCAAAATACATTGATAATACAAAGTTTGATGTTTTGGTAATGTTCGGGCAGCATGGGACTGCTCACTTTAAAACTTTACAACCAATGAATGTGTTTACCATCTACTCCCTCGTTCCAAAATAAATAAGGATTTCTAGGTTGTGTAGCAAATACTAAGGTTAGGTCAAAAGATTCCTTTTTAGTCACTTCAGTTGTCATTTTTGAAGTTTTGTAACTTGCTTAGATTCCCTTTGCAAGCATCTGATTGGTTTTGAAACTATTGAAATGATTGGAATCATGGGAATCAGTGCAGGAATGATTATATTGTGGTACAAAATTTGAATACTAGAAATCCTTATATTTTGGAACGGAGGGAGTACATACTATCAAGCATGAGGTGGATTGCATTTTATAAAATGTTTACCAAGTAGTCAAGTGGTACATTAATGTATACATAATGCATGTCATGTATTGACCAAGAGTTTTGTGATCCAGATAGTTACCCAAGACCCAAAGGGTCCAAAACCTCTACCCCTCTAGGTAAAGTCTGTACGCTTGTAAGTGCCTTCCGAGCTGCTGCAGCTGCTGCTTTCTGATCAACTGTAGGAGCTGCCCTTGCTTCACGCATTTCCCGAACCCTGCGAGCAAGCTGGGTGGAGCAAAGGCACAAGGACATTAGGCATATTCAGCGCAAGATAACATGTTGCAATAGAAGTTTGTATGTGGTGCATTTGACATCTATTATATGGAGAATGCAGATATGAAATGATACATGAAGACATGTAACAATAGAGAAAATGAAAAGCATGCCATTCAAACAGGCTGAGCGAGGTTTGAATAATGTGAATTTGCAGGTAGAAGGAAGCCAAAATAAACTCTACTGAAAGTTCGTGCAGACAGTAATGCATGCTGCACACTACAATAATAGCACTAATGCAATTGATGTGATGACCAGGCATTGTGCGTCACACCAGCGAACTTGTAGAAATGCTGGCTATAAGTCCATTAATCCCTTGTACCTCCCAAGTAGCACTATACAATGTGCATGATTGAACCACGCCAGCACCCACAGTTCACAGCAATAGCCAAGTTTTAGCAATTAACCACAATTCCCCCGCCGAAACAGGTAGCTCTACTCTGCAGCACCACAGCTAATCTGTGCAATCCCCATAAGGAACAGAAATAGGCTGCATGATCAAACCGGCATAAAGTTCGTAGCCTGTAACGACTAGCTAAATGCACTCAGCCACGATTCCACCCTGTTAAAAACAAGCTACTCGACTCGCTGCCTTAGAAACCCGCCATACCAACCAAATTTACCGGATCATCAAAGCATGCACCCCAAAACTAGCATGGAAGACGAGCGCCCGAGATCGAGATCTCCGCGATCCCATACCTCGGCCTCGTCGACGCGCTTCCAGCTCCTGGGCTCGTCGTCGTCGAAATCCCCATCGTCCCTCGACGCCGCCCGCCGCGCCCCTGCCCTCCCGCCACCGCGGGGCGGCGGGGGCCCGCGGTCGCGGGAGGGTGCGCTGTCCTCGTCCCCGGAGGAAATGGACAGCAGCTCGACCTCGGAGTCGTCGTCGTCGTCTCCGCCGCCCCCGCGGCTGGGCTGGCGCGCCTTGGCCGGTCCCCCGCCCCCGCGGCCGTTGGCCCCCGCGCCGGCGCCGGCGCCGCGGGAGGAGGGCGCGGGGGGGCGGACGAGGTTGACGACGGGCTTGCTGGCCCCCGCAGGGCGCTGGTGGCTAAGGTCCCGCGCCGCCTGCTCCTGCAACGCCATCTGGAGGAGCTCGTCCTCGTCGACGTCGCTGTCGCTCGCCATGGCGGTCGGGCGCGCCTGGATCTGGACGAGACGACGAGGGGAGAGTGATGAGAGGAGAGAGAGAGGAGGAGAGATTTCGCTTAATGGGTTTCATGTAGCGGCACGGAACGGGGACGTGTTGCTGTTATTGCTGGTCACGGTGGACCGAACAGCGGTTGGATCTGCGGAGCATTCCGTGCTCTCTCGGATGCTGCTGGGGTGGGGGTGGTTCTTCGGGTGGATGGCTCGATACTACGACCAGTTTCCGCAGCAGCCGTGGCGTATTAGCGCCAGTTCGGTTGGTTGGCCAACGCGCATAATGCCAAGCAAAATCACGGTGTTTTTACGGATCAGCAGGTTTGCTGACCGAGCATTCGTGAGTCGTGATGCGGTGTTAGGGACAGTGTAGGGATGAAAAACCCTTTTTTTCATAAGTATACTTCTCAAATTATTAAACAGCGTGTTTTTTATAAAAAAAATTTTAGATAGAAGTTACTTTAAAAATTATATTAATCTATTTTTTAAGTTTGTAATAGCTAATACTCAATTAATCATGCGCTAATAACTCACCTCGTTTTACGTAATCTTCTTCTTTCTCTTCTCTTAACTTCAAACTATCTCTTAGCGTGTGCTTGGTATTCTTTTTTTTCTACTCATCTAGAACATTACATATAATTTTCAATATAAATCTTTATCATTATCGGTTAAAGTTATAAAAACCTCGTCGGTGCAGATGGAAGAATTGTTACCAGAACAGTCTTATGTTCTTGTCCCAAAATCCCTAGACACGTTTAAACCATAAATTATAGGATGGACACCTATCTAATATTCAGCGTTTCTAACATGCTGTGATTGTTAGTAAAAAAGAGAAATTCTGGTTTAATTTTTTCGGTTCTTCCAAATAAGAGAATGAAAGGCATATCAACCGACCTCCTAGATTCTCATGGCGCCATGTAGCACTATCGGACCTCTACCTGACCTATGATGGTTGGGCCTTCGTTATTTCCATGATTTTGGTTTTACATGAGGTGAAAAACATAATTTGTAAACCAAAAGTTCAGTTTGGTCTTTGGTTTTTGGATTGTTTTTATCCATAAATACATGAGGATACCATTGAGAACGTCATAAGACGTATCTTATAATACTTAAAAAAGGACCTGCATATTAGATAAGGAGATTAACAAGTCCAAACACTCCATGTAACGCCCCGCTTTCAGCGAGATGTTAAACAATATTTTGCTAAAAACTACCTGTGAAAATTTCGCTTGTTTGTGTGTTGTGTTGTATGTTGTGCCTAGATCTCAGCTTGTCTCCTTGTCCTCGATCTCGAAATCCCTACTCTCAAAAACCTCCGTTCCAAAATAAATATCCGAGTTCGAATCGTTGTTATCAAACTTCGTTCCAAAAACCCTAGCGGCTTTCTCTCTCGCACAATCAATCTCGACTCCGTTTCGATCCTTTGAAATAGAAACCCCAACAGTAAAAACCCCTCTGATCCTTTCTCGCAAATCTCCATTTCGATATCCGTTCCAAAGATCCGAATCGGAACCCTAAATCTCTCCTTGATACTCTCCCTAAAATCTCCATGTTTTCTCTCCCTTTTGAATCCCTAGGATCCCGAGTTAAATAATATAGCTTGGGCACCAACCTCTAATTCAAAAATCTCATTCCCCCAGTACATATACATACATATATATATGTGTGTGTGTATACATGCAAATATATACATGTATCAACCCCCAAATCCCTGCAAGTTTCCCCAACTTCAATTTACCATTAAATTAAATTTGAATTCTCTCCCCCTAGAAACCCTCTCTTTGATTTCTCCACCAATAGACCCTTACAAGCGCCCACAAATTTGAATTTAACATTTGAGTTTGAAGGCGAACCCTCGAGCTCCTTGAATTCCTCACAAATACTCAAAATACAAAAAGGTCCCCTTTCCGAGACTACCATATTTATTCCCTGGGACTCCCCCTTTGATTCCTTGGATTAGTCCTGAGTTCAAACATCAAAACTTGAATTCAAAATTCCAAGCAAATCCCCAAATACCCCCTCCAAAACACCTCTGGAAAAATCAGAGCGAGTACTGTGCATCTGGGCCGTTTTCCCTCCGGCCCAGCCCTGTGCCCGCGTGAGAGCCCCCACGGGCAGCTAGATCCTGCCACATACCCCCTTCCGAATTTCCCTAGCCATCTGATTTCATTAACACACCGTGCGCTTGCTCGCCCGATCGCCTGCCCGCGCCACACGGATCGGTGCCGCGTGTCCACGCGCTCCATGGCAGCCATCGATCTCACGTTCGCTCTCCCGTGCCGCGTGGTCGTATGCGCGCATGCAGCCACCTGATTCTCCCTCACCGCCAACACACCGCGCCACGACGTCGATGCCTAACGCGTGTCTCCGCCTGCGTGTGACCGTCGATCCTCCCCGCACAGTGCATCTTCCTCCTCCGTTCGTCTCTCTTGCTCTTTCTCACAAGCGTAAGCCATTCGACCCCTTTCCGCCACGGCCTCCCGTGTCACGCCGGTTCCCACTAGTGCCTCACAGTGCACCTCGCCCTCCGCCACGTCGCGACAACAATGGGACGGCCTCGCCGCACTTTTTCCCCTCCCTCTCTTCCTTTTGACCGAGGACCGAGACGACGTGGTTTCCTCCAGAATCTCTCTCTCTCTCAATCATTTCCACCCGTGCCGGCCCCGTTCACCCGCGCTCCGTGCCGAGCGAGCCCACACGCCTGTTCCAAACACGACCGTCTGATACACCGCCTTTGATCGACCCCAAATCGCCGCCGTCGCTCGATTTCGGCCGACCGCGAGAAAACTTTCGCCGCAGCGCCAATCCTCCTGCCTCTCTCTCCTCCATGATTGGAGCTAATCCCGAACCAACCTATCTGCTCTGCCCTGCCCTATAAATGTCGCGAGGCTCCTCTTCCTCTTCTCCCTTGGTTCTGCCTCTTAGAAGACGCCTAGCCACGTCGTCTTCCCCGAGCCCGGTCACCACTGCAACCGCTTGACCGCGCACCAGTGTGTCACCCCTGCCGACGGCTACCCAAGCAAAGCGGGCCCCAGGAGCGCAGCACGCCCGGGAACCCCGCGCCAACGCCCCTGTCCTCCTCTTTCCCGGCTCGTCTCGTCGCCACCGGACCTAAATCTCCCTGGTGAGCTTTCCCAGATGAACCCCTCGCGTGTACCACCTCAGGATGCTACTCTGGACTCCCTCCTCCTCTCTTGACCCGCCTCGGGTGGCTGAAATCCGCCGCGTCGCCATATATGCCTCCCTTCTTTTCTCTCCCTGCCGCCTCGACATCGCGTCGTCGGTCGCCGTCGCTTGCCCACGACATAATCCGAGCCGTTCAGATGGTTCCCCGTGACCTCCTCTTCCCGCCGGTGTGGTCTCTGGCCGCGGAGCACCGTCGCTCATCAAGACAAGTTGCGTCGCTGTGGGCCGTTGATCCCAGCCGCCGCATTTCTCGCCACTGACTCGCCCGAGCCGAGCCATGTCCCTCCCCGTGCTCACTGACGTGTGGCCCCGCTCGGACAGGGACCGCTGTCGAGCCGTGCACACAGTCCCCGTGGCCATTGACGATGACATGTGGGCCTGATTTCTCTCGGTCCACTGTGGAACGCCCGTGCAACCATCCCCCCTCTCTCCCTCTTCCCGCAACTAGTCCATGCACCATACACCACTGACGCGTGGGCCTACGCTCATCTGTTCACTGCGAGCCACCCCTAGGATTTGTTGCTTTCACTGCCTCCTAGGCCCCCAGATGTCATTGAACCATCCCCCGGTCCACCTCGGTCTGCCATGTGGGCCGCCTTACCGAACACTAGGCCCATTCTCCTTTCTCCCACTACCTAGCCCTCTCTCCTAGCCCACTGACCTGCGGGCTAGTGATGTTAGGAAGCCCCTTTGTCAATGACCACAGGCCTCTGTTCCTCCCTCTCCTCCCACCGACAAGTGGGCCCATGCTGCTAGCGGCCCCCATTTGTTAGTGACTGCCAGAGAGGATTCCAAAGAATATTCCCCTCAAGAATTTCCAAATAATCCTTTTCAGTGATCCAAAAATTCTTTAAACCTTCGGAAATTCATATCTTTAGTTCTGTAACTCCGATTAACTCTGTTCCAACTCCAGTAATTTTATAAAATTAAGATCTATTTTATGACACTATTAGTAGTACTAAATATGATCTTTTTACTGGTATTTGTGTAGATTTTTGTTTGTTTACGCATAGTATCGGTCATCGGAAATATCTTTTTGGAGCGAATTTCGTGACGATTTTTCGAAGACTCGTGAAGACCTAGAGCAAGGCAAGTCACCTTTGATCAATTGAGCCTATAATTGAAATTTAAATTATTTTGATTACGAAACTTGCATCGATAGGCGTGCACTGATCTGTGCGGTCCCGTCTGCGAGTCAGATCGACGGACCTTCCTAAACTTGATGCATCTAAATCCTTCCTTTATGATTGAAATACGTTGTTCCCTTGTAACCACCACAGCTGCGCCTCGATATTCATACACTATTGTGTGAGTACTGACGGTCACCCCTTCAAACTTAAAATTTGAAAAACTTCTTGGGTAAAACTTGGTTTTACGAAACATTTAGAAAACCCGACACCTGGGTCGGTGTCTTGTGAAAGAAAAATGAGTTTCAAAAATGGAGATTTGTGACACAAGGCCGATCCAGTGTGTGTGATGCCTGTGTGGTCGCCTTAAGAATCGATTCCTTCAGAATTTTATTCGAGCATATGATACTACAACCACATGAGTGAATTGGGAAGCCTCTGGCTGAGTAACTAGCCTCTCAGAGATGTCTTGTATGCCATTAGACTGTGGATCGTGAGGGAGGGCGTCGGAGATGCCTCCTGGGTTCCTGGTACAGCATGGTCGTGGACCTACCCTGTAATTGATCTCGAGAACCCTTCTAGTTGGCATGGGATAACCTGGGAGGGCTTGAGAAATGCCTTATCGCGAAAACCTTTATGTCATCAATTGTACCGTACTGTGTGAGGTGGTGGCTAGAGTGAGTCGCGTCGTGTGGGTAAAGTGTACCCCCTCTGCAGAGGTTTAAACTATTTGAACAGCCGTGCCCACGGTTATGGGCGGATGTGAGGTGATTACTTAGCGTAGTTTTACTTTTATCCTGTTTGCAAATGTGTGAGTGGTTTGGGAACTGTGAGAAGGATTGTGCCGTCGAGGACGCGGGTCGTCCGATGATATCAACTCAGCTGTCAAGGACAGCAGGACTTGAGAAGTTCGGAGAAAATGTTTTTGGCTCAGGGAGCCCGATTGATGTGAATTCATGAGATTGTGAAAACATAAAAAATAAAGATTGATGCATCTTTCATTCCGATCGGGCGAGATTCACCTCGCTCTGATTGTTGAGAAGTACACACTCAGATTCTAAAAAAATTCAAATAAAACGGATTTATAAAATAACCAGCCTCTCTTTGAAGCCTACAACAACCACCTAAGTTTCCTTGGCTTGCTGAGTACGTAAGTACTCACCCTTGCTCTATATATATTTCTCCGCCTAGAGTTAGATGCTGGAGTTGCAGTGAAGTGAAGATTAGGGTTTCGTCCTGATTCCTAGCCGTTGCTTGTGTGTTGAGACTTAGTTCGCTGTTCCGTTGCTGCCGTTGTCTCTGTGTTGTTCGTTACTGTCTCTGACTTGCTTCGAAGCTGCAACGTAAGTAAGGTATATATTTAATTAATTATTTAAGGTTTGTGATGATGCATATTTGATTTTTGTAAATACCAGCGCTGCGTCCTGGGATTGGTATTGGTATCGCGGTTCCGCGGGAAGGCAGTTCACGCTGTTTTCCTGTGGCACGCCCTATTTGGTGCCATTGTACAGCGGTGCCAGATTGGGGTGTGACACTTCACATTGTACAATATACAAGTAATTTATTAAATGTAGCATATGGCAAGATGCCAAGAGGGCACATGACTTGAGGACTTAGGACACAAGAGAATATGGTTACGCCTTTAATAGAACAAAACTTAGTATGATATCGATAGATCACAATAAACCATTGAAATATGCATGAGATGTAAATACACAAGTATGGTTTGTAAGGAACAAGCCGAGAAAATGAAAAACATGGGGATGGGTGTTATGTCTATTGTTACATCATATGCACTATGAAACCTATGCTAATAGCTATTTTTCTCAATTTATACTTGGGTGTTGTTCCTAAGAGTGCCACATAGGATTAGGTCATAAGGTGCAAAAGAAAAGTGAGAAGATAGAGAATGAGCCATCCCTCGTACAAGAGGCATCTCTCTACACAAATTCCTAGAAAAACACAAACAGGAAGTAAATTAGAGTGCGAGCAAACTAATAAAATAAAATTATTATATAGTATTAGGGGTAAATATGTTGTCCAGCTACATCTTAAAATTAGAGCCAGTAGTCCACCTCTATTATTAAACTATTGTTTTATTCCAAATTAGTTCTAGATAAAACAATTCGAAGCTAGTAGAAAACTAATCCTAAATCGAATTCGAATGCGATCCTCAACAAGAAAACTAGGGATAAGTGTGGAGCGACACACAAATAACTCATGATCGGCTTTAATTTAACAAAATAAACTCAATTTTATTTTTTAAGTGCCATAAATCAGCTACGGACCAAGCCACGCCCATCACTAACGGGGTATTTGAATTGGCTTATTGTTCTGGTTTATAAGCCGCACGTAAAACAAAGAACGTCATTAGCACGTGATTAATTAACTATTAACTATTAGAAACTTGAAAAATAAATCTATTTATTTTTTAAGATGCTTTTATATAGAAAATTTTTAAAAAACATGTCGTTTAGTAGTCCGAAAACGTAATCACGAAAAAAAAGAAAATAACCCAAAATTATAAACTCTTCCAACGGGCTGTAAAGAAAACCGCACACAACATTGTGCGCGAATCAAAACATGAAGACGGATCTCCGCAAGTGAGAACGTCGAGGAGCTCCGGCCGAAGGCCAATCCGGTCAATTCCCCCCCGACTGTGTCCAAACTCCAAAGCAGGAAACACAACGTCCGGAACGTCCACTCACCACCTAACAGCCACCGCCACCAGTCAATGACAAGTGGGCCAGACCCAAACCCGCCCCCACAAGTCATGGACTACGCCCGCCTCACCCCCACTGCTGCCGGCACGCAGCGCGGCAGTTCAATCCCCCAGAAGGCGCAGCTGAGCGCATCTCTGACACACCAGAGACCCGACCGCTTCCGTCGCCTCGCCGTCGCGACGAGCGCCCCCTACAAATACGCCCGCCGTCTCGGCCTCTCCACCCGCGTCCCGGATCCCGATGCGACAGGCCCGGATTCCAAAATCTCCTCCTCCTCGCGTCGGCTTCGCTCCCCTAGCTCGGGGGCTCCTCTGACAGGGGCCGAGGAGGCGCCAAACGCCCCCGTACTAGGGTTTGGGCTTAGCCCGGACCGATCCGGCGGAGGCTGACCCAATGGGGGATCGGGAGGAGGAGGAGGAGCTGCAGATGGCGCTCCGCATGAGCCTCCAGGGCTCGCCGCCAGCGCAGCAGCCCGAGCCGAAGCGCAGTAAACCCCCGCCGCCCGCCGGGGAGGAGCCGCTGGACCCGGAGGCGGAGGCGCGCCGCAAGCAGCGCGAGCTCAGGGCGGCCGCCGCCGAGAAGCGGCTCCGCGCGGTCGTTGGCTCGCCTCCCGCCGCCGCCGTTGTCGCGGTGGCGCAGCGGCGGCCTCCGCATCAGCCGGCGGAGACGGCACCGGCTCCGGAGGTTGCCAAGGAGGTGGAGGTGAAGGCGGACCCAGGACCATCAGGGGTATCTATGGAGGAAGCGGAGGAGGAGAAAGGGGAGCGGTTGCCTCCGGACGTGGCCGAGAAGCTGTGGGTAATGGTGTTTGGCAAGAAGCTTGAAAAGGAGGTGTTGGCGCAGTGGAGCAATCAGGGCATCAGGTGAGCTCTTCTTCCTTGCGTTCTACTGTCTCTTTCCTTTTGTCTGAACGGCGGTGGCACGAGATCTGCCTTCTTTCGATATGTTAGAGGAATCGGTTATAGAAATTCAAAGTTGAGATATGAAAAAAAATGATCGCATGCCATGAATGTTATGCCTTTAGGAACGTAAGAAAAAAAAACACAAAGGTCTACGAAACTCGCAGTTCTCAGGGTCCAAGAGCACCTCTTTCCTTGATTTTTTCAAGAGGGGTGTTGGGGATACTTTTAATATGTGTGCAGATGTATGCAAGATGTGGCTTTTGTGGGATGCTTCATGCTTGTAACTTTCGGTTGTTTAATCTTAAGATTATATGCACCAACGTATTTCTGTTTCCATAGGCGTTGTCAGTCAACCACACGGGAGTGTATATTACTTGGATTCTTTCTATTTCTGATGGATATAAGGATGGACGCTTGGAAATGACCATTGGGATGGTATCGCTGAATCCTCCAGGATCTAGTGCCACTCTAGGTTTTAGTTTGTTTTGGCAGTAGTTGTTTATGTGTGTGTCAGATGCTGATGACTCATGGTTATATTTATGTTAGGAGTTCATACCTTAATTGTAGATTAGGAAATAAGAGCTATTTGTGGTGCTTGTGGTTTGTCAGATTGGCAGCTAGGCATGCTTAACTTCACTCAAGACTGACGTCTATGGTGGGCAGGACCCTCGGCAATTAATAAATATTCCATGTGCGCGAAATATAAAAGCACACAGTTTTTCTATTTTGGTCACAAAAATAGATGGCATGCCAAAAACTTAATGAGTTCTTTTATCACGCACAGAATTTACAATTCACGTGCACTGACCACGTGTGACAGTAGCAGCAAAGTAGGTTTCTTAGTTTAGAGATAATATTAGATTGAGTTATTTGTTTCCTTTATTGTTAGAGATTAGAGATCAGCTTCTTGAAAGGTCAAGCTATCCCATGTATATAAGGATGGGGATTGTATCTCTATGAAGCAACCAAAGATGAATTGACAAGTTCCTAGCCCCTATACTTCAGATGTGATCTCTCCTATGACCGTTTAGTCTTAAGATCTATTCCTCCCCCAATTAGTGCTCACTTTCACTTACTGCTGTTCTACGTCAAGTTGTCGCCGTCCAACCTCCCTCTGACGGATGTCTACCCTTACGATGATCTACGTCATTACATCTTTTCCTGCTTACCACTATTGTTCTTTCTCCATAATATTTATAACTTAACTACACAAGATGAGCACCCCTTGTTTTTCCAAGGCAATTATGAGGGATAGTACAGCTGTTTTCTTGTGTCGATTACTCACCTGCTTAATTGATATGAATGGTTAAAAACACAGTGTAAATTTGGTTTGAAAAAGGGTCAATAAATTTTTTTCCTTTTGCTGAGTTCTCAATGTTTGTAAACTGAAAAGACTGAAAATTAATCCTTGTTTTTTCTTTGTAGTCAACTATTCATGCTATATATAGGCTGCCATTGTTCACATGTGTGCTTTGAGCTGATGATTTGAAGTTGTTGATCTGGTGCATACCAATATCAAAATTGGATGTTACAAGAATGAGACCATGTGTATTGTTAGCAGTTATGGACAATGTGCATGTAATACTAAGTTCGGGCTTTAAAGGAAAACTTATTCTGTAGTATTTGTGAAAACAAGAGCTGTTGGGTGTTAGAAATCAACATACTATCTTCCATGAATATGCATTGTTAATGGGTTGATTTGAGTCATCTGAAGTAGGACTGCTGTGGTATTGAATGAGCCTGCATGCATTGTTTTTTGGGTCACTGCCACTTCTTGGTAGATTAGTCATGGTGCATGTCTGTGGTGAACATATATAATTGTAGCTTAGAGAAATTTACCATTGTTTAACTTGGAGCTACCAAGTCATTTGGTAACAGTTAATATTAAAAGCAGACTTCATGGATTGTCATCCCACTTCTTAAACCAGAAGAATCTGATTAAATACGTTCCTGTGTTACTGACTTGATGTGTAGATGTTTTTTGGTAACACAATTACACAAAGAAGTTGTGTGCCTTTGGTAGAATGTTGTCTGTGTCCACCTGTTTAGAACTGTGCTAACTACTGATATGATGAAGAGTGATGTGATCAGACCTGCATAAACTGCATAAGGAACACGAGAAGCAGCTCTTAGTTAATGTGATCTGTCATTCTAGTCTCTGACTGGCTAGAGCTGTACAATAAGTAACTTTGACATTAGATGAGAACAACTATATCATATTTTAATTTAGATGCAAACAGTTGCTTGCATATGCCACAGTGTATCACTCAATCGTATCATGCCTTTTGTTGCACAGTTCAATGCTATACAATTAATCTGCTTTTATCTAATTATTGTTAAATGCAAGCAGATTTAGCTCTGATCCTGAAACAACCATGGGACTGGTACAGCATGAAGGTGGCCCTTGTGGTGTCTTAGCTACAGTACAGGTACATATTCCTTGCTTTACCTAAATGTGATTTATTGATTGTCCCTTTTGGATGGAAATGTTATTCTTTTTTTTTCCAGCCTGTTTCTGAATTCAGATTTCCATACCAACTTAAGTGTTTATTATTACTTCTGCTGTAACGTGTTATACTTTATGAATTTATTTGTAGCCATTTGAGAAACCATTCTAATTGTTGCAACTACCTAAATTTTAGCGTACCTGTTCTGCCAACTCAAAGTTACATTTACGAGACCTTTTTGGTTGGACTAGCTGTACATGATCCTCACAATTCAAACATGACCTGAGCAACCTGTCTAGATACCGATGAAAGACATTCAAAGTATCTTTTATGATTGTATGTACTAACAGACATATGTTAGTAGGAGATAGGTTGGACATTTCTGCTGTTTCATTATATTTAACAGAAAATTATTGTTTAAAGCTAAGTAGCTTCTTCAGATTTTTTTTATGCACGGTCACCTTGATCTGGTTTTAATTCTTATTTCCTGATTTGTGACACTACTGTATCACTATCTGATATACACAAGGTCGAACTATGTCTTTCATTATTTACTTCTGTTTTCCGCAAGCTCAACATTTCTAATGGTGTGTTTCCTAATGCAGGCCTATGTTCTTAAATATCTTTTATTTTTCTCTGATGACTTGGATAATCCAGAGGTTAGTGATCCGTTTTATGCCCTGGGACAAAGACGATTTTATCAAAGCTCTTTTGCTGCGAGGGATGATTTTTCTTCTCTGACTGATGACAGAAAGACGAGGTGGTTTCTTTCGCTCCTTTTAGATGATACTGATGTCAGCATTATCTTTTGATTATTTGTCCATCCAAGTTCATACTACAGATTGAAAATTCAAATTTTAGCCAAGAACACACTTGCCTTTGTTTTACCAGCAGATCTCTGTTGCAACTGAACTATTAAAATATTTATTGGAACAACATCAATGCTTTAGATATTATTTTATTAGAGACCTTAAATGCTTTTAGAGCTATCATTTTCCTCGTTTTCTTTTCTTATATATTATTTCCTTAACATGTCACGAAATATATTCAAGATGCTGAATATATACAGAGTAGTGCTTCCTTAATATTCTTTACCTTTAAATGACTGTTATCGAAACCTTGTTTATTTTTGTTAGAGCGTTGGTTCATGCTATGCTGGAAATTCTATTTTTATGCGGAACCGGGAAAAGAGCAGTTGTGGCATCTATTGGAGGTGTCAATCGAGCGGTAAGTGGGCATGTTTCAGATCAGGTGACACGAAGCTGTTTATACCTTCATCTCCAACATGCCAGTGATGCTCTTATGAAACTTATTGCAGAACACTGCTGCAGTCTTGGAAGGCCTTTCTGTTGACTCAGCTATGGATTTGCAGGAAGTTCTTAGAATAAGTACATTTACCTCAAGGAAGGATGCATTCAACAGCCTTCTAGCAAACATTTCTTTGTTTGAGAGTCGATTAGGAGCCATGCTATTTCTTATTTCTGCTCTTCTCTCACGAGGATTGGTATGCCTTTGTTTACCTTGAAGTTTCTCAACTTTTTGGTGCATTCTGTTAATTCATGTTCAATAAGTGAACACATCGCAATTTTAAAAATCTATCAGAAACATCGTGTAGATGCCCTGTCATAACCACCAATGGCTTATGCATGTATTGATATACAAAATCATATTAAAGTTAAAATTGTCAATATGGTAATATAATGACAGGGAAAATAGATGAATTGTTTGGACCAATGTCTAGAATGTGGTAATGATAATGAGTGTTACATGGCAAGAGTTCAAAGAGACTGGTTATATAGAGGGAGCTTTTGGGTTAATAGGATCTTATGGATGGGTGGTTATTAGTTGCTTTGTTAAGAACTTATGAAGGTAACTTAGTTATGCTTCCATTCTGATCAGGTCTTACTTCTCAGAAGGAAACATGATCTTTTTCTATGATTGCCATCAATTTGTTTCTTCCATTCATAGATGGGCATCTCAAAGCATTTCGATATTATCTTTATTTTCTTGCAATTTATATGTTTCTGTATACAGGAATGTATTCAAGCGGATAGGGATGACCCAAGCCTACCATTGGTCACTGCTCCATTTGGGCATGCTTCACAGGTATAGATGGCTTTGTCATGTAGATACTTATTTAGCAGAGTAGACTAGATCATGTTAGTCCTAAGATTACAGGTTCTTACAGGGATACCCATACATGTTGCTGGTTAGACTTGGATTAACTGATTCTATGTGAACTTTAGTGGTTGATCTTGTCTATGCTGCTCTGGGTGACAAAGCCTATTATGTCTTAGCTCATCCTTTTCTGATTACTTGCTAGGCCCCCTAAATATGTCTATGCTATAGTGATGTGGATGTTGTACTTGTCAGAAACTACTATTCCGTCAGTTTTTCCTGCATAAAGATGCATTCCCTAACTATATAGTGCATATTCGTATAAGTTTTCATCCATGTCAGTTCATACTGCACATACTCTTGCAATGCAGTGCTGAAGTCACTTGGAAACAGTTATATTGAGCCAAGTTTTCAACCCAAATGTGACTAGTGTGATTGTTGCAGGAAGTTGTGAATTTATTGCTTTGTGGAGAGGCTGTGTCAAATGTATTTGATGGCAAGGTGGACTTTGGTGGTGGCATGTTCCTGAAAGGGATACCAAACGATGTTGAAGTTGGTTTCCTTACCCTTCTGGAATCACTAAACTTGTGCAAGGTTGGTCAGTACCTAAAGTGCCCGAAATGGCCAATATGGGTGGTCGGAAGTGAAAGTCACTACTCCGTCCTTTTTGCCCTAAATCCCAATGTTCAAGAGGAGAATGAGTTGGAAGAGCGGGAATCTAAAATAAGGAGGGCATTTGATGCACAAGATCAAAGTGGAGGTGGAGGCTTTATTAGCGTTGAGGGGTTCCAACAAGTTCTGAGGGACACTGACATAAATTTTCCTTCTGATAAGCTTGAGGACCTGTGTAATGCTGGCATTATAGTATGGAGTGAATTCTGGCATGCATTACTCCAATTGGATAAAAGGGCTGGAGGCATGAAGGATCCTACCGGCCTTATGGGCAGGAAGCAATTCACTATCTACCACTTCAATGGAATCGCGAAGTCCGTGCTTAATGGGAATGCTAGCAGTGGAGGTTCAATTCCAATACAGAGACCCAGACTGTGCAAGTTAAATGTCAGTGTCCCGCCAAGGTGGACTCAAGATGAGTATCTAGCTGATGTAGTAAGTGCATCGACCAGCAGAAGCAAGGATGATAGTGTTCTTTCCCTTGCTCCACCGGTTCAGACTTCTCAGCATGCACCGTTAGTGGACTGCATTAGAACCCGATGGGCACGGGCAGTTTGTAGCTGGGATGGAGATGTGCCTAGTATTGTCTGATGCTATGTCGCTTGCTAGTCTGATTTCAAAGTGGCTATTGCGGGGCAGTCTGCTTGAGCTTCAAAGGCCGTGAGGGAAGGAAGCCGCGAAAGTGACAGCTGCTCCTGGACTCTTGGTGTTGTTATTGTTCCAGCTGATGAGTATATGATTTTTCTTGGTTGCGTGAATGATCCTTTGATGTAACTTTATCAGGGACCTGAACATTCTTTTTCCTATATCGACATTAGTTGTATACTCGATTTTATGAATATGTTTTCTGTTCAAGATAAATTCTTTTTTGTACACATACACCTCGCAGTTCTATTCTAAATCTGATGAGTTGATGAGTTCACTGTAGTTTTTTTGCATTTCCTCTTCTGGGTTGAAACCCGAAGTCGTGTGAATTACTAAGTCAATTAACTATAATCAAATGTCATTTTTTGAGGGAAATAGCACCGTCATGTACTAATGTTATCACTGTATTTTCTTCTGTCCCGTTGTTTTGTTCCTTTTGTTTTTGGTCTCAGCTGGAAAATATTCGTGTAGTTCCCTCTGTATTTTGGGAACTTGCATTTTATTTATGAGTAGTAGTGGAATAACAACTGATCTGTATGCTTTTCAATGTAAACAAGCCTGAAAATATAGACGACAGAAAATGAGTTTTATTTGTGTAAAAACAAAACTGGTTTCATAAATTTATCATATGACCAATCCAAAGCATTCCAAACTAGTAATCCCTCTAGTAAAAAATATTTGTTGAGATGATAAATAAATTTGATTGGAGGGAGTATCAGCTTTCCTTGGTGCATTTTTGAGACGCACAAGGATACGAATTTTCGCTCGTTGAAACAAAATGAGCAGAGCATTTTATCGCCTTCTTTCTGCGAAAGCGTCTTCTCATGGTTGCTGATGCCCTTTTCCCGAAATCCGTCTTGTTTACACGAAAACATCTAGGCAATCTAATGCCGCCTTTGCGCGAAAGCGTCTTCGACTTGCTGCCAAACAGAGCACGGTGAGCAGAGCAGGCTCCAACCCAGACGCTCCCCCTCTCGCCGCGCCGGCGATGAGCTCGTCCGCAGAGCTCCCTCCCCCCGAGCAATCCTCTGCTCCTGCTCCAGCACCAGCGCCAGTATCAGCACCAGCTTCCCCGCCTCCACAGCCCGCTGCCTTAGCCAATGAGGCCGCCGCCCTCTCGGCCCCACCAAAACCTAACCCCCCAAGCACAGCTGCGCCAGCCCGGAATGCCTCGGTGGCTACCACCGCCGCGCGGCCATCCGGATCGGTGACTGCCGCCGCCCCGGCCCCCGCCCCCGCGCCGTCCCGAAAGGCATCAGGGGCTACCTCCTCTACCGCCGCCGCCGCGGCGCCCCGGAAGGCCTCGGCGGCAGCCACCACCGGTGTGCTACCTCGAAAGCCCGCTGGGACCACAGGGTCGTCCCGAAACATTCCGGTGACCACCGTGGCATCCCGGAGCGCCTCGAGGGCCACCACTGCAGCCACCGCGGTGTCCCGAAGGCCCTTGGTTGGCACCGCCGCCGTGGCCTCCCGAAATCCATTGAGGGGAGCCGCCGCCACGATCACCGCGGCATCCCGAAATCCCTTGACAGGGGCCGCCGCCACGACCGCCGCGGCATCCCGAAATCCCATGACGGGGGCCGCTGCCACCACCGCCGCCGCCGCGGTCGGGAGTGGCGGGGTCCGGATCGCTCCTACCCGCCCGGAGGAATACACGCCGCGGATGGGGATGGAGTTCGAGAGCGAGCATGAGGCGTACGAGTTTTACCGCTACTACGGCTGGAAGGTAGGGTTCAACGTCCGGAAGGAGTACGCCAACAAGAGCAAGAAGACTGGCGAGATCACCTCCCGCAAGTTCGCCTGCTCCCGTGAGGGCTACAGGGCTAATGTCAAACGAGGCAATCACATGGTGCCTATGCCGGACTCAAGGACCGGCTGTAATGCACACCTTGTCATCCGCCGGAAGAAGCCCGGCGCCAAGTTGGAGGTATACGCCTTCCAGCCACGGCACAACCACCCACTCTTTGCTACGTCCTGCATGCCCAATCCTTTGCAGCCCAATGTTGTGCACTGGACGACATTGCCTGATGCTGTTACACCGCCTGATCTTTTGATGAATGGGGGTGAGCTGGGAGGGCAAAATTCTACTGAAGAGAACAGAACTGCGAGTGCAGGGGAAGGGAACCGGCAGCCACTGCGAACTAGGAGGCAATGGGAGATGAAGTATGGAGAAGCTGGCGCTTTGTTGAATTATTTCCAAGAACACTCTCTGGCAAACCCCTCATTCTACCATGCCGTGCAGTTGGATGTTGAGGATAAAGTGGCAAATGTTTTCTGGGCTGATGCAAGGATGATTACTGACTACAGTCAGTTCGGTGATGTTATTGCATTTGATGTGGTGTCTAGGAACAGTATAAGCCTCCGTCATTTTGCCTCTTTTGTCGGTTGTAGCAATTTTGGTGAGCCTGTTGTTTTTGGGCTAGCGCTTATGTATGATGAGACTGCAGAGTCTTTCCAGTGGCTGTTCGAGACGTTCTTGCACGCAATGTCTGGACAAGCACCTAAAACTTTCTTGTCACACCAAGATGCGGTTATAGCAAAGGCTGTCTTGTTGGTGATGCTTGACACAACCCATGCTATATGTGCATGGCACCTAAAGCATGCTGCAACGAGGAACATAAATCAGCTTAAAGGTGACAGTGATTTCATGAGGGAGTTCAAGGCATGCATCAATTTGTATGAAGAGGAGACAGAATTTCTTACTTTTTGGGATGCTATGATCGACAAGCATAACCTTCGTGATAATGTATGGTTGCAAAAGGTATTCGAAGAAAAAGAAAAATGGGCTAGACCGTATATGAAAGGGGTCTTTTCAGCTGGAATGAAAGGCACACGATTGAATGACCGCTTACAGTCTGATATGCGGGATCATTTGAGACCTGAGGTAGATGTTCTATTATTGTTGAGGCATCTTGAGACAGTTATCAATGATAGGCGGCACAAAGAATTGGAGGTTGAGTATAGTTCAAGGCTAAAGTTGCCGTACTTTAAAATTAAAGCTCCTATCCTGACACAAGCTTCTGAGGCTTATACCAATATGATCTTTCTACTTTTTCAAGAAGAATATGAAGAATTCCAGTCAGCTTACATTGTGAACCGTGATGAAAGTGGGCCTTGTCGTGAGTATGTTGTTTCAGTTGTTGAGAAAGAGAAGCAATATACAGTTTATGGAAATCCTACAGAGCAGACTGTTTCATGCTCATGTAAAAAGTTTGAAAGAAATGGTTTCCTGTGTAGCCATGCACTGAAAGTTTTAGATACAATGGATATAAAGTATCTACCAGACAGATATATTATGAAGCGCTGGACCAAATATGCGAGGAGTTTGATGTCAGGAGATGTTCAAGTTCAAGCAATTCAAGCAGATAAATTATTGGAACCATGTACTCGCTATCAATACATGTGCCCAAAGTATGTTAGGCTTGTTGCTCGAGCATCAGAATGTGAGGAATCCTCTAGAGTACTAGACCAATGTTGGGTAGATCTTAGCAACAAAGTTGAAGAAATCCTACAGAAACAGACTAGTGTTAACGCAACTCTGACCCAGACTGATGTTCAGAATCTTAAGATGTCCTTACCTTCTATCGCAAATGTCACTGAAGCAGAAGATATCATGGAAAAATCAAGCGGCACAACAGCAAAAGATTCAAAGAAGAAGGGGCAGAAAAGTAAGATCCAATCAAGAAATTGCATTGAAAAAGGTTTGCGAAAGAAGCAGAAAGTGCACCCAGAACAACCTGCAGTGCGGTATGCTTTGTTAGATGGTTCTCAATCTGGAAACGTGTTCCAGGTATTTTTTCACCAATTTTTCGTTTAGTCAAATTTAGGTTTGAATATGTTCCTCATTTCAAACTATGGAGTTGTCTGCTGTCTGGGATTCTACCTATATCCCATATTTCTTGGCAAAGCACTTTGTTGGGAAAAGTTTATTTCATGCATTTTTTAAGTTCGCTTGTACAATTGTGCTGAAGTGACGTGGTACTGTTTTATCTGAAGTAAAGTTGCTGTCTTCATTATTATCATATTAGCTGACTGCAACGTTACATGCATTGGTCTTGATAATCTAACTTAACAATTTTGCATTTATGTCGTACTGCATTTTTACTTCTTGCTGCAATCAATATTCATAACATTTTTCAACATGCAGGCCTTCGGGGGTCCTCCTAACATGTCCCCACTGGGTATTCAAACTCCAACCTATAAAACCTACAGGGTATGAAGTTACATATGAATTGCTTCCCAACATATGATGTTCTTTTAGTGGTGTTATATTAGAAGTTGTTTATTTCCTTTTAATCCAGGGGATTGATCTTTCAAGTCCAATGGGCCCAATTAGCTATGATGCAATGCACTCTGGCATAGACCAGACTTTCACCCCGGTATTAAGAACTTTTGATTGAACCCATCATTCCAATTCTAGTCTGCCTGTTGAGTATTGAAAATAGTACTGATGTGATTGACACATTTTCAGCATATAGGTTTTGCAACCTATCACACTTCTCAGGTGTCAAGTAGCAGCCAACATAACCAGGTAAATGATAATAGGATATGCCATATGTGGGTGCCCTTTTATCACTTTACATGTAAAGCTTGGAAAATTATTGAAAATTTGTTTTTGTTGATCTGTTGTTGTTGTCTTCATCAACCTGATGAGAATTTACGCACAAAAACATCTGAGTTGACCAATCCGCATTCTTCTCTGTAGGCCTTGTAGATATGAATGCCTACCTGCAAGGTATCGTGCTTCTCTCTTTGGAGCACAGCACGGAACACGTGAACTCCGTCTTGGCGCCTTGTAATTGGACGCTTGTGATGATTACATGTCGTCCATCAACTGTACATGACAAGCACCAGCTGGAATTGGGCCTATACATCATTGGTATGCAGCATTTCACTTAGTACACGTAGCTGTAGTTAGTAGTAACTCTTGCTAGCAACTTGAGTTGATTACTTCTTATTGTAGCTGACAGGTTGGTACTTAGAGCTGCATTACCTTCTTAGCTTAGCCTGCATGAATGTATATATTCTCAGATGTACAACTTGTAGTCCATGAAATGGCTGCTGCCTTTTGCGCCCAGGAAATGCTTCGAAATGTAACCACAACTTAACTGTTTTCATTCTCCTAGTTTTTCTGTTTTTCATTGCCCTAGGGAGATCGACTTATGTACAGGACTACCAGGGCTGTCTGGTTAACTGCCGGATCTTGGGATGAGAGGAGAGATACAAATTTAATTATTTCATTGATTATAATTGATGCTGCATATAAATTACCTGGTGTTTATCTATTATTACTAACTATTCAGTGTTCAGTATAACCTCCAATGAAGTCTAGAGGTCTGACAATATCTTGCAGTTGGCTGAGATGCTGGTATTTTGATAGCTGGGGTGACAATATCTAGCAGTTGGCCGAGATGCTGGTATTTTGATAGCTGGGGTGTACATTTCACCAGTGTAGTCACCAAATCATGCATTGTCATATTTTGGATGAAATGTGATCAAAATACCCTCTAATAACAAGCACATTCCTAACTTACTAATCAATTCTATATTTCGTTACTAAGTGAAAGAAAAAAAGTGCTGTAGCAATAATTCTGATTTCCACTGGCCTGTATGAATATGTTGCTGCACTCAGCAGAGTTGATGAAAAACAATGGGGTAACTATAGTAGTAAACAATTATTAACAAATTGACCGCTCTCCCTTTGACTTTTCCACTGATTGTGTTGTCTTACCTTTCCCCCTGTCGTACTGACTATTGGATCCATGAATCATGGAACGCTTCTCAAGTCTCACCTTGTCATGTAAAACAAGAAAGTGAAAGAACAGAAATATGGCTGGGCAGTGCACAACCAGAAAATGGCTTAATCGAATAATACGCGACATTGTCTTGGATGGTCCATAATGCCATATCGAGCAAGGAGCTAATCCAACTCTACTTAGCTGGTTCTTACCATTGACTTTCCTTGACCTGTTCACCAAGGTAACTTCTTATTTAGCAGCGGCAGTTCTATTCTTCTATTATGTTCTGTTATTTACTCATCTTGGCACTTATCTTTCTCAGATCAATAACCAGTTAAGTTTTGATAGAAACTGATGCAGTATACAGGTTGCCTCTGGCAGATGGAACGGCCTATAAATCACACTATCTGTAGCAGCAACTATAGATGAAGAAAGAGAGACAATCAAACATGCTTATCCATTATCGGCCTTCAGTGATCGGCACGCACTATACAACATGACACAACTCAAATTCCTTGCTGTTCAGGTAGTTAGTGTTATGACTTACGAGTTACTCCAGCGTAAGAAGTTCTTGTGTTGTAGTTGTAGAATGTGCCTACCCTTGAAAAAACAAGTTGCAGGCTAGCAGCCAGGCTTCTCCCTTTTGCTTGCCAGCGAACAATTTTGCGTTGTATGTATAGGCCTTTTTTGCGTATATAGGCCATGTTTGAATAATATGAACATAACTGTCAGGCTGTCACACATTTTCCAATGTTAGGTTCAACAATCCACTCTCAACTGACAAGGCAATCTCCCCTGTATTTTCAAAAACATCTCAATTGGCAACACGACAAGTGTATGCGGTACACTGATACCAACCTTTCATATTACATATGACACCAAGTATATTTTGTTAGTAATGCTGGCATATGATCTCCTTCTTGCAGTGTTTTAAAAAAAAGTCTACAAGGCCGCTTACAAGGCCCCGCATACAAGGAACGGGTGCCCCAACCTTGTACCGCTTAAGCCACATAAGCGCTACAAGTTGGGGTGACCACATGAAACCGCTTACTGCTTTTTAAAACATGACTTCTTAGGTGCAGAGATCTTAATTACATATTACAATATTGAGTGTATTTAATGTAAGACATGACCTCTTAGAGAACTTACATGTTATGCCTAGTTTTCTTAAAAGTTAAGATGAATTATAATGTTATGACAGACTACTGGAAATTGCGAATCAGCATACAGATTTACTGTGAATCAAAATATTGTGGTGTCACTGGATGTGAGCCTCCTGTGATAGCATTTAGTAGTCTTGGCAATGGAGGCATGTCGAGTTCAAGCAGACCCTCAAGGGACTGTACCACCTCGCCCATTGTAGGTCGATCAAATTCATTATCTTGAATGCACCAGCATGCAATTTTGCAAGCTCTTTCAACCTCCACGAGGTTCACGTCGCCTTTCAAATTGGCATCCACAAGACTTCCAATCTCTCCATTGAGAAGCTTGCGTGCAACTTGCATCGGAAAAAAGAATGAATAATCACCATCCCTGAAATACTCATGGCTTGAGTTCCTCCTTCCTGATATGATTTCAAACAAAACCATCCCGTAGCTGTAAACATCTACTTTAGATGTAACAACCGTTCCACTAATCCATTCAGGAGCCATATACCCAATAGTTCCTCTCATTGTAGTCATAGCACGGCTAAATTCTCTCCCCAAAACTTTTGCCATTCCGAAATCTGCAATTTTAGGCACATAAGATGCATCGAGCAGTATATTCTCTGGCTTGATATCACAATGTATGATGCAATCTCGACAACTATTATGCAAGTAGGCAAGACCTCTGGCAACTCCAATAGCTATTTGGTACCTAGTACTCCAATCCAAAACCACATCATTAGCCTCGAATAAACAAACATCAAGGGAGCGGTTTGGCATGTATTCATACACAAGTAACCTATTATCACCTTCGCAACAAAACCCAACCAGTTTAACTAAGTTAATATGCTGGATGATTCCAATTGAATTCACTTCAGCCCTGAATTGCTTCTCTCCTTGACGGGCTCCGTCAAGCCTTTTCACTGCTATGGTAGAGTCACTAAGATACCCCTTAAATACAGAACCAAAACTGCCTCCTCCCAACTTCTCTGAAAAGTTTTTAGTTGTGCGTTGCAAATCAATATATCGAAATGCAATGATCCCAATGCCATCCTCAGGCTTTTCCAATGCGCGAGTAAACCATTTCCCTCTTATCCTCCAAACTATCAGTAGGACTATAAAAAACAAAGCGCCTGTGCTTGCACCAATAGCAACACCATTTATTTTTCCACTCCTCTTCCTTTCTGAACTTTGCAACTCTTTTGCAGCAAGGCGAACATAAAGAACTCCCCCATTTCCATCAGAAGAAGCATCAGATAGTTGCTTTACATTATACAACTCATCATGCCAAACAGAGCAGCCACCTTTCCCATAGGAATATGCAGTACAGGAGCAGTTGCTCAAGCAAACCTGTGAGCATTCATCTCCACTGGTAGCAGCCTGCACATTTTCTGCATTGCGGGGCAATCTAATGCTTTGCGCTGGGTAGAATTTATCTGTGAGACCTGTTCTGTCCTTACTATCATCACAACTTAATGGATTGTTCCTCATACACCCTCCTATTCGGTCATCAAGCTCCCAATCTTTCGGTGATCTCACAGAGAAGCCCTTCATACAGTTGCAGAACGGATCCTTGTTGTCGTCGCAGATTGTGAAAGGTCCACAGATTGCATACACATCACAATGAACTATTGGCTGCCTGTAATTGATCAACCAGTCCTGTAACCCTTCCAGCCACATACCCACGAAACCTCTACCAAAGACATCAATTCCAGTGTGCACAATCACCGTGTCATCATACATGGTGTATGTGAAGTAAGCCTCTTGATCATTGTGGACAAAAGTGAAATTTGGCATGACAGCTCCGATCATTTCTGGCGCTAAGCCGAAGTATCGGCCATTCCAGTCCCCACTGGACCAATACGGCACGGTTGAGTTCCAGAGCAGATGACCATCCCCATTGAGCCCTAGCTCCACGGAGAATATACCAGGAGCCTGATCAATCGAGTTCTTCCTGGAAACAAGACGGCGGTTCAGGCCGGTGACCTTGTCCCAGCCAATCTTTGCTCCGGCGAAGAGTGTATCTGTTGGGTAGTCGAAGCTCTGCCAGAAGATTTTGGATGAGTTTGAGGAGCTTCGCAGGACAAGGTTGCCATTGTTCAACAGCACGGCAATGGTGTCACTGGTTGTTATGTTGGCATGGGTAGTCCATATGATGGATTTGGTCGCATGATCCAGGATGGCCAAGTTTCCATCACCGGAGATTGCGAGCTCCGGCGAAGTGGGGTCCACCACCGGTTTCTCACCGTTGGCAGTCCACAGCGGGGTTAGCTTGGTGACCTTGTTGAACCATATGCCAAGGTAAGTGTTGTGGTTGGTGTTGGAGGACTCATTGCCTGGCTTGAAGAAGCCGAGCGCGAACTTGCTGTTGTTGGAGACAAGCCTGTCGCTTCCGGCCAGTGCATGGCCGGGTGACACGGTGTCTGTGGCGGTGGAGCTCGCCGGAGTGTGCAGGGAGAGGAGGAGGCCAAGAAGGACGTGATGAAGGAGAGGCATGAGAGGAAGGAGGTGACGAACAAGGGGGAGCTTGGTGGAGAGCTGGAGGTGGAATGGGATTGAAGCTTGCTCACACACAGTACGATGCTGCAAGCCTGACAGCAGGCTCAGTTGGTGTAAAGAATTCAGTTCAGCTCGCAGATCTCAGGTCAACGTGGTGGTGTGGGCACACATCACAATCAGTCCGCGATATTATGTTTTACTTCTTCTATCTTAATAAAATATAACTACTTTTAGATATAAATTTTATCTAAAATATAACTAACTAGGCATGGAAAAAGTGATTTTTATCCTATTACTTTCTATGATTTTCTAGTAGGTTCTATTATCTCACCAACCCTTAAGACCCGTATCTATTTTTAATTCTTATTATCTTATTATCTATTAATAAGAGTATTTTAGACCTTCAATCTAATTCTTAATTATTCTAAAATACTTTTAGGTAGCTATATTTTGAAACACAGGAGTACCTAAAAGATTATAATAGGTTATCCTAATAATCTTCTTATCTTGGTCAAACTTCAACGCCGGAGCGTTTGGACTCGGAAATGATGTGCGCCAACTATTCAAGACAAAAATTGGTTCTTTTATGCCTCTGCCAGCAACACGCAGGTGTGTAGGTACATTCTTTTATGTGAACTCTTTTTAAAACCTTGCAGAACATTACGAATGTTTTCCGAACACCAATGCAGTTTGTTCTACTTGTTCCATTTTTTTTCTTGACCAAGAAATGGTTTCAGCTCCAAATGAAACCTCAGGTAGAGCACGGAAAATTAATTTAAGCTAGCTTCATAGTGGGCAGTGATGAGATCAAATATGATATTCCTTATCCAAAGGCAAATCAGTCTGATGTTGAGCACAAATTTGGACCACTCGATCGGTCATGATGGAGGGATGTAGGATGTCAACTTCACACGGCACCTTATGCCGACATCAGAAAATCCTTTCACACATGAAGTTACACAATGAAGTCTATGGCCAACAAAAAAGTAGTCCAAGAAGGATGCGGAGGATTGGATATTTGGAGGAGAGGCAACTCCGGCAAGAAGTGAGGGAGTCAACTCAAGAGTGAAAAATGCAAGTATAGGCATCGGAATTTGTGAGACAAGACAAGCATAGGAGTTGACTGAATGATGCTCAGTGTGCGGCTGCATGTGTTGATGTCTTAAAGCTGGAAGTCTCTTGGTCTACCGAAATCTGTAGTTTTAGAAGTAGGAGACAGGACCGCGAGATTTGCGCAACTACCTGGTATAAACTTTAATGTTTTACTTGAGACCAGGTTGTTTTTTCCTTTCCTTCCACATGTATGTTGATTCTCTTTAAACCGTTTTGATTTGAAATACTAGTGGATATGACAATATTTATGTGCTAGCATGCCTAAAAAATATTTCCAGCTTCATCAAATTCCTTACACAAATAATTGGCAGATCAAGTGGTGTGGTATCACGATGCTAGAAATCCTTATTTCATGCTCTGAGAACAATGTGAAAATGGACAGCAGACGGGTGCTATCGCTTGTCTGGTTACTGCGTTGGTGTTGTACGACTACACAAGCTGCAAGTAAAAACTTCGTTTAACATTGTGCTAAATTACGATTACCTAGCTCACTTTTACCTTTATCTAAAGTTATGGTCACCTTCTCAGAATCTTGCATTGCCGATTGAGCGTGTGATCGTGTGAGCTACGGATATTATCGCTCTCACATGGGCAGGCTTTGCTGCTGTAAATAAAATAAGAGTGTGAAAGTCCGAAAGAGAAGAGGACAGTACCTGGGCTTGCACACAAGCGTGTTGAAAAACGTCCACTCGGACACCAAAATAATGGGGGGCAAACAATGATAAACACACTGACTAGTGCCTTAACTATACTATCCTGTCTCATCGGTGCGTAATCATGGGCGTACCCGAAGGTTTGGCACTGACCACCAAATTTCTTTAATCTCTGTGTTTAGCAGGAGTGCTTGTCATTGAGCTTATTTTTGCTTGTCGTTGAGCTCATTTTTGTCATTAAGTACTTCGTCACTTTGACCTTTCTCCGCGCAATAATCGGTTGAGCCGTCCTATGAAGAAATTTGAGGGAAATATTTATTCTTTCTGTCTCAAAATACAATTACATTTAAATTTTTAGATAAGATTAAGGATTAAGGTTAGACTACTAAAATATCACTTATTAAAGTAGATAGTGTATAGGGCCACACGCAAGTGGGGTGATAGAATACTAGAGATAATATGAAAAGTGTAAGAGTAAAAGTTACATTTTATATATGTTAAGTTGTTTATTTTAGACAAAGGAAGTATCAATTTTTAGACTATTAGATGCACGTTGAGATTCGTGCTGACCGTTGGGTGGTATTGAGATTCGTGCTAGGTGAAGGGCACAAAATCATATGTGTGGGAGGAGTGATCCCACGAACAGGAGGATTTGCGTGCAGCTCTCTTACAGATCTATAATAAGTTTTGTGTAATTATATATGATTTATATCTAATTTATATTATAATTACATTCTAGTTAAATTATAATTATATTATATTTATATTTGATAGATTTTTGGGGAGAAATTTTTTTGAATGGTAGATAGGTAGTCCTATGACCTGCAAGGGAAGAGATGGGCCGGTAGGGAGGACCCGCCGCTCTGCTAGGCACGGGCCGTACGCAGCAGCGGGCCGTGGGTTGTCTCCTGGTTTAGCACGGGGGGCTTTCATTTGGGCTGTACTGCCCTGCGTCGTGGAGAGGACGATGGCCCTCGAGACGGCGAGCAGCCGCCGCTGCCGCCGCCGTCCCCGACGGAGATGGGCAGATGCGCGGGGGATCTCTTCCCGTGGTAACGTCTCGTCATCCCTATGCTTTTTGCCTCTGCTCTTCTACGATTTGGGGATATCTTCTCGCTATGTTCGGCAATTATTGGCTAGCTAACATCTCGTTGAAATATATCTCGGTGTCGCTCCAAAAAGTGAAGATTCCGGTCGAAAATGACTGCAAGAGCTAGTAGATTCCCTTTAGGGCTATGGGTGCACGAGCTCGGCCACCATTATTGTTCGTTTGCAAATAGAGGAGATCGACCACTTTCCTGGCACGTTAAATTGTGAAAGAACCACTAGGGGAATGTATGTAAGATAACATTGTTTGAATCTTTATGGTCGGTGCAAAACATTATCCAATCCTGTGAGGTCTCCTGCCAGATGGGTGTAGTCTTGATTTGACAGCCATCCAGTAAATGATGTACAACATAGGTGTTGAGAAATCGAAAGCATATGGGAAAAGGAAAGTCGTAGCCTCTTTACATTGCTATAGACTAAGCGATGATACCTGGCTACCTGCTTTGTTGATTTCACTAATTGACATTTCAATATATATCCACAATGTGGCTTACATTTACAACCAATAATCTTATGCTCAAGAAAGGTAAATATAACCCTATCGCTGATTATGACAGAATTCTGCTTAAACATAAATGATTGTGAAATATTATTATCTGCACGTAGAACAAGAGCTTCCTGAAATTGCTTGTAGTAGTCTTGGCATTGGAGGTGTCTCAAGTTCAAATAAACCCTCGAGAATTTGAACCACTTCACCCATTATAGGCCGGTTGAACTCATTATCTTGAATACACCAACAAGCAACCTTACAAACTTTTTCAACCTTTTTTAAATTGGCATCGCCATGTAGGTTGGGATCTACCAATCTTTCTACATCTCCCTCCAGAAGCTTACGTGCAACTTTCACAGGGAAATAAATGTCTTGGTTGCCACCAGCAATACATCCTTCATTTGAGTTCCTCCTCCCTGAAACAATTTCCAACAAAACCATCCCATAGCTATAAACATCAACTTTTGGTGTAATAGGCACTCCAATAATCCATTCAGGTGCAAGATATCCTATAGTTCCTCTCATTGTAGTCAAAACACGACTAAAATCTCTTCCTAGAAACTTTGCCATCCCAAAGTCTGCAATTTTGGGAGTGAATGATTCACTGAGAAGTATGTTTTGAGGTTTAACATCACAGTGTATAATGCAGTCTCGATAGCTCTCATGCAAATAAGGTAGTCCTCTAGCAACTCCAAGACATTTGGTACCTAGTAGCCCAATTCAAAATTTTAATATTAGTTGGGAATAGATGAAGATCAAGGGAACGGTTTGGCATATATTCATAAACAAGCAGTTTGTCACAAGAGAAGATAATTAGTTTTATAAAATTTATATGTTGGATTAGTCCAATCGAGCTCACTTCTGCTCTGAATTGTTTTTCTCCTTGATGTGCACTAGCAAGTTTTTTCACTGCTATGATTCTTGAGTCATGGAGAAATCCCTTGAATACAGAACCAAACGCACCTTCCCCCAGCTTTTGTGAGAAGTTTTTAGTCGCATTCTGCAGATCGATATATCTAAACGCTACAATTCCACTCTTACCTTCAACATTGTTTGATGTGCAGTTATACCTCTTCCTTTTGTTCCACCAAATCACAAGCACGATTGCCAGCATAAAGAAAGCAGTCAAGTTTAGACCAAGGGCAATGGCAATGATCAATCCTCTTTTCTTCTTTTTTCAACTTTGCTCCTCTCTTGAAGCAAGGGGAATGTAAAGGGTCCCTCCATTAGTATCAGTTATTCCATCACACTGCTGCTGTTTTACATTGAACAACTCATCATGCCAGACCAAGCAGGCATCATTGCCATAAGAATATGCAGTGCAAGAGCAATTACTTGAGCAAACTAGGGCACATTTGTCCGCACTTGTAGCAGGTTCAATGATGTAGCCATTTTGAGGCAATTTAACACATGGTATGGGATGGAGCCTGTAACTCAAACTTGATATACTTTTGTTATTAGCACAGTCTAATGGAGTATTTCTCATGCACCCATCTGTCCGATTATCTCATTCCCAATCCTTTGGTGATTTTATGGAGAAACCTTTCATGCACTTGCAGAACGGAAGTTCATTATCATTACAGATTGTGAAAGGTCCACAAACAGCAAAGACATCACATTGAACTTTGGGAAAGAGAATACAACGAACTCTACATATGAAAAAAAATCCAATTAGGCTTGATGGCAAGGAATGTTTATGTGTCAACTTCTTTTGAAGTTTCTTGCAGTTACCTTGCTTGTTGTGAAGCTTGGTCCCCACATCAACTACTTGTGAAGCTAATCCAACTCTACTTAGCTGGTTCTTACCATTGACTTGCCTTGACCTGTTCACCAAGGTAACTTTTTGTTTAGCAGCGGCAGTTCTATTCGTCTGTTATTTACTCATCTTGGCATTATCTTTCTCATACCAATAACTAGTTAAGTTTTGATGGAAACTGATGCAGTATACAGGTTGCCTCCGGTGGATGGAACAGCCTATAAATCACAACTATCTGCAGCAGCAGCAGCAGCAACAACTGCTGTAGATGAAGAAAGAGAGACAATCAAATGTGCTCATCCATTATCTGCCTTCAGTGATTGGTAACCACTGTACAACACGCCACAACTTAAATTCCTTGCAGTTCAGGTAGTTAGTGTTACGACTTACGAGTTACTCTGGCTTACAAAGTTCTTATGTTGTAGTTGGTAGAATGTGCCTACCCTTAAAAACAAGTTGCAGGCTAGCAGCCAGGCTTCTCCCTTTTGTTTGCCAGTGAACAATTTTGCCTCACATAGGCCATATGTGCATAATATGAGCATAACTGTCAGGATGTCACACATTTGCCAATGTTAGGCTCGACAATCCACTCTCAACTGACAAGGCAACTGCCCGTGTGTTTTCAATAACATCTCAATTGGCAACATGACAAGTTTATGCGTTATATTTTAATTGTAAGGCTAGCATGATATCCTTCTTGGGTACAGAGATCTTAGTTATATGTTACAATACTGAATTTATATTTAATATAAGACATGATCTCTTAGATATCTTACACGTTATCCCTAGTTTTCTTAAAAGGCAAGATGAATTATAATGTTCTGATAGACTACTGGAAATTGCGAATCAGCATACAGATTTAGAGCGACTCAAAATATTGTGGTGTCACTGGATGTGAGCCTCCTATGATAGCATTTAGTAGTCTTGGCAGTGGAGGCATGTCGAGTTCAAGTAGACCCTCAAGGGACTGTACCACCTCGCCCATTGTTGGTCGATCAAATTCGTGATCTTGAATGCACCAGCATGCAATTTTGCAAGCTCTTTCAACCTCCACGAGGTTCACGTCACCTTTCAAATTGGCATCCACAAGACTTCCAATCTCTCCACTGAGAAGCTTGCGTGCAACTTGCATGGGAAAAAAGAACGAATAATCACCATCCTTGAAATATTCATGACTTGAGTTCCTCCTTCCTGATATGATTTCAAACAAAACCATCCCGTAGCTGTAAACATCTACTTTAGATGTAACAACTGTTCCACTAATCCATTCAGGAGCCAGATATCCAATAGTTCCTCTCATTGTAGTCATAGCACGGCTAAATTCTCTCCCCAAAATCTTTGCCATTCCAAAATCTGCAATTTTCGGCACATAAGATGCATCGAGAAGTATATTCTCTGGCTTGATATCACAATGTATGATGCAGTCCCGACAACTGTCATGCAAGTAGGCAAGACCTCTGGCAACTCCTATAGCTATTTGGTACCTGGTAGTCCAATCCAAAGCTATATCATTAGCCTTGAACAAACACGCATCAAGGGAGCGGTTTGGCATGTATTCATACACCAGTAACCTATAATCACCTTCGCAACAAAACCCAACCAGTTTAACTAAGTCAATATGCTGGATGATTCCAATTGAATTCACTTCAGCCCTGAATTGCTTCTCTCCTTGACGGGCTCCGTCAAGCCTTTTCACTGCTATGGTAGAGTCGCTTAGATACCCCTTAAATACAGAACCAAAACTGCCTCCTCCCAACTTCTCTGAAAAGTTTTTAGTTGCCCGTTGCAAATCGATATGTCGAAATGCAATGATCCCAATGCCACCCTCAGGCTTTTCCAATGCGTGGGTAGACCATTTCCCTTTTCTCCTCCAAACTATCAGTAGAAGGATCATCAAAAGCAAAGCGCCGCCAGTGCTTGCACCAATGGCAACACCAGTGATTTTTCCACCCTTCTTCTTTTCTGAACTTTGCAACTCTTTCGCAGCAAGGCGAATGTAAAGAACTCCATTTCCATCAGAAGAAGCATCAGATAGTTGCTTTACATTATACAACTCATCATGCCAAACAGAGCAGCCACCTTTCCCATAGGAATATGCAGTACAGGAGCAGTTGCTCAAGCAAACCTGTGAGCATTCATCTCCACTGATAGCAGCCTGCACATTTTCGGCATTGTGAGGCAACCTAGTGCTTTGCACAGGGTAGAACTTATCTGTGAGGCCTGTCCTATGCTTGCTACTGCCACAACTTAATGGAGTTCCTCATGCACCCTCCTGTTCGATCGTCCAGCTCCCAATCCTTCGGTGATCTTACAGAGAAGCCCTTCATACAGTCGCAGAACGGATCCTTATTGTCGTTGCAGATTGTGAAAGGTCCACAGATTGCATACACATCACAATGAACTATCGGTTGCCTGTAATGGATCAGCCAGTCTTGTGACCCTTCCAGCCACATAGCCGCGAAACCTCTCCCAAAGATATCTATTGCAGTGTGCACGATCGCTGTGTCATCATACATGGTGTATGTGAAGTAAGCCTCTTGGTCATTGTGAATAAATGTGAAATTTGGCATGACAACTCCAATCATCTCCGGTGCTAAGCCGAAGTATCGGCCATTCCAGTCCCCGCTGGACTTATACGGCTCAGTTGAGTTCCATAGCAGATGGCCATCCCCATTGAGCCCCAACTCCAATGAGAATATACCAGGAGCCTGATCAATCGAATTCTTCCTAGAAACAAGACGGCGGTTAAGGCCGGTGACCTTGTCCCAGCCAATCTTCGCACCAGCGAAAAGTGTATCTGTTGGGTAGTCGAAGCTCTGCCAGAAGATTTTGGATGAGTTTGAGGAGCTACGTAGGACAAGGTTGCCATTGTTCAACAGTACGACAATGGTGTCATTAGTTGTGATGTTGGCATCGGTGGACCATATGATGGACTTGGTGGCATGATCCAAGATGGCCAGGTTTCTGTCGCCGGAGATTGCGAGCTCCGGTGAAGTGGGGTCCACTACTGGGTTCTCGCCGTTGGTGGTCCACAGCGGGGTTAGCTTGGGGACCTTGTTGAACCATATGCCAAGGTAAGATTTGTGGTTTTTTAGGAGGACTCACTGCTTGGCTTGAAGAAGCCGAGAGCAAACTTGCTGTTGTTGGAGACAAGCCTGTCGCTGCCGATGAGTGCATGGCCGGGTGACACCGTGTTGGTGGCGGCGGAGCTCCCCGGAGTGTGTACAGAGAAGAGGAGGAGGCCAAGAAGGACGTGGAGGAGAGGCATGAGAGGAAGAAGGTGATGAACAAGAGGGAGCTTGGTGGAAAACTGAAGGAGGAATGGGATTGAAGCTAGCTCACACACAGTACAATTCTTCAAGGAGGTTCAGTTGCTGTTTAGAAATCAGACCAGCGATTAGTTGAGCTCGCAGAATGGCAGGTCAACGTGGTGGTGTGGGCACGTCTCAATCAGTCCATGTCAACTAACGATATTGTGTTTAGCCTGAAACAAACGTCTAGAAATATGATAGGTTATCTGAACAATAATCTTCTTATCTAGGTCAAACCTCAGCGCTGGAGCGTATGGACTCAGAAATGATCCGTGCCAACTATTCAAGACAGAAAAAGGTTGTTTTATGCCTCTGCCATCAACACGCAGGTGAGTAGGTACATTCTTTTAAAACCTTGCAAAACACTGGAAGTTCTTTCCTCACACCGATGCAGTGCACTCTACTTTGTTCCATTTTTTTTCTTGACCAAGAAATGGTTTCAGGTCCAAATGAAAAACTTAAGCTACGAGACAGAAAATTTAGGCCAGTTTACAGTGTGCCACATGAGATCAAATCTGATATTCCTTCTCCAAAAGCAAATCAGTCTGATGTTGAGCACAGATCTGGACCAGTCGGTCATGACTAAGGGATACAAGTTGTCAACTTCAAATGGCGTCTTATGCCAACATAAGAAGATCCTTTCACACATGAAATTGCACAATCAAAAGTCCATGACCAACAAAAAGTAGTCCAAGAAGGATGGGGAGGATTGGATAGGCAAGAAGAAGTGAGGGAGTTAACGCACGGGTCGACAATGCAAGTATAGGCATCAGAATTTGTGAAACGAGACGAATTGACTGAATGAGACTGAATGACGCTCAGTGTGCGGCTGTATGCCTGTATGTGTTAATGCTGGAAATCTCTTCTTGGTCATACCAAAACCTGCAACTTTAGGAAGTAGCAGGACTGCGAGATTGCGCTCTCACATTGGCATGTGTTTGCTGAGAAGGGTGCGCAACAGAACAGAACTGTGGATGGGCTTGCACCTATTGAATAGTCTCATACTAATCGTGGAAGAGTAAGCGATCTAATTTATAAGTAGAAAAATTCTTTATTTTATTGGCTAACTTTTAGAATGAGAAATATCCTTTACGATCCTATAATTAATAACAGAGTTCAACAAGTTTAACATCTTTATCCTAATAGACACTGAAGTGTTAAAAGGCCTGATGGACTGTGAGTATCTGTGAGGCTTATGGCTTATGAGATCTAGTTTATAAGTAGGAGAGTTTTTCACCTTATTAACTAACTAGCTTTTTAAAGTGAGAAAGAGCTAGCGTTTTGAAGTGAGAAAGACCTGTTGTGATTCTAAACAAGCTTGTTGAAAACGATTGGTTGGACACCGGAATTAATGGAGGAAAAAAATGATTTAATATATTGACTAAGGACCTTAACTATATTATCATGCAAAATCGGTGGGTACCTTGTCGAAAAAAAAATCATGGTGGGTACTAGAAGGCTTGGCACTGACCACCAAATTTCCTTGGTCAGCATGTCTACCAGGATTTCTTGCATTGACCTCAGCTTGTCGTTATATAAGTACGGGATTTCATTCACTCTGAGCTTTCTCGCAATAGTCGGTTGAACTGATGGAATGCACGTACAAATACCAAGGCCTCTGGCAGATCGAAAGGCTACTCGCGATTTCCACAGACAACGAGGGCATCTTGATCAGAGAGATTTTTAAAAAGTTAAATTTTAGAATTTAAGTTAAAAAAAAGGCTCCAATATATACTCAAATCTATCCTTAAAAATTTCTCATGTCTAATTCTAGCTTAAATATGAGCTAATTTAAAGAACCTATTAGTGTTCTCAATCACTGCTCTTATGAAAAAATTTCACTGCTCACGTGCTAGGAATTCTTTGTCTTTGTCTTTTCTTCCTCCTGACATCTTCCGCTCGCGCTGATTTTTTACGTCGCCTGCCATAGTCGCTTGATCAGTTCACCGCCGTAAGCCATCATCGATCTGCCTCTCTACCGACCACGATTGATGACATGTTCGGCTAGAGGATTGATAGGGCCTTCTATGTCTCTATAGGCTGACGACAAAGTTTTCCGCTAAGACATTATGGCTGGCGACGTGTTCTCTGGCACTAAGGAGCGGCGGCGTTAATTAGTATCCTCTCAATCGGTGTTCGCATGAGGGCACAGTATCGTCAAAAGAAAACGATCGCAAGCAAACGCTGGGCCCATCTATCATACATGGCCAATAAACTAATTTTTATAATATAATTTTTGGGCCTCTCTTGAAGATGGTAAAGCTTTTCGAGCCTAAAATTTTTTAGGATGATTATAATCTAAGGTTTTTGGGAATTAATTTTTGGACCTCTCTCGGAGATGTCCTAAGACATAAATTTTTCATCTGGCCGGCCACAAAGGGCCGATGTCTCACAACGGACAACTTTGCAAAAGAGGGATGGCTACATCAGGCTAGCTAAAAGAGAAGATGAAAACTGCAAACCACCTATTTGTTAGATCTACTTTTTTACAGAGAAAAAAGTTTATTTTACTAACTAAAACTATTTTACTGGATCACTTAACCCCCTGAACTATTTTTTGGCTTATTTTACACCCCTGAACTATTGAAAATAGTGCACTTTACTCCATAACGGTATTTCTCTTTTTTTTTCTCTCTATATAAGTTGTATTTTACATTAAAATTTGGCGGGATCTATGGATGCATTATAGCTTGTCTCTCAATATTTTTAAAATTTTTTATCACTGTTGGCATAGGTTGGAAGCACCTTAGATTGATTTAATCCGTTGGTGACTTTCTAATCACGAGTTTCATTTGAAAACCCCAACCCCATTCATCTTTCCTCTGGTCTTTCATGCAAGAGTTTCATTTTTGGCAACATCGAGATTTTAAAGTTCACGCAAACAACCATGAAAAATTTTTAAAATATTCTTTTGAAAGATTTAAAATTTAAAATGTTATTTAAAATATTTTGGAACTTTGATAATGGTGTCTCTACGGCTTAAAACATTTCATCTTAAAATACGACTTGTATAAAGAGAGGAAAAAAAGAAATACCGCTAAGCAGTAAAGCGAATCATTTTTAATAATTTAGGAGTAAAATGGACCAAAAATAATTTACGGGTTAGATGATCTAATAAAATAATTTGAGGAAGTAAAATATAATTTTTTATATTTGGGGAAGCCACACAACTCAGCCGAGAACCGGCCTTTTGTAAATTTGCTTTGTAAGGCCTTTGGCCCCAACTTTGCTTATGAATGAAAACATCTTTCGCACATCAGGTTTCGCATAACCAAAAGCTTTGTTTACCTCGCTTCGACTATCTGTGGCCAGCGTTGAACTTCAAGTTTGCGTCTCGGCCACCTGGGAAGATGAGGTACCTAGGCCTCGAAGACCGTGTTTCGGCCTTGGTGATTATCGGTCGGAGCTAAGCCCTTCACTCTGTGGCGAAGTGGCTAAGGAAAAACCCTGGGCGCGACTTGTCCGACTTCGACCAGGATTACCAGCTTCGCCGTGGCGATATGGTGGAGTTCTGGCAAAATTTTCAGATGTTGGCCCGTCAGTAGGGGATTCGAGACCGACGTATGCATTCGTCCCTGCTAACTCCCCGGCCTGTGAGGTTCCGGTCGTTATTTTGGATAGTGACGATTCAGCAGAGCGTGAAGCAGCTACTCGCGGTTCTCCGGTCATCAACATCACCAGTGATGACTCGACTTCGCGCGACGGAGGAGCTTTGGACGACTACATTCTCTGGCGAAGATTTTCTACTCCCAATCCTTTTGGGAATTTAGTTAGCCTTGTAGATTATAGTTCATCCGATAGCAAGACGTCGTCCTCGTCGGGATAGACCTGTTGTAGCATTTGTATTGTAATTTGATGTATTGTGTAATCTTTGTACTTCGACATTTTTTTGAAATAAAATCCATTCTCATTAATTTTGCCACTTTTGTCATCTTCGGCATCATATGGCTTCGATTGTTGTAGAGTCAACGCTCGTCTGATATCCAACAAGTTCAATGCTCCTGTCTGCATCGAAGTTCAGTGGCCGAACGGTGCTTCGGCCGCTCGCCATCCCCTACCCTCAACGAATAGCGCTTAGCTAGTGCTTAGCGCTCGTTGCTAGGTTGGACTTCGCGATTCTTTTTATTTTTGGGTTATGCGTTTCTTGTGTTTTTTTGTGGTCGAGTGATGCTTCGGCTGCTCACTTTCCCCTTCCTTCGATAGATAGCGTCAGGTTATTACTTGGTGCTAGTCTGGTGGGTTGGCTTTTCGTGCTCCACGTGTGCCTTATGTTTCTGTGGCCGAACAATGCTTCGGCCGCTCGCCGTCCCCTACCTTTGATAGATAGTGCCAAGTTATTACTTGTCGCTTGTCTGGTGGGTTAGCTTTTTGCGCTATGCGTTCGTAGCATTTTTCTGCGGCTGAACGATGCTTCGGCCGCTCGCCGTCCCCTACCTTCGACAGATGGCGCCAAGTTATTACTTGGCGCTTTTCTAGTAAGTTATACTTCGCGCTATGCATTTGGACGACGCCATGCAATTTCAACGTTTGATCGAGCGATGCTTCGATCTTTCCGCTTCCCCCTTTCGACAAAGCGCTGATTAGGCGTTGTCTTTTCGGGTCACTTGTGACAAATGCAAAGACACATGGTATTTTATACTGGTTCGGGCCTCCGTTGTGGATAATAACCTGTCGGCGAAACGGGACTGGGGGTCCCCACAGTCGCAGGGACGCGTGGATCCTCTGCCACGTCAGCTTCCCCGGGGGCTATATTCTGCACCGGCTACGGGCGGCTACCGCCTACCTCCGGCCAAGTACCGGGGGGCCCGAGGACCGTGATCACCCCCGGCACCCGGGGCCTCGGTTCCGGTTCCAGGAGCCACTTCCCGTGTCCGGGACCCGGCGCCCGGTCCCGGGCGCCGCTTCCCGTGCCCGGGCCTCGCCTCTCGATTCCGGGACCCGGGCACGAGCCTGACTCAAGTGCATCGGCTCTCCAGCTACCCGCATTAACGGCGAGGCGACAGGGCGCCTCCCGCCTGTCTCCCGATAGAGAGCGGAGCCGTACGCTGTCACATCTCCATAATCTGGTCGCCCGACAAGGAACTGACCAGACATGCTCTGCCACAGCCGCCCGCAGCAGCAGAGCGATGTGGCGACCAGACGGCCAGATCAGCAGCCCGCAGCACGCGACTAGGCGCTCCTCCAGGCGCGGCGCAGCAGGCGGCTGTGGGCGTGCGCGTCACATCTCCGTGCTCCGGCCGCCCACCGCAGCAGCTCTGGCGTGGCAATAGCAGGCGGATGTACACGACAAGACAGACCATGCCTAGCTCTCTCCGGGCGGCTCGGCACTGTGGACTCCCCTAATTCTATAAAGGAGGATCCAAGCCGACGAGCGAAGGGGAGACCAGGCTCCAGCATTAGCAACCGCCGAGGATTCTCTGCTCTTGCGCTCTAGTTGCCACCTCGCTACTGTCCTTCTTCCTCAGCGCCGGCAAGCGGGCTGAGCTCGCCTTGTAACAGTCATACCACATTCATCTCCACATAGTCAAATACACAGGAGTAGAGTATTATGCTCCGAGCGGCCCGAACCTGTCTACGCCTCCTGTCTCTCTTCCGTGAGATTGCAACGGTTCGGACCAGAATCGGACGGTCCGAACCTCTCTATCTCCCAGCTCGGGCCCCCGGTTCTCGAGCGCCGATCCGTCCGTTGATCCACTGGACGCCGCATTCACCTGAGAACTACTCCCCTGGCCGAATCTCAAAGGGGGGTCTCCTGACTTCCCGCAGTCGAGGTTTCATCCTCCGACAGCTGGCGCGCCAGGTAGGGGGAGTTTCCTTCTCAGGTGACACGCCGGCGTCTCCAACACCGACGCACTCCATGGCAGAAGGCCACCATCATTGTCGAGGCTACGGCGAGGAGTCCGGCGGCTACACCCCGCCGGGCAATGTGGCCCCCGACAGGGGCCCTGGAGAAAGTGGCGAGCTCTCACGTTCCGCGTCACGGCGGAACAGGAGGAAGCGCCAGAAGGCCAGGAAGGCCGCCGAGGACTTCGCCTTGGCGGCTACGGGCGACCCCTGGAGCCATGTTGCCCGCGGGGGCGATGACGGCGGCAAGCAGCAGAAGGCCGCACGCATGCTGCCGCCGCCGGCAACGACCCGGAAGTGGTGCCCCCTCCACCAGACGGGCTGGCACGACCTTGTGGAGTGCCGCGCCGTCCAGGGCTCAGCCGAGAGTATCAAGCTGGCGACAGCCCGGGGGTGGTGCGCTTTCCACGACACGGCCCGGCACGACCTCACGGAGTGTCGCGCCGTCCAGCGCTTGGCCGAGCGCATCAAGCCGGCGATAGCCCGGGGGTGGTGCGCTTTCCACGACACGGACCGGCACGACATCACGGAGTGCCGCGCCGTCCAGGGCATGGCCGAGCGTCTCGAGCCAACGACGGCCCGGAAGTGGTGCACCGTCCACGAGACGGACTCGCATGACCTCACGAGGTGCCGTGCCGTCCAGAAGCTGGCCAAGCGTGTCAAGAAGTTCCACCAGGAGCAGTAGCGGGCCAAGCGCGGCCGAGGCGGTTTGAACGGTCCGATCCCTCGGCGGACGGTCCGGTCGTAGCGACTCGGACGTTCCGACCCTTATGCGGATGGTCCGAACCCCGCTCCCGAGCCGGAACAGCTTCAATAGGGCACGAGTACCCGGACATCACCGCCTCGGCAAGGGCAGGTTCGGGGAAGTCGTCCTGATATGGTCCATGTCCTTACCCGGGCCCCGTGCCCGGGCACATGTTGACAATACATATCAAATCACATTTCAGTCAGGGGCCCCCTGGGTCCCGGGCACATATTTGAGCCGAGGCGCGGATTCCCGAATCCGCGCCCCGGGCCCGACACCGAGGAGGCCGAACCAGGGCAGCCCTTGCCAAGGCGAGTACGAGCCTAGGAACGCGACACCCGGAATAGGGCGCGATAGCCCGGACGGTGCCGCCTTGGCGAGGACGCGTCCGGAAGGTCGTCTCACATTCCATATTCAAGCCCGGGCCCCCAGAACCCGGCTTATATCAAAACCATATTCCAGTCCGGGGCCCCCGGGTCCCGGACACATATCCTCCGCATGACAGCCAGGGCCCCCGGGTCCCGAGCACATGCCTCTCCCCAGTCTCGAGGCTTGCGAGGGAAGCGAGTCTGAGCTCCATCCCTAGGCACATCAACATCTTCACAAATATATATATATATATATATATATATATATATATATATATATATATAAACATCCTTTCACTATGTGCAGAGTAGACTTTTTCCCGGCGGTCCTGGGGGCGATTCATACCACACCAAGCTGGGCGCCCGGGGAGACCCCGTTTCTTCCTGGTGTACCGGGCCGAAGCCGTTCTGTCGCCAGACCTCTCCTTCGGCTCTCGGGTATAGCGCTACATCGACAAACATCAACCACGACAAATATGCAGCTCGACAACCTCGACTTCCTCGAGGAACGAAGGTGGCGTGCTCCGCTCTGCGTCGCTCGTTACCAGCAAGGCCTCAAGCGCTATCTTAGGCGTAAGGTTCGGGTCCGGTCGCTTCGGGTTGGGGGTTTGAATCTCTGCCGTGTCCTCGCACGGGTCGGAATGAAATAAGCCTTCCCCCTGAGGGAAGTCCCCTTCCTGATGATCGCTGATTCCCGATCGGGCTCGGTAAGCCTGGGAGCATCCTCACAAAATTCTTCCATAAATACATCCTGTAAGTGGCTCCAAACCTCAGCGCTGGCCGGGGCCCCCTTTAGTATACGCTTTCATATAATCAGCATTTTTAATATCTATCCCGGTGCCGTCCTTTTCGTCCTTTCCCGTGTGTTTCGTTCATGGCAGTCTCATCCCCTGGGGCTTATTAGGGCCGCGCCCGTACGACGGTTGGGATTTGCGCATGATCATCAGTTCCCTACCGACGAAGTAACCGTATCCTGACGTGCTAGGTCCAGGGCGTTGTCGAGCTCGCGGGGACCTAATGGCGCCCTCCGGGTGGCGCCCCGTGTCCCTGCGGCTCCGATATCCTGCCTGGCTAGCTTCGGGATCGGTTCTATCCGGAGGTAGGGGGTGAAATGCTTATGCGTGGTCTTTTCCTCCGCACAGTCGCGACCGCAAAGACGCCTTCGGGAGGTGATCGACGCCACCGTTCGTAGCACGGGACGGACAAGGGAACGAGCCAAATACTCTCACAGTTCGTCATATGCAGATCAGACCAATTCCCAGCAGGATTAGGCAGGCTTTCCGAACCTCGACGCGGCTTGCGGAGCCCGGCCTGGCCGGCACCTCCCCGGCAACCGCCGAGGCGCCGGGTGCTCCGCTGCCTGGCTACCCCGTGCTCGGTCAAGTCCGTTCCTGTGGCTTCGCGGCGCTCCCCGGGCCAACGGCTCCCGGGGGCGCGGAGGGCCCCCGGGACCCGGAAGACAGGAGGGGTCAAGCCTACGGACTTAGCCGTTTCCGCGAGACTCGCGCTCGGTCGCCCGCGGCCCCTTGGTACCGAGCTCCCGGGACCTAGGCGCTATGGCGGATCACGGCGGATTGGCCCGATCCTCGGTGCTCCCGGGGGCGATCAACGCTCCCGGCCCCGGGATCGTGCTCGTGAAGCCACACTGCCGCTTACAACATCCAGATATGTAACCTTACCCGACTTTACGCATTGCTTAATCTGTATCCTTGCCCCGTTGTATGGATAACCTAGGTCCCCGCGGCAAGCGGCGACGCCCGACCTGATCAGCTCTTCCCCGGCGGCCGCCAAGGCGCCGGGTGCTTCACTGCCTGGCGACCCCGTGCCCGATCAAGTCTGTTCCCGCGGCATCGCGGCGCTCCCAGAACCAATGGCTCCCGGGGGCACGAAGGGCCCCCAGACCCGGAAGACGGGAGGGGCCGCACCTGCGGACTCGATCGTCCCGCCAGACTCATCCTCGGGCCCCTCGCAGCCGTCGAGGATCGTGCTCCCGGGGTAGGCGGCTGCTCCAGGTCCCCCGAGAAGGGGAGCTAGGCGCTACGGCGGTGCACGGCGGATTGGCCCGATCCTCGGCGTTCCCGGGGACGAGCAACACTCTCGGTCCCGGGATTGTGCTCGTGGAGCCATGCCGCCCTTCGCAATACCCAGATACGTTACCTTATCCGACTTTACATATTGCTCAATTTGTATTCTTCTCCCAGTTGCATGGCCAGCCTAGGTTCCTGGGGCGGGCTGCGGTGCCCGGCCGGGGCTTCGCTGCCAGACGACCCCGTGCCCGGTCAGGGGTAGTTCCCGAGGGACTCCCGGCGGGTCAAAGATCTGTTCTCGCGGCCCCGCCGCGCTCCCTGGGCCAGCGGCGCCCGGGGGCACGGAGGGCCCCCGGATCAGGAAGACCGAAGGAGCCGAACCTACGGACGCAAGGCTTGCGTTCGGTTGCTCGCGCTCCCGGGGACCAGGTTCCTGGGGCGAGCAACCATCGCGTTCGCTGCCTCCGGGACCGAGCTCCCGGGGCTGGTGGCCACGCCGGGGCCCGGATAAGGGTTCCAGGGTCTGCGGCTGTTCGCGGCTGCGTGCTCTCGCTGTCGGGTGGCGCCCGGTACTCGGCGCTCCCGGACACGGGGCCCCGAATACGAGCAACAATTCCCGGAGCAACACAATGAGCAGAGGTACGAGAATGTCAACATCATTATATACACCAACAAATGTTTCTCTTTGTATAAGACAGGCAAAATCGGTGGGATCGGTGCGCAAGCACGAGCGGAGGCCCGGAGATATCGTCGCACGGTGGGAGGTCACTCACCTCCGTCGGACCGGACCCCGGGCGACGTCGGCAGGGGACCGACGTCTTCGTCGGACTCGTCGGTCCCCGGATCCTCGAAGCGCTCCTCCCACTCGAAGAACTCCGCCACCGTGGCTGCGGCATCAGCCACGGCCTCGGAGTCGGCCGCGCGCTTCCGGGAGGCCTCGGCCTCCTGCTCCATCTCCACCAACCAGGACTCAGCAGCGTTCATCGCCACCCCGCACGCAATGATCTCATGCTTCCGGGCCGCGAGCCCGGCCTCTCGGGCTCGGACGCGATCTTTCCGGGAGGATGTTTTCTTCTCCCGTGCCTCCATCTTGGACCGAGCGCGGGAGGCTTCATTGGCGGCGGACTTGGCGGCGCCCTTCAGTTGGACGCCGCGCCCCTCTGCCGTCTCAATCTCCAGCCGGCCTTCTACGGATCGTTTGGATTCAGACGGTCCGACCCGTGGGAGGACGGCCCGATCGCCGGGTCGCCACGAAGGTCCCAGTGGCGACTGTTCGGGTGGTGAACTGCTGCATCACCATCACGATCGCTGCCCGTTCGCTCTCGAAGATCCGCCTAGACCCGGGCGGACTCCCGCTGGTCTCGACAGGTTGCCGCCTGCACTTGGCCGGCGGCGACCGCCATCTGCTCCAGCGTGGAGTGGAGCGTTGCGCGTCCGCGCGCCGCTCCTGTTTGCCGGGCAGCGAAAGCTACCAGGGCCCGCTCCCTCCTCGCAGGAGATGTCTGGGCCATGGTTTTCCCCTCTTCTTCGGCAGCAGAAACATCAGTCAGTTCCACGGCGGCCCGCTCACGCACGGCCCCCGCGACCTCCAGGCTCACTGCCACACCAGCAGTAACAGCGACGGCGGCCCCGGTCCGCCCGGGGTCCGCGCAGCTCCAGAAAGGTGGCGGCCAGTACAACGGCCGCCGAGGCAACATTCTTCGCCTTTCAGGCCACCGGCAATCCCAGGTGGGCCCTAAATCTCCTCGTCAGATGGCGGCTCCACAGGGTGCTCGCCGCGGTCGGGGAACCCTGCCTCCGTTGCAGCGGTCTCGGCCACGGCTTCCCGCGCCTCCTCGCGAACCACCGCGGCTTCCTTAACATTTTCGCAGCCAGGCGGGGCGCGAGAACCCGGACAGCATCGCCTTGGCGAGCTCGAGCCCGGGGAAGGCGTCCCGATACCTTCAAATATTCCCAGCCCGGGCCCCCGGGTCCTGGACACATGTCCACCGCATTACCTCCGGGGTCCCGGGCCCATATTTGTTCCCGGCAAACAAGCGAGCGCAGCAAGTCGCTAAGCTCTACCAGCTCATGACAAACTAGGAGCACCCCGCGTCCCCTCGTTTCTCTAAAGACATGGCCCTGTTCTTGCCCGAAGTGGACTCCGGCCGAGCAACAGGGCCAGGGGCCACTATCGGCGAAACGGGACTGGGGGTCCCCACAGTCGCAGGGACGCGTGGATCCTCTGCCACGTCAGCTTCCCCGGGGGCTATATTCTGCACCGGCTACGGGCGGCTACCGCCTACCTCTGGCCAAGTACCGGGGGGCCCGAGGACCGTGATCACCCCCGGCACCCGGGGCCTCGGTTCCGGTTCCGGGTGCCACTTCCCGTGCCCGGGACCCGGCACCTGGTCCCGGGCGCCGCTTCCCGTGCCCGGGCCTCGCCTCTCGATTCCGGGACCCGGGCACGAGCCTGACTCAAGTGCATCGGCTCTCCAGCTACCCGCATTAACGGCGAGGCGACGGGGCGCCTCCCGCCTGTCTCCCGACAGAGAGCGGAGCCGTACGCTGTCACATCTCCATAATCTGGTTGCCCAACAAGGAACCGACCAGACATGCTCTGCCACAACCGCTCGCAGCAGCAGAGCGATGTGGCGACCAGACGACCAGACCAGCCGCCCGCAGCACGCGACTAGGCGCTCCTCCAGGCGCAGCGCAGCAGGCGGCTGTGGGCGTGCGCGTCACATCTCCGTGCTCCGGCCGCCCACCGTAGCAGCTCCGGCGTGGCAACAGCAGGTGGATGTACACGACAAGACAGACCATGCCTAGCTCTCTCCGGGCGGCTCGGCACTGTGGACTCCCCTAATTCTATAAAGGAGGATCCAAGTCGACGAGCGAAGGGGAGACCAGGCTCCAGCATTAGCAACCGCCGAGGATTCTCTGCTCTTGCGCTCTAGTTGCCACTCTCGCTACTGTCCTTCTTCCTCAGCGCCGGCAAGCGGGCTGAGCTCGCCTTGTAACAGTCATACCACATTCATCTCCACATAGTCAAACACACAGGAGTAGGGTATTACGCTCCGAGCGGCCCGAACCTGTCTACGCCTCCTGTCTCTCTTCCGCGCGATTGCAACGGTTCGGACGGTCCGGACCAGAATCGGACGGTCCGAACCTCTCTATCTCCCAGCTCGGGCCCCTGGTTCCCGAGCGCAGATCCGTCCGTTGATCCACTGGACGCCGCATTCGCCTGAGAACTACTCCCCTGGCCGAATCTCAAAGGGGGGTCTCCTGACTTCCCGCAGTCGAGGTTTCATCCTCCGACATAACCCTACTCCAATTTTTTTACATGCTCATTACATGTAGTAACGCTTTAGCGAAGTGGCATTCCATGTATAGTCGAGCTCTTCGCCTTCCATTGTTGCCAGCTTGTAAGCCCCTTCGCGTGACTTGCGAGCCACAAGATATGGTCCTTCCCACTTCGACTCGAGCTTGCCTACCACCACGGGGTTATTTTTCTTTTTGAGCACCATGTGCCCCGGTAAGATCTCCTTTGGCCGCACTTTCCTGTTGTATAGTTCTGCGGTCGAGGTGGAGTATTTCGCCATGTTTTGCAATGCCTCAACTCGTACCCCTTCGAGCATCTCTAAGGTAGCCTTTCGCCCCATCTCCTCGTCTCTGGACATCGTGACCCGGGGCGAGTATGCACCCAGTTCACTCGGGGTCATGGCTTCTTCGCTGTATATGAGCATGAATGGGCTAAACTTTATCAGCCGCGTTGGGGTGGTGCGAAGCGCCCAGAGCACCGATGTGAGTTCCTCGGGCTATCTTCCTTTCGGCGCTTTGTCAAGCCTTTTCTTGAGGGCCTCAAGGATCTTGCCGTTCGCCCTTTCAGCCGCTCCGTTCGACTGCAGGTGTGCAACAGACGCAAAGTTGATCCACATATTCAGCCCCTCGCACATCTCTTTGAACTTCGCTGAGTCGAACTGCCTCCTGTTGTCGGTGATGAATTCTCTTGGGACGCCGAAACGACAGATGATGTTTTTCCACACGAATCGTTGTACCGCCGCCGAGGTTATACTGGCCAGCGGCTCGGCTTTGATCCAGCGTGAAAAGTATTCCACTGCCACGATGGCGAACTTGTAGCTGTTTCGGGCCGTAGGGAACGGCCCTATGATACCCAATCCCCATCTGGCGAAAGGCTATATTGGGGGAAGCGGTTGCAGCTTGTACTACCGCGCGTTCTGGGACTTGCCATGCTTTTGGCATCCTGGGCACTTCTTGATGTGTTCTTCACACCGACACTGGATTGTTAGCCAATACAGCCCCTGGCGAAGTATTTTGGCCGCCACCGCCCGCGGTGCCTAATGCGCGCTGCAATGACCTTCGTGCACTTCCCTAATCATCTCTTCGCCCTTGGCTTCGGAGATGCATCGAAGGAGCGGCTCTAGGATTCCGCTTTTGTACAGCTACCCGCTGACGACTTTGTACTTCCGTGCTCTTGCTTACAGCCGTTTTGATTTGGCTTCGTCATCGAGGAGTGTTCCTTCGGAAAGGAACAGTACAAAGGGTGTTCACCAATCTTGTACGCCCTGGTCGATGTCCATCACCTGCAGCGAGTCTTCTTCGTGCTTCGCACTCGGCGTGTAGATCACTTCGAAGAAAACTCCAGGCTGGAATGGACCCTCAGTGCCTGCGGCCTACGCCAGCGCGTCAGCCTCTTCATTTTCTCCTCTAGGGAGGTGTTGCACCATGATGCCAGCGAAGGCCTTCTCCATGGCCCTTATGGCCTCTAAGTACTTCGCCATCCCTTCGTCCTTGGCCTCGAAGGACTTATCGATGTAGCCTGCGACTAGCTTGGAGTCGGTCTTGACTACCAATCGCTGAGCCCCCAACGCCTTCGCCTTGCGTAGCCCAAGGAGGACTGCCTCATACTCCGTGGTGTTGTTGTTGGTGGGGAACTGTAGCCTTGCCGCGTAACTGATGACTATTCCCACGGGCGAAATGAGAATTGCGGCTGCGCCAGCCCCGGCGTGCGACCATGAGCCATCGGAGAACATTGACCAACAATCCTCGTTCGTTGGCAGGACTACCTTGTCTGCAGGCGAGGTCCACTCCGCGACAAAGTCGGCAAGGACCTATGACTTGAGCGCTGTTCGGGCCACGTGATGTAGGTCGAAGGGGGCCAACTCCGCAGCCTACTTTCCTAGGCGGCCTGTGGCTTCCTTGTTTCGGAGCACCTCTCCAATGGTGTACTGCGACGGCACTGTGATTTTGTGCGCTTGGAAGTAGTGCTGGAGTTTTCAGGAGGCCATGATGAGGGCGTAGGACAATTTCTTGATCTCCGAGTATCTGAGCTTCGCCCCTTGCAGCGCTTCGAAGACGAAGTATATAGGTGTTTGTCTGCCTTCACCTTCATGCACCAGGGCCGCACTCACCGCCACTGGCAAGACTGCTAGGTACACCAGCAGTTCGGCTCCTGCCTTCAGGCTAGTGAGCCTTGGTACCTCTTGGAGGTACGTCTTAAGGGACTCGAATGCTACCTGGCATTTAGCTGTCCATTCGAACTTGTTGGCCCCTCGTAGAGTCTTGAAAAATGGTAACGCCTTCTCTGCCGACTTCACCATGAAACGGCTGAGGGCTGCGATGCGTCCCGTCAGCCTCTGCACTTCACGAGTGTTCTTTGGCGGCTGCATCAGCTGGATGGCTTCGATCTTTTCGGGGTTCGCCTCGATGCCCCTCTCGGACACCAGGAACCCAAGCAACTTGCCGGCACGGACACCAAAGACGCACTTCTCTGGGTTTAGTTTGACCTTCGCCTTGCGCAAGTTATCGAAGGTTTCTTGTAGGTTGGCGACATGGTCAATTGCTTTCCTGCTCTTGACGACTATGTCGTCGACGTACTATTCGCACCAAAAACCACCGGGTGTGCCAAGAAGCTTGTTGATGATCTGGTTTGATGCGATTGAACATACGAAGGCCTGGGAGATCTGCTTAGCTCCAGTGCAGGTCCTAAAATATTTGAGGTTCATAGGCGTGCCAGTCAATTTGACCCCGCAATTGACAAGGAGATGAAGAAATTTGATTGCTGATCCAATCGGCCAGTAAGCCGATACGGATTCCTTCCAGCCGATCGCCGCTATGCTCGTGCCTGGGCCCTCGCCTGTACTCGCGCCCGGGTCTCGTGCTCGGGTTCTCGCTCCCGGGTCCTCGCTTGTGCTCGTGCCCGGGTCAGCAGCAACTGCACATCGGCTATCGGCCGATACGGACTGATATAGGCTTCTCGTAGCCGATAGCCGATGGCACCTGTGAATCGGCTAGGAAACCGATAGCGCTATAAACAAGTGGATAAGCTGTCAGTATAACATGTGCATCGGCTAGAAGTCGATGATAAAATAGATAAGCAAAACAGTAAGCCAGCCGACTGCCGAGGAAACACATGTGCATCGGCTAGAAAACCGATGATAATATAGATGACTAAAACAGTAAGGATAATACAGTCGGCTTTATAAAAAGATAACCTATCGGCTAAGCACTCCGATAGAACATCGCATAAAACCTATCGACTCAACAAGAGTAAATCTATCACTATCAATCTAGTAGTTCAAACTTAACTGATGCAGCACAGATTAACAATAATAAAAGAACCTCGGTGAGCAGATAGATCTAATGCAATCGTGATGTATATGATAACTTACCGGCTATGCATTCCGATAAGACGCTTGCACAGAAACCATCGGCCTAGCAGGAACAACTTATCGCTCAGTTTAGTAGGTCGGACTCAACTGATGCAGCACAAACTGACGATAAGCTTTCCCCAGTAAACCGATAAAAACTATGCACGCGTGATGTGATATACCTGATAGGCCTAAGAGATCGAACCGAACCGATGCAGCCGTAGACAAAGCAGATATATCGTGGTAAGCCGGCTACCATATACCGACTAGAATATCGGACCTAACCGAGGAAGTCCTAGCCGATTGGTAGCCGGGGTAACGAGACTTACCCTCTCGCCGGAGTTCGGACCTAACCGATGCAGCCCGGCTCGAGAAGCAAGAACCCGTTGGTAAAGGGTGGCGATGCGCCGAATTGTATTGATCGTTGAGATAGTTTACAAGGTCTCCGGGCATACGTATATATACCCCGAGTTACAAGAGTCCTTATAGGACACGGAACAGGACTTTCCTAACTAGAAAAGGAAAACTAACAGACCTAATCGGACAAGAGATCAGGTTTCCTAAAAGATAAAACTATCTAATAGATAAGATAAATAACTGCCATAACGTGGTCTTCACGTTTCCTTCCCTAATCCGGCTTCTTCTGGATTAGCTCTCAACGGCTGATATCACTTCTTTCCTTAACCGAGTCCGACGCGAACCGTGCCAAATTTTGGCGTTAACACGTACGCCTCGATGTTCCTACCGATCTGGGCCTCCAACACCTTGTACACCAAACGGGCGAAGGTGGCTTCGGCATACTTCAGGTCGAAGGGCATACGGATTTAGCAGTATGTGCCTAAGGGGGGGTGATGAAAGAGGTCTTCTCCTGGTCCTCTTCGGCCATGAAAACTTGGTGGTATCCCGAGTAGGCATCCAAGAAGCTCATCAACTCACAGCCGGTAGTAGAATCAACCAGCTGGTCGATTCGCAGGAGTGGAAAATCATCCTTTGGGGCAGGCTTTGTTTAGATCTGTGAAGTCGACACACATCCTCCACTTGACATTCGACTTCTTGACCAACACCGGGTTCGCCAGCCACTCCGGGTGCTCCACCTCGCGAATGACACGGGCCTAGATCAACTTGGTGACTTCCGCCTTCGCCGCCTCTTGACGCTCGATCGACATCTTGCGCAGTTTTTGCTTCCTTGGATTGACGGCGGGCTTGACAGCAAGGTGGTGCGCGAAAAGGCTTCAGCTTACGCCCGACAAATCATCTGGGCCCCAGGCGAAGACATCCAGGTTCAGCTTGATGACTTCTAGCATCTTGGCTGCTAGCACTTCGTCGACGTCTCCGCTGACGGACACGACTTTCGACAGGTCGGCAGGATCGACTAATATCTTTCTGACCTTGCCCTGGGGCGAAGGCTTGTGCAAGCCGTAGCCCCTCGCCGTTCCTTGCCGATCGTCCTGGACGTTGTGTATCTCGCGCACGTTCTTTGCTGCTTGTCCGGCGGCCCTTGCCGATGACTGGTTGCCACGAACCGTGATCACACCATTTGGCCCTGGCATCTTTAGCTGTAGGTAGTTGTGATGCGCCACGGCTTCGAACTTGTTGGGCGTGGAGCGGCCAAGGATGGCGTTGTACTAGTATGTGATGTCCACGTTGTCGAAGATTATCTGTTCGGTCCGGGCGTTACCGCCTTTGCTGAACGATACTTGGAGCTACACTTGTCGCAGCGCACGAACTGAACTTCCATCGAAGCCTTGCAGTGGGATTGCGGCCGGGGAGAGTGCGGCTTTTGAAATTCCCATCTACCGGACAGCATCGGCAAAGATGATGTCTGCCGAGCTCCCTCCGTCGACCAGGATACGACGCACTTCGCACCCGGCGATGTCAGTGGAGATGACAATGGGGTCTTGATGTGGAAAGAAAACGCCTTCGGCATCCTCCGGGCCGAAGGTGATTGATGTTGAGGCGAAAGGGGATGGCTTGATCTAGGGCGTTGTGGTGATGTGGTTAATCACCCTCTCATGCGCCTTCTTCTGTCGTTTCGACTCTAAGCCTTGCGAGGAGCCCCCGGTGATTGCGGCGATCACCCTCCGCTCCCCGTCCTGAGATGCTTCTATCTGAAGCGGCTTGTTCTCTTCGGACTGGTCTGCAGCTTCTCCTGAGGCGATCTCTTGTCGAGGAGGACCCTGGTCCCCTTGACTAGCCCTTCCCGAACGCTGGATGTTTCTGCACTGCTCGGTGGTGTGCGAAGCTTTGCTGTGGAAGGCACAGAACTTGTCCTTCTCCCTCTTTGGCTTCTTTTTCGCCGATCCACCTTGCGAGTTTTTAAAGTTTTCCCGAAGGGTATTCAACTCTTCGACAATCATCACATGCTTGCCCTTTTCGACCCGGAACTTCTTCCAGGCCGACTGCGGGCGTTGCAAAGACATTGGTCTGGCCTGCGCCACGCCTGTTGAGCCTTGTACACCTTCCTGGTTGAGTTCTGCTTGGATCTCATTCCTCCTTTTGGTGTCCTCTTCGCCCCTTGCCTAGCCATCAATGATGCGAAACAACTCATCCACCACTTTCGGCTGCTTTCTTGTTATCTTCTTGGTGAGAGGGCCTATAAGGAGACCGGCAGAGGCGGTGTTGATGACCGATGTTTCGGTGATATCTTGCACTTGGCATCTTGATTGGGAAAATCTTCGGATGTACTCACGGATGGATTCCCCTGGCTTCTGCCTCATACCGAAGAGCTCTTGCTGGGTCTTCAGCTCCTAGTAAGTACCTTGGAAGTTGGTGACGAAGACGTCGCGCAGCTACTCCCAAGAGTATATGCTACTTGGAGGCAGGTTAAAGTACTATGACCGTGTGAAGCCATCCAACGCGAGGTGTATGACCTTTGTCTTGGTGTTTTTATCATCGTGGGCTGCTTCGATCGTGGACTCGTAAACGAAGAGGAATTTGCTAGGGTCAGAGTCACCCGCGTACTTGACGATTGAAGAGTTCTTGAATTGAGGCGGGATCAGGTGGCTTTGAAGCCTCTAGCTCAGTGGTGACTTCTTGTCGTTCACCGGTGCGGCATGCTGCGAAGACGCTGGCGAAGGAGCAACGCGGGGGTAAGGGACCTCGAAAATAGGCAAAGCTTGCGTCGGCTGGGCTGAGTGATGATGCGTGACGGCGGGGGCCGCCCATCCCCCTATAGCAGGGGTGACTTTGACAGGTGGTGACGAAGAAAGAACGCCTTGCCCCTTGACGCCTAGCTGTTGAAGGAGAGCTTGCAGTTGTGCCTGGAGGGATGGCGTCAACCTAGTTGTTGAAGAAGGTCGGGGAGGCTGCTGCGCTGACGGAGGTGGCACCAAACTTGGAGTTGCTACTGGAGCCGTTGGCCGTGGTGCCATCACGGTGGGTGCTTGAGACCGGACAAAGCAGGGCGTGACCGACGACAGTGGAGGGAGAATGAAGGCTTGAGGGGCTGAAACGGGCGGAGGTGGCGCTTGGTGGAGTCCGGACACCTGAGAAGATAGGGCCGGAGCTTAGTGGAGTCCGAAGGCTTGGGACTGCGCCTGCAGTTGCTGTTCCTACATCTGGCGAAGCATGTCTTGTAGCCTTTGGACACTTTCCTTCATGGCCTCGTACTCCGCCCTCGTATGACGCCCCTCTCCTGTTAACCCGAACAGGTTAATAGAGGAGGAACGTCGTTACCTGTAATACCTGTACCAGTCCCAGGAGACCAGTTGGTATATACAGGACATCGGTGAATCACAGCCAAACCTGCTTTATTTATTATACATAGTCCTTACATAAGTTGCAGCCTCGGACAGAACCCAAGACATGCAACGATACATTACAAAAGCAAACAATAGAAAAAACACGGGTAGACCTATACCCACAAGCAAGGCTTGGGGACCTAGACCGAAACCCTAAAACTCCTCGTACTCGACCTGATCCTCATAGAACTGGCTGATGGTGGGGTCTTCATCTTCGTAGACTTCTGAGAAGGAGTAAGCAAGGGTGAGTACATGAGGTACTCAGCAAGTCACGAAAATTATGTGGCATGCAAGGTTTAGCAAGGAAGGTTAGGGTTATTTTTGTAAAAGAGGTTTTCAAAGATTTTTGTAGTTTTAAAACTCTAAGTGTGCTCTTTGAGTTGTCGGAAAGAAGCTCACGCTTCAATCCATTCCGTGAGTTACTTTGCAACAACTCACCACCATTAAGTTAGTCGGGAAGAGACTCGCGTCTCGACCTATTCCACAAGTCTGAGACTTGTCACAAATTCTGATTCGGAGCATACCATCCTCCAGTACCTCCATTTAGGTGGATTCTTCATTTTAAAACTTGCCACTCAACTCAGACAACTCAACTAGGTGTCATCCAACACTCCGGGTCACATAGGCCCGTTTCAGGCCACACAGGCCGTCCATCAGTCACATAGACTGATTCTGGTAACGGTTCCCAACCCATAAAATAATTGCATAGATATTTATAAAATAAAATCTACGCTAGAGGAATCACTTCACATTCGATCGTAACCGTGGGCACGGCTGTTCGAACAGTTCATAGACCTTTGCAAAGGGTGCACGCTTTTTCCACACGACGCGAGCTTACTCCCACACTGGCCAAGTGGGGAGATTCACGACAAGGCCTTTCCAGAGCCTTCCCAAGATAGCACATTGTCCTATAAATGGGTTCTCTCAACCAAGTACCAGGAACTCATTTCCTGTACTCAGGGACGGGGGTATATCGCCCTCTTGGCACCCAACCGCTCCCACATTTATTAGCAACCGAAAACCATCCTGTGAACACTAGTTACTTGGCCAAGGGTGTCCCATTCCACCCGTGTGGTCGCAATGTTATATGTTCAGTGCAATTCCTCAAAGAAACGGTCCTTAAATGTCACGGGAAGTCGGAGCCACACAGGCAGCGACGACTCATGACCAGGTTTTGTAAAACTATTTTATTTCGCAAATACTCGACCAAGGGTGTCGAGGTTTAAAAGCCTTTTATTTTAAACCCTGATTTTACCATCGTCATATTTTTAGTTTAGGTAAAAAATGGTCATCGATATCCGTACACAAGTACGAATATCAAGATGACAGGGTTACAAAGGACAGGGCAACAAGTTATTCAAGGAGGGTCAGATGCAGCAAATAGGTTAGGCCTGACGGATTCGATTACGAATCGTGGCCAGTAACAGTCGTGTTCCTAATTATGCAAGTTTTAGAAATAAAATAAAATTTAAAATCATGGGTCCAATATGGTCAAGGGTGACTTGCCTTGCTCGAGATCCTGTGAGTCTTCGACAAAATCTTCCTTCGGCGACTCCTCGGGAACAGATTCTACGCGTCGCAAAAGAAAAATAGGCAAAAACACCAAGAATCAGAACCTATCTCATACAACTAATAGTGCCACTGTGTAGATCTTATTTTTAGAAAAATTTTGAGAGTTGAATGGGCTCAAACCGGCGGCGGTGGCGGAGGGAAAAGGTCATCGCCGGCGACCATTAGGATGGCGGATTGGCTCGGGGGAGAATGGTTTGAGTTCGGTATCATACGGGGAAGGGAAAGAAGGGAGAAATTTGGTCTCTACCTTCGTCGATGGCGAGAATCAGAGCGGCGGCGATAGCGGACGGCGGCGGCGGAAATTGGGCATTTTCGATTTAGGAGCTAATTGGCGACGGCGAGGGGCGGAGGAGCTTCGGGGTGACTCAAGGAACTCAGCGGTGGTGGCGGCTTGGTCTGCGGTGGTCGGGAACGGCGGCGGCGCTTGGGTCAGAACATGGCGGAGGGATGGCTCTCGGTGATGGCTAGCTTGGGTGCTCGTCTTGGTGACCAGAATGGGAGGGGAGGTTGCCCTATATATAGCGGAGCTCGGGCGCTAACCGACGGCGAACAAAGGCGGTGGCACAGAGGGATAAGCTCGAGCTCGGCCGACGAGACGCAACAATGGCGAAGCTCGCTGTGGCTTGCGTCATGCGCGGCAGAGGCGAGAAATGGAACAGGGAGATGATGGCGAAACGACAGGACAGCATGCCCGCGCGTGTGCATTGGCGTTTGGTTGTCGGCGATGGGGGAAAAAGCTGCGGCAGTTTAGCCTTTTTGACTTTGGAGCTTGCAGTGACGATGGCAGGGTGGGTCTCTTGCCGGGCGACAGGACGGAGGGGGTTGACTATGGCGTCTGCGAGTTTTAAGACGCCGACCGGGCGGTATGGGCGCGAATCAGAGAGAGAGGACCGAGAGAGCTCGAGAGAAATTGAGAGAGGAGAGAGAGAAGACGAGCAGAGGCGAGAGGAAGACGACGACACTGTCGTCGGGGCTGACAAGCGGGGCCGAGCGATAGATGCAATCTCGTTCGTCCACGTGCGATCATCGGGCGGCCGGGAGAGAGACAGGGGCGGGGTCGCTGACATGGGGGCCCATGGGAATTTTAATCCCATGCGCGCGCACGGCTGGGCCGAGCGGGCTGTGCAGCGAGAAAAAAGAAGCAGGCCGAGAGAGGATAACGGTGGCTCGACATGCACAGTAGCTTTTAATGTTTTTCAGGGACTGTTTTGATTGGTTTTTGGAGAATTTGAATTTTGAAAATTGATTTGAATAGGGTTTAAAATTTTGGAAAAATTCAGGGGATCTTTGTAGAGGTTTTAGGGCTAATTTTTAGAGAAAAATTTGAGATCACACTAGGCACAAAATTCCAAACTTGAATAAAAGAACCATTTTTTAATCTAGATTTTTATTTAAAATAATTTTGGCACAAATTAAAAATGCAGCCATTAGACCTTGGCACCACCACAGCGTCCTCGCTCCCACCTGCCGCAGTCGCCTGAACCGAAGGCGCTCCCTCTTTGACTTGCTCCTCCTGAGCTTCGACCTGAGGGTCATCAGGTTGATCGTGCCAACTGTTGTCGAAGAACAACAATGGAAAATGAGAGTGGACTACAGTTATAAATCTTCTGTATTAATTTCAAAAATCTTGCCATTATCATGTCCTGGGTGCCTATTTATAGGCCCAGGGGTACAATTACAGGCTCTAGGGTTTCATTTACAGGTAGTATTATATCATAGCCCCTTAATAGGGACAGTTACAGGGGTATTCCTGTCTTTTCCCATCTTGCAGGTTCGTGACGGGTTGTTGGGCCATCACGTGGGCCGCGGGGCTGCTATGTGGGCTGGGCCCCCAATGGGCCTTTCTGCCTTTTTAGCCATCTTGCTCCTTAGCCAAGACGGGCACCTTGGGGTTCTGCCCGCTGGGCCGTCTCTTCGGCCCTTCTGGATTCTTCGCCAGCAGCCCCAGCGCCCCGTCCCGGAGCCCTTCGTCTTCGCTAAGTGTGTTGCGCCTTTCCCCTTCGAGCTAGGCCCTTCACCTTCATGCCTTTGGTCTTGGGCCACCGAAGGGGCTCCGTTAGGTGTCTTCAGTCTTGAGCTTTCCGAAGGGGGACGGTCCGAAGGGGTTGCGGCCTGTCTCCAACATTTGCCATCCCAAAGTCTGCAATTTTTGGAGTGAATGATTCACTGAGAAGTATGTTGTGAGGTTTAACATCACAGTGTATAATGCAGTCTCGACAGCTCTCATGCAAATAAGATAGTCCTCTAGCAACTGCAAGAGCTATTTGGTACCTAGTATCCCAATTCAAAATTTGAGTATCAGTTGAGAATAGATGAAGATCAAGGGAACGGTTTGGCATATGTTCATAAACAAGCAGCTTGCTATTGTTGTTGCAGCAGAAGCCAATAAGTTTGATTAAATTTATGTGTTGGATTAGTCCAATCGAGCTCACTTCAGCTCTGAATTGTTTTTCTCCTTGATGTGCATCAACAAGCTTTTTCACTGCTATGGTTCTTGAGTCATGGAGAAATCCCTTGAATACAGAACCAAACCCGCCTTCCCCCAGCTTTTCTGAGAAGTTTTTAGTCGCATGCTGCAGGTCGATATATTTAAACACAACAATTCCACTCTCACCTTCAACATTGTCTGATGTGCAATTATACCTCTTCCTTTTGTTCCACCAAATCACTATTGCGATTGCCAGCATAAACAAAGCAACAAAGCTTACACCAAGGGCAATAGCAATGATCAATCTTCTTGTGTTCTTTTTCCGACTTTCCTCCTCTCTTGAAGCAAGGCGAATGTAGAGAGTCCCTCCATTGGTATCAGTTATGCCATCACACTGCTGCTGTTTTACATTGAACAACTCATCATGCCGGACCAAGCAGCCAACATTGCCATAAGAATATGCACTGCAAGAGCAATTACTTGAGCAAACTAGGGCACATTTATCTGCACTTGTAGCAGCTTCAATGATGTAGCCATTTTGAGGCAATCTTACACATGGTATAGAATAGAACTTGTCAGTTAAACTTAATGTGCTTTTGTTGCTAGAACATCCTAATGGAGTATTTCTCATGCACCCATCTGTTCGCTCATCTAATTCCCAATTCTTGGTGATTTTATGGAGAAACCTTTCAAGCACTTGCAGAACCGAAGTTCATTATCATCACAGATTGTGAAAGGTCCACAAACAGCAAAGACATCACATTGAACTTTGGGTTGGGCAAAGGTCTTACCCAATCCCGTGAGTCCTCAAGCCAAACAAATGTCTTTGTTCGACCTGAGACATCCAAGAAATGATGGAAAATCACCGTCTCATCTAGTAAGTTATATGTGAAGTACTTCTCTTGATCATTGCTGACAAATGTAAAATTTACGACAAAGGGTCCTGCCATCTCCGGAATTGAGGGAAAGTATTGGCCATTCCATACCCCACTCGACCAATATGGCGTGGACGAGTTAAACAGTGTAAAGATGTATTGATCAGCACCGCTTGGGTCCAACTCAACATGGTATTTGCCAGGAGCTAGGTCGATTGAATTTTTCCTAGCAACCAGATGTCTATTCAGACCATTGATCTTGTTCCAACCAAGTTTTGCTCCAGGGAGGAAAGCATCTGTGGGGTAGTCAAAGCTCTGCCACAATATATCGGATGAATTTGAGGAATTCTGCAGGATGAGGTTTCCACTGTTCAATAGCATGGCAACGGTGTTGTTCATTGTGGTTTTTCTTTGGGTAGACCAGATGATGGATCTGTTGGATCGGTTTAAGATGACAAGTCTGCCATCGCCAGAGATCGTGAGCTCTGATTTGTTGGGGTCCGTGACTGGGTTATCACCGTTTGTATGGCTGAAAACGGTTGTTAAAATTTTCGAAACGATCGACGTTGTTTTTCGGATTTTATCGACCGTTTTCCGTTTTTTTCGGTACTGTTGTGTTTTTCGTTGATACCGGGGTCTTGAAAATGGTTTCAGTAGTTTACCGACCGTTTCCGAAATTTACTGTATTTATTCAGAAATTTACCGAAGTTTACCGTATTTATTCAGAAATTTAGCGATGGTACTGATTCGGTAAAGGGTCTGATATTGTTACATTGTCATCGCTTTTGTATGTTGTTATGTTGGACAATTTTAATATTATTTTCTGTGATGGGTGATTATTATGTGATATCGTTATTATTATGTTTAGTGATTATATGAGTTACTCTAGATATCACATGTGAGATAAAGTTATTTCCGATCCGAATTCATAGATATCCGACCGATATCGATCAATTTTCGACCGAGCAACTCTGTTTTCGATGTTTCCGAATTTTCCGAAGCCGTTTCCATTTCCGACATTACCGTTTTTAATTTCGATTTCGAGTATAAAATATGAAAATAAAAATGATTTAAGGGTTTTTTTGATCATTTCTGACCGTTTTCAGCCCTAACCGTTTGCCACCCATACTGGAGTTAGCTTGGGGATTGTGTTGTACCATATGCCTAGGTACCAGTTCAGGGTGTTAGGAGAGGACTTACTGCCAGTCTGGAAGAAGCCGAACGCGAACTTGCCATTGCTGGATATGAGCTTGTCGTCGCCGAAAAACGCTTTCGCACGTGTGATGATGTTTATGGCAGCACAGCATGCAGAGGTGTGTAGTGACAAGAGTAATCCAAGAAGGCTGAGGGCGAGAGGCATTCTGAACGAGTGGGATGAGCTAGCAGAGCAAGGAATTTGGGATGGATGCGAAGTATTGGTTAGAAATGAGGACTGCACAGCTCTCCCCTTTATTATTATATCTTGTTGGTGCTCAGTTTGCTTGGGATGCCAAGGCTAGATTCCATTGCCTGCTACAAATGGGTAAGTTTTGGTCAATGAATCTGTTCGCTTTTACGCAAGTACGCATGCTGCAGAACAGATAGAAAAGCATCTTTTTTTCCCTAGTGATCAGTTTATTATAAGTTATAACTAACCACTGGACCATTTTTTTTTCAGAGATCGTTTTCTCGTCCTGTCAGGTTCTTGCCCTGGTGATTTGACATGTGAGCCATGAAGTAGATCTGGCCTGAAATGTGAAAGAGAATAGAATTGTGACTGGTGGGTGGCACAGATGCATATGAAAAAAAATGAGAATGCTTGATCGGCCATGGAAATAATGGAGACAAGTAATGGAAAATGCCTTGACTAGGTCATGCCGTCTAGTGCCTAACCATGAGTACTCAAGGTTGGTTCTGACCATCAGATTGCATCGACCTGCTCAGTTGGTACTGCCCATCTCACGATAGGCAACTCCATTTTAGCCGAGCTAAAATACTGCTGTTGGGTCGTTGGTGCGTCTTTGGTATGCAACCCGACATTTTATCAGCCCAGAGCTGCTAGTGCGTGTTTGACATTTGGGGTGAGCCGGTGAGAAAGGCCGCTACGGCCATGGCCGGCTTTTGACTCGAGCTTGTGACGGGGATGGCGGAGCGGGTTTCACGCCGGGTGGATGTGACGGCGAGGTTGAGGATGGGCTCCGCACGCTTTTATGGCATGAGACTGGGCGGTATGGGCGAGCACAATGAGGCTGGAGAGAGCTTGAGAAAGTTCACAAGAGAAGAAGAGAGAGAGAGGTCGAGCAGACGGACGAGAGGAGGAAGATGGCGCTGTCGTCCAAGGCTGACATGCGGGGCCCATACGGGGATGGATCTCAACCGTCCATGCTTGCCATCGGGCAGTCAAAAGAGAGCGGGAGGGAGACGAGCCGCTGACACATGGGGCCCGTGGGGCTTTTAATCCCGTGTGTGCGAGCTGGCCGGGCGGTGGCTGGGCCGAGCAGGCTGCGCGGGGCGAGAGAGAGCGCGGGAGCAGGCCAAGGGAGGATGGCGGCCCATGTGGTACAGTGCCACTTTATATTTTCTAGGGACTGTTTTTGAGCTTTTTTTTGGAAATTTTGAATTTGTATTTGATTTTCGGTTTTTGAGGTCAGGGGAAAATAGGGGATTTTTGGAGGGGTGCTTGGGGTTAATTTAAGAAAAAATTTTGAGATCACACATGGCACAATCACGAGAATTCGATCAAGAGCCAAATTTTGTAAATAAGTTTTTATTCAAAATAATTTTGAACAGGGGGAAAACACGGGCATTACATGTGGGTATGCTACAGGAGGACTGTAAGAGGGACCTAAGCCCTTGGATCTGTGGGAGGAGTGTGGGAGAGATTTAAGCCATTGAATTATGGGGATTCACCACTATCATAAGGCTTCATTTAAGTACCACTGATCCTGAACAAAATGTGGTTGGAAGGACTTTGCCTCTCTGCGCAACACGTGTATGTACGCCAATCGATTGTGCTGACCTCGTCCAATCGATGGTTACAGATGTTTAGTTGTTTCAGTAATACGCCATAATAAGATGTAAAACGTAAATGTGTTTCAACAGAGTTTCGGCATTGCCACCTTGATCTATTTTCTCCATACATGCATACTAAAAGGTGCAATTATTAGTGGACATATTCTGTAAGCATGTATACGTGGGAAACTAAATATGATGAGCTCGTCAAGGGCATGATCACAATACCCAAGTCACCGGGCAATAATGCCTCAGAGCTAGGGATACCAACCTGCATGCACTGCTTTGAATTGTGTCCAAAAAACCCACAAACAAAGCTCTTCCACCTTTCCATCGGATAGCCACAACTAGGGTTGGCCAAACCGTTGGTAACTACGTGATTATTATGGTTATCGCTCAAACCGCCGGTTACTGTGGTTATCGTTTAAACCGCCAGGGTACGGTATCGGTTACCGACGGTTTGGTTTAAACAAATTTCATCCGAATTTAAATTTTTAAAAAATAAAAAAATCTAAAAAAAATTTAGTAGATAGCACTTAAATTATGGATCACTATGGTAAAGAAAGTTATGAAAATAACGAAGTTTACTTTAAATTTTGGAGCTTCATCAAAATTAAAAAAATAAGAGATAGATTGGGATATAATTTTTACTTTATTTAAGTGTAAAAACGATAGCAATGGTTATAAAAAAAATTATACAGTATTACATTGTTTTTTAGAGATATTCACATTTTTTCTGAATTTTCTACAATTTTAGAATTTTTACTATATTTTATATTTTTTTCTTTTTAGCTTCAACATACTACGGTTATCATAGCTTACCGTACAATTACAGCATGATATCATACGATAACTACGACCTTATCATGAGATTTGAAAATTTTGACTTTAAATTTTTAAAGATGAAATTCATACGGTTGTGAGTTGTTACCACGGTAACTGTCATACCATTGAAGAACAGTACCCCTAAAATGGTATGGTAACACTGCTCACAGCTACATGACCCTCCTCATCATAACTAACTAAAGCAAATTTCCAATATAGTTTCCCCAGGATCAAAGTACCTTTGGTATGCACTGATCTATCTTGTGCAGCTTGTGCATATATACAAGGAAATTCACTTGTCACTCACAGTATTGTCGGATAAAGGGACATCAGGCCTGTCTTCTGCGAGCACGGATTCTGCGGTGCCAGTTTGCGCCTCCTGAGTCCCAGCAACCTGAAACAAATTAGTCTTAGGCTCCGTTGGAAGGTGAGGAAAGGGAGAAAAAACTTCTAGTTTTTCATACGCACGTTTCTCGAACTGTTAAATAATGTGTTTTTTATAAAAATTTTCTATATAAAGTTATTTAAAAAATCAAATAAATCTATTTTTTAAGTTTATAATAATTAAAACCAATTAATCATACGTTAATAATTTATCTCGTTTTACGTGATCTTCTTTTTTTTTTTTCTTTTTCCTCACCTTCAAACACTCACTCAGTAATCCAGTCCCAACAAAGGAACACCTAACATCAATGCCAACTCACCAACAAAAATCAGCTCTGTCCATACTGTTAATAAATTAACGAATAGTTCACTACGCATATTTTCTAAGAGGTAACAACATAAGACATTATTTTAACTTGGATTCTACAGAACTGAAAGAACCATTCAATAAAAAAACATTATATTGTCTTTAAACCATTTTCGAAGACAGATATTGCTCGGTGTACGCCCTTGATCCCCCGAGGCATAATGACAAAATGCTTAGTAACAGCAGCTACGAAAGCATTCGCACAGAAGCACTGGATATAAATTAATGGCACAACTGACAATCCAACTTGATTCCGGTTGCATTTGTTTAAAATAAGGCCTCTGATTCTCATAGTCATCCATGAACCACGTGAGCAAGATCAAGGAAAAAGGCCCATGCCTACCTACTCGCTTCAGCCTTGCGTACTAATAGGAGGCGCCGACGGCAACGACGCCGGATAGAAGGCTCGCCGGAGTCTGCGGTGGCCTAGGGCGCACAGGAGGAGGAGCCGGGGGCGACGGCTGGGGGCAACGAGCTGGTGATGGTGGAGCGTTGAGAAGCGGGAAGCGAGAGCGGACTGGGAGGTCGGGGAGAAGGATTGGGCACGGTTGCTAATTGCAGCGTTAATTGCAAAGCAATCCAACATGCAACGTGGTACGTTGGTTCTACACGATCCAATGGTTAGGAAAGATCTGTGTATACCTTTTGGGTGGACATGAAAAAATTGAATTGATACTTTTTATATTAGTATAGATTAATTGCAACACAATCCAACACGCAACATCGGACGTTGGATCTAAATGATCTAGATTAGCAGGCTAATTGTCTAATTGAAGAGTTGCATTCTATCATGGGCAAAGGGTAAGGATAAAAATGTCAGGAAAATGCTTAAACTATTTTTGTAGATATATTTTTTATTACAAACGAAATCGAAACGATAGAGCTAGAAACGAAAACATATCTGTTTACCGAAACATCAGAAAATATTAGAGACCTAACTATTAGAGTAGAACATCAGAAACACCATATATCAATGACATGTAAGTTATAGTCATGTTTGAATTATAAGTTTACATTATATATAACTATTGGTGAAGATTTAAAGGAGGAATTAGCTAATATAAATACTTTGTAATGATATTATAGCATTAACACCGACAACACATGAATGCTATGGTTAAGGTTTTTTTTAAAATTCTGATGAGTTGTCGGTACTATATGCTAATTTTCTCAGTAATTCCGGATAAAAACGATATAGTGCTAAATCAGTAAAATAAATCCTTTAATATTCTATTCCATCTCCAAGTAATATGAAATCAGAATAAAACGGTCAGTAAGAAACAGAATGCGTCAGTTGGTACAATCAGGAAATTTTATACTCCCTCCGTCCCAAAAAGGTTATCATATGAGATTCAGAATTTGTCGTAAAAATGTTGTCACTTTATAATACTATTGTTTCCAATCAATCACATCCTATTTGAAATTTATCCACATTCTACTCCTAATCACTCTAACCGTACATTATTTAATAATGAACACTATAATTTTTTTTCAAATCTTAATCTATACTAAATAAGCTATAATAGCTATAATAATATTATTTTTGAATGAAGGTAGTACCATTAAGTTTTCAACCTTGCCACCCTCTACTCCTAGTCAAGAAGAATGCGGGAGAAAAGAAAACGTGGAAGACGAGGCAGGAACGAGGCGTGCGTGGAACCGTGCACGTTGGCCACCCACGATCCGGCAGGCATCGCTGGACTCTACAGTCCGTAAGCCAGGTGGGTGGTTCCTGCTGGATTTCTTCGGCCGCAGTGATGAAGATGATTATGGGCCCGAATGCCGCAGCTAGCCTACCTCAAGGCCGCAGCCTCGGACCTATAAATGTCCAAATGGACGGACCAGATCGGTACGGTTAGAGGCACGGTCTGTTTAGGTATAATTTCTATAGCGGGTCGTGTCGTACCGGTTCGCGTGCCTTCCTCCGGCCTAGGCACGGCATGCCAAGGTGCCGGCATGGCCCGTCGGCGATTCACCGTGTCCAGGCCGGCCCGATCTGCTCTGGCCTTCTCGCCACTGCGCTAGCCTGGCCATCTCCCGCGTGCGTGCGGCGTGGAGACGTGGACCGCTGGTCGGAGGGCCCCGCCGGCGACGGCACCGCTTAAAAAAAAAGCGCTGCAGTAAAAAAAAGACTTAAAAAATTTGTAAAAATTAGGTTGGTAAAAAATATGAAAAAAGGCAAAAAAAAATTATTTGAGATAAGTAAAAAAACATAAGGGTATTTTTTGATGATATTAGAGGAGGAAATTTTCATATTTTTTAAACAAGCAAAATAGCAACACATATATAATTATGTAATTTAATTTCTGCATAAATATAGAGGAAAATTATTTGAAATAAGTAAAAAAACATAAGGGTATTTTTGATGATATTAGAGGAGGAAATTTTTATATTTTTTAAACAAGAAAAATAGAAACACATATATAATTATGTAATTTAATTTCTGTATAGATATAGGGAAAAATTGTGCAATGATCTTTATTGATTTTGATATTTCACAGCTGCCTCGTTAAAAACTTTATCATGTAAAAACTCAATTTTGAGAAAACCATGATAAAGAAAAAAGAGTACAGCTAAAGGTCAACGCTCAAAAATAAAAAAATATTACTCTAGTTCCTCATTTTCTAAGTAAAGATTTTCGAACTGATCAGCCAAATCTTGGTTCTCCGTGGTGTGTTGGCCACGTTCCTTGGCTAGCTCCCAGTCTTTAACTGCAAGTAGCATTTCTACCACCTCACTGTGGAGATTTCTTCTCCTCTCCTCAATAATTCTTCCGTAAAGACTGAAGGCCGATTCGGATGATACCGTAGACACAGGCACCGTGAACACATCCCGTGCTAGCTTTGAGAGCACGGGATATTGGATCTTGTGATCGTTCCACCATTGCAGAACATTGAGATCTTCCTGATTAATGGAGTCGCTGTCCAAATAGGTGGACAGCTCAAGGGCTTCAAGCGAAGTGTGTGCAGAACTTGCGACGGCCGAACTTCCACCACCGGTGCTCGAAAAAGAAGAGGAACCACCCCAAATTCGGCCCCACTGTAATTTCTTCTTACCTGGTACAGGGACGGATGGGGCTCTTTGTACGCGAACTCCCTGAAACTTAGTTTCATACTTTCGAAACGCTTCATATAATTTAGTCTTAGAATCGAAATAATAGTTAGTGTAATCAATATTCATTGCATCCCCAATAAGATTCAAAATATTAAGGAACCCCCGCATTTTAGCCCTAGGATCAAGAATAAATGCAAAAGCATACAAATATGGAATGTCCCTCCAGTATTTAAGATATTTTTGTTTCATGTAAAATACTGCAAGTCCTAGTGGTTGGTCATCTTCATATTCTTTTAATAAAGTGGCAATCTCAAAAATTTTATGCAAAATTAAATTAGCAGTTGGATAGTAAACGCCAGATAAAGTAACAGTTGCATCATAAAATGTTTCAAGAAAGTAATAAAACTTTTCCACAACATGCCAAGACTGTTCTGTCAGTAACGGTTGCCCGTCACTGGTAACAACATTCTTGGACTGCAAAAAAACAGTTAGTATATCCTTATAAGGCAAGACGTGTCTCAACATTAAATAAGTCGAGTTCCACCGATGGTCCACATCCGTTTGGAACTTGCGTGGATGCTTATCCGAAGCGATGCAGAATCGCTTGAAAGTCGCAAGTCGAGGATTAGAACCATTGAGCCATGTTATGGCTTCACGGATGGAATCGAGATATACACTTACTCTCTTAAAACCAGATTTAACTATAAGATTAATAATATGGCAAGCACAACGTTGATGTAAAAGAAATGATTCAGCATAAACATTGAATAAAGGCTGTAGAATTTCTATTGCTCTAGAATTTGCAGCTGCATTATCTAAAGTTACTGCAAATATTTTATTTGTGATACCAAAATCCTCACAAACTCTAGAAATCCGTTCAGCAATATTTTCTGCAGTATGTGAAACATCAATTAATTTTAAAGCTATTACTCTTTTTTGTAATTCCCAATCATCATCAACATAATGAGCAACTACACTAATATAGTCCTCCTTAGCCCTACCACTCCAAATATCAGATGTGATACTAATAGAAAAGATGCATGTAGCAAACAATTGTTTAATACTGTCCCGGCTTTGGTTGTAAACATTCACCAAGTTTTGGGTTGTGGTCTGTCTACTAACAGCTTGAAACCTAGGATTATGAGCAGTTTTAATGTAAGTCTCAAATGCAGTAGACTCACCAAAGTTTAGGGGTAGATCCTGTCTAGCAATTAAACGGGTAAGGGAATCTTGTGCTACTTGAGGATCATACTCCCATGAATATACCGTACTGTCAGGATTTAGTACCAGTTGCTGCTGTCGTAGCTGGTAACCTTGCTTTTTCGAACACGCCTCAGCATGCCGCCTCAAATGCCCTGTTCCACCAGAAGATTTTCCAGAGAGTTTAGTCTTACAAATTCTACATTTCGCGTAAGTTACCTCCCTTCCATTTGCGCTGGTCTCCTTGATCTTATCAAAATGTTGCCAGACAGAGGAAGTTCTTGATCTCTTCGAGCTGGTTGCCGTTGATAGGCTCCTGCTCGCAGTTCCAGATCCTTCCGAAGTTGCATGTACTTCCTCCGACAGTCCTTGCGGTGTAGGAGCCGACCCGGAGTCGTCCCCCTGCGACATCGACATATAGCTCAGATCGAAGTTGCTCAGTTGGAGCGTCGGGTTGTTCGGATCTATCCTGAAATATAAATAGAGAAAATTAGTATAAAAAAATAGTACGAACAAATAATAAAATTGAGATTTTTTACCTTGCAGGAGCACCGGAGGCTGCAGCTATCAATTATGGGAATGTGGAAAATTTTTGATTTTTAGACAAAAATTTGTCTAAATCAAAAATTTAGAGCGTAAAAGAGCAGAAGAGAGCACAAGATGAGAGATTGGGAGATTTGGATGAGCCAATATGTTGCTGCTGACTGTCCTATTTATAGGAAAAAATTTCACAATTTTCTAGATTTTTTTGATATTTTTTCGGATTTTTTTGCCCTCCAACGGTTAAATTCAAAATCTAGCCGTTATTTTCGACCGTTAGGAACACGTGTCAAGCATTTATTGGGCCACCGAGGCGAACCGACCGTTGGACGAGGCAACGGTCGTTCGCCCCCCGCGGGCACTGTAGCGGGCCGGCCGTGCCCGTGCCGGCCCAGGCACGGCACGGTTACTGTAGCGCCGTGAGGATAGGAGTGCGAGCTCTCCTGTCGTGGCCGTGGAAGCCTCTCTCTGCGCGCGGGGCAATCGAACGGCGAGCAGCGCCGCGCAGTCGCCGCCTCCGGGGCTCCGGGCCTCCGGCGTCGCCGACGGAGATGGGGCAGATGTGCCGTGGAGCTATCTCTCCACGGTAAGGTCTCGCTGCCCCTACGTCTCCCTGTAGCTGTTTCTACGATTTAGGGATCTCTTATTTCACAATGTTAGATGTACCGAGGATGCGAATCGCTTGAAATAGTGTGGATCGTTGTGCGAGCACGAGATTTGCGGGATGTGTGGTGCCTCCGTAAATCATTTAGTTGGATTTGGACACCTTCGCCATCTTGCGCCTCGGTCGGCGTCAGTTGCCTGGCGAGAAATAGATTTGACGAAATTAGTTTTTTCTACTCTTTTTTCCCCAGACACTTTGCTCCAGGAAAAGAATGCTATAGTTAGGGTTCATCTTTCACTGAACAAGCCAACAGTAAGATTGACACTTTGACAGTGTTAAACTTCATTGGACCTAAGTCCCTATCCAGGTACTGGGCTGACAAATTCTTACTGGAAACAAGAGCTAGTTCATACCAGTGAGTTTGTTCTGACCAATCTTTGTACCAGTTAGAAAAGTACTTGTCAGGTGCTCAATGCAGCGATACAGACGATTTTGATTTCTGCAGCGAATGGAAGGCGTTTGTGCTATTTGATTTTCATAATTTGTTGTAGTTGCGTGCTGACTGCCACCACATCAGGTAGCTTCTTGTTGATGGTACGAACCACAGTTCTTAAACTTTGCATATATCCCAGTGCCATTGGATGGTACGTCATTTCATGATGAACAGCATTGAAGTAAGCATGAAGAAAGATGCAACCTCCTCTAACCAGTTTATGTACTTGCAGAAAATTTAATTATAACAATACATATACTTAAATATTTTCAGGGTTCAGACTTCAAACAGCTACTGAAGGGAACCTCCCAGGTTTACATCAAACCTATCTTCATGTCATGAGTGAATTGCCTGGTTCACTGCTTGTTGTAAAGCTTGGTCCAGGTACCCATCAACTAACTCTACATATGAAAAAAAAAATCCAATTAGGCTTGCTGGAATGTTGATGTGTCAACTTCTTTTGCAGCTTCTTGCAGTTACCTTGCTTGTGAAGCTTGGTCCAGGTACACATTAACTACTTGTGAAGCTAATCCAACTCTAATTAGCTGGTTCTTACCATCGACTTACGTTGACCTGTTTACCAAGGTAACTTTATGTTTAACAGCGGCAGTTCTATTCTTCTATTATGTTCTGTTGTTTACTCATCTTGGCACTTATCTTTCTCAGATCAATAACCAGTTAAGTTTTGATGGAAACTGATGCAGTATATAGGTTGCCTCTGGCGGATGGAATGGCCTATTAATCACACTATATGCAGCAGTAACAACTGTAGATGAAGAAAGAGAGACAATCAAACGTGCTCATCCATTATTGGCCTTCAGTGATCGGTACCCACTATACAGCATGCCACAAATTAAATTCCTTGCAGTTCAGGTAATTAGTGTTAAGACTTACGAGTTTCTCCAGCTTAGAAAGTTCCTGTGTTGTAGTTGTAGAACGTGCCTACCCTTGAAAAAAACAAGTTACAGGCTAGCAGCCAGGCTTCTCCCTTTTGTTTGCTAGTGAACAATTTTGCCTCGTATGTATAGGCCATATGTAGGCCATGTTTACATAATATGAGCATAAGTGTCAGGCTGTGACACATTTGCCAATGTTAGGCTCAACAATCCACTCTCAGCTGACAAAGCAATCACCCCTGTGTTTTCCAGAACATCTGAATTGGCAACATGACAAGTGTATGCTGTACACTGATACCTACAGATCTTACATATGACACCAAGTATACTTTGTTAGTAAGGCAACGTTTCGGTTGTGCTTGTGGCTTCTGCTTATTCCCTTGTTTTCCATAAGTACGCTTCCCGAACTACTAAACGGTGTGTTTTTTGCAAAACTTTCTATATAAAAGTATCTCTAAAAAATCAAATATATGCATTTTCAAGTTTCTAATAGTTAATACTTAATTAATCACATGCTAATGATGTTTCTCGTTTTGTGTGTACGCACAAGCACATCCGAATGCACCCTAAGGCTGGCATGATCTGCTTCTTGGGTACAGAGCTCTTAATTACATGTTATAATAGTGAGTTTATTTAACATAATACATGACCTCTTAGAGATCTTACATCCTATTCCTAGTTTTCTTAAAAGGCAAGATGAACTATAATGTTCTCATAGACTACTGAAACTGTGAATCAGAATACAAATTTACAGTGAATCAAAATAGTGTGTTATCACTGAATGTGAGCCTCCTGTGATAGCATTTAGTAGTCTTGGCAATGGAGGCAAGTCGAGTTCAAGTAGACCCTCAAGGACCTGTACCACCTCACCCATTGTTGGTCGATCAAATTCGTTATCTTGAATGCACCAGCATGCAATTTTGCAAGCTCTTTCAACCTCCGCGAGGTTCATGTCACCTTTCAAATTGGCATCCACAAGACTTCCAATCTCTCCATTGAGAAGCTTGCGTGCAACTTGCATGGGAAAAAAGAATGAATAATCACCATCCCTGAAATATTCATGACTTGAGTTCCTCCTTCCTGATATGATTTCAAACAAAACCATCCCGTAGCTGTAAACATCTACTTTAGATGTAACAACTGTTCCACTAATCCATTCAGGAGCCATATATCCAATAGTTCCTCTCATTGTAGTCATAGCACGGCTAAATTCTCTCCCCAAAACCTTTGCCATTCCGAAATCTGCAATCTTAGGCACATAAGATCTATCAAGAAGTATATTCTCTGGCTTGATATCACAATGTATGATGCAATCCCGACAACTATTATGCAAGTAGGAAAGACCTCTGGCAACTCCAATAGCTATTTGGTACCTAGTAGTCCAATCCAAAACTATATCATTTGCCTCGAATAAACACACATCAAGGGAGCGTTTTGGCATGTATTCGTATACAAGTAACCTATTATCACCTTCGCAACAAAACCCAACCAGTTTAACCAAGTTAATATGCTGGATGATTCCAATTGAATTCACTTCAGCCCTGAATTGCTTCTCTCCTTGGCGGGCTCCGTCGAGCCTTTTCACTGCTATGGTAGAGTCGCTTAGATACCCCTTAAATACAGAACCAAAACTGCCTCCCCCCAACTTCTCCGAAAAGCTTTTAGTTGCGTGTTGCAAGTCAATATATCGAAATGCAATAATCCCAATGCCACCCTCAGGCTTTTCCTGTGTGTGAGTAAACCATTTCCCTTTTCTCATCCAACCTATCAATAGAAGGATCATAAAAAACAATGCGCCAGTGCTTGCACCAATGGCAACACCAATCATTTTTGCACTCTTCTTCCTTTCTGAACATTGCAACTCTTTTGCAGCAAGGCGAATGTAAAGAACTCCCCCATTTCCATTAGGTGAAGCATCAGATAGTTGCTTTACATTGTACAACTCATCATGCCAAACAGAGCAGCCACCTTTCCCATAGGAATATGCAGTACAGGAGCAGTTGCTCAAGCAAACCTGTGAGCATTCATCTCCACTGGTAGCAGCCTGCACATTTTCGGCATTGTGAGGCAACCTAATGCTTTGCACTGGGTAGAAATTATCTGTGAGGCCTGTCCTATCCTTGCTACTGCCACAACTTAACGGAGTATTCCTCATGCACCCTCCTGTTCTATCGTCAAGCTCCCAATCCTTCGGTGATCTTACAGAGAAGCCCTTGATACAGTCACAGAACGGATCCTTATTGTCGTTGCAGATTGTGAAAGGTCCACAGATTGCATACACATCACAATGAACTATCGGCTGCCTGTAATGGATTAGCCAGTCTTGTGACCCTTGCAGCCACGATCCCGCGAAAGCTCTCCCAAAGACATCTATTCCGGTGTGCACGATGTCTGTGTCATCATACAAGGTGTATGTGAAGTAAGCCTCTTGATCATTGTGAACAAATGTGAAATTTGGCATGACATCGCCTATCATCTCCGGTGCTAGGCCAAAGTATCGGCCAGTCCAGTCCCCACCGGACCAATACTCCACGGTTGAGTTCCATAGCAGATGACCCTCCCCATTAAGCCCTAACTCCAAGGAGAATATACCCGGAGACTGGTCAGTCAAATTCTTCCTAGAAACAAGACGGCGGTTCAGGCCAGTGACCTTGTCCCAGCCGATCTTCGCACCGGCGAAAAGTGTATCTGTTGGGTAGTCGAAGCTCTGCCAGAAGATATTGGATGAGTTTGAGGCGCTTCGTAGGACCAGGTTGCCATTGTTCAGAAGCATGGCAATGGTGTCATTGGTTGTGACGTTGGCATGTGTGGACCATATGATGGACTTGGTGGCATGATCCAGGATGGCCAGGTTTCCATCACCAGAGATTGCGAGCTCCGGTGAAGTGGGGTCCACTACTGGGTTCTCGCCGTTGGCGGTCCACAGCGGGGTTAGCTTGGGGACCTTGTTGAACCATATGCCAAGGTAAGATTTGTGGTTTTTGTAGGAGGACTCACTGCTTGGCTTGAAGAAGCCGAGAGCAAACTTGCTGTTGTTGGAGACAAGCCTGTCGCTGCCGATGAGTGCATGGCCGGGTGACACCGTGTTGGTGGCGGCGGAGCTCCCCGGAGTGTGTACAGAGAAGAGGAGGAGGAGGCCAAGAAGGACGTGGAGGAGAGGCATGAGAGGAAGAAGGTGATGAACAAGAGGGAGCTTGGTGGAAAACTGAAGGAGGAATGGGATTGAAGCTAGCTCACACACAGTACAATTCTTCAAGGAGGTTCAGTTGCTGTTTAGAAATCAGACCAGCGATTAGTTCAGCTCGCAGAATGGCAGGTCAACGTGGTGGGGTGGGCAAATGTCTCAATCAGTCTATGTCAACTAACGATATTGTGTTTAGCCTGAAACGAACGTCTAGAAATATGATAGGTTATCTGAACGATAGTCTTCTTATCTAGGTCAAACCTCAGCGCTGGAGCGTATGGACTCAGAAATGATCCGTGCCAACTATTCAAGACAGAAAAGGGTTGTTTTATGCCTCTGCCATCAACACGCAGGTGAGTAGGTATATTCTTTTAAACCCTTGCAAAACACGGGAAGTTCTTTACTCACACCGATGCAGTGAACTCTACTTTGTTCCATTTTTTTTCTTGACCAAGAAATGGTTTCAGCTCCGAATGAAAACTTCATCTAGGAGACAAAATTTAGGCCAGTTTCCAGTGTGCTCTGATACGATCAAATCTGATATTCCTTCTCCAAAAGCAAATCAGTCTCATGTCGAGCACAGATCTGGACCACTCGATGTCAACTTCAAATGGCATCTTATGCCGACATCAGAAAATCCTTCTTGTATGTGTTAATGCTGGAATAACGTAAATCTCTTCTTGATCATACCAAAACCTGCAGCTTTGGAAGTAGCAGGACTGCAAGATTGCGCTCTCACATCGTCATGTGTTTCTGAGAGAAAGGGAGTGAAAGAGAACAGAACTGTGGCTGGGCTTGCACACAAGCGTGTTGGAAACGATCAGCTAGACACCGGAACTAATGGAGACAAAAAAATGATTGAACACATTGACTAAGGGCCTTAACTATATTATCATGCCAGATCGGCGCGTAATCACGACACTGGCCACCGAATTTCCTTGATCGCCATGTGTACCAGGAGTACTTGCCAATGAGCTCAGCCTGTCATTAACTATTTCATCCAGTTTTGACCTCTATCCGCTCAATAATCGGTTGAACTGATGGAATTCACGTACGAATACGATGGCCTTTGGCAGATTGAAAGGCTTACTCGTGATTTCCACAGAGCCATTGCAGGAAGATCACTGGGCTGGGCCCCTGAACCGCTGCAGCCATTGCCACGAAGTATCCAAGTAGGGATGGGCGCGGTCGGTCCGTGAATAATCTGTAGCAGGCTCTAATTCAACTAAGAGAGCTTTTAGTGAGCTTGGGAGCTACCCAAGGTACCTCTCTCTATCGTTGATTTACTTAAGGGTAAATTAGAGATACAAAATAACATAACGATGGATTGTTCCTAGTCATAACAACATCTAACTTCTTCCTGATTATCTGTTAGCTGCTCGCACTAGTCCAGTAATTCTCATCGCTTGCCGCTGGTCGCATCACACTTTTTTTTCTATTAATTGTGGCGCTGTTGCTTACACAGGCTTATATCACTAATCTGAAACGAATTTCTTATTCTCTCTGGTGGTTCTTATCTAAAATTTGATTTTTGAGAACTATTCTCTTGTAATTCATATGTGCGAAAGGAAGTTCAATTTATCGATTCATCAAACCGAAAGGAAAGCAGATTCATCGAGAATCATTTACCGATTGCCATTTCCGTCTAATATGATATCAAAGGGCACAATTACCTATCTAACCTTTCACCTAATCTCTAAGTTAGTATCTGGCCCACTTTTAAGTACCTTTCATAGGTACCTTATGTTGTAAACCATTAGATTTCAATAGATGAAAGGGTGTCATGAATTTCAATTACTGGAGAAAGTCTCTTCAACTAAATGAACTATGACGAAGCGTGGACCATGATGTGGGCACAGAGTTTGCCTGCAAGGGAAGATGGGCTGGGATGGTGGTCCGCGTCCATGCGGCTACGCATGGGCCGGCACGTAGAAGAGGGCCGTGGCTTTCATTTGGGCTGTTCCGGTGATCTGTTTCATTTTTCTTTTTTTGCAAAAGCTGTAGGAGTTTGAAAAATATGCCCGCGATAATCCGGTGGCCATAATCACTTTAGAATGGACCCTAAGCGTCATTCCCTGCAGTCTCGCGTGTGGACTGAATCGCCTAACGGTGATGTGCTACATCCTACATGAGCTTGTCACGATGCTGACGATTTCATGTACAACCCTTTGTAAGTTGCATCACTTCTCCTTGTTGGTAGTTTTGAAAAGATTGGTGCATACTGTAGATTTATCAATAACACTATGCATACACATCATGTTTCGTCACTCTAAAGAAATTAATGTTAATCTACCTGCAAGACTAGAAATGTATCATAGTATTAGCATCATTCATTTCAAAATTAAGTTCCAGGTCAAACTGAAGCGCCTGCCTTGAAAAACATTTCCGTACAAGCTGAAGGCGAAGTCTCCTGCGACTGCTTGGAGTAGCTGTGGTAATGGAGCCACTCTGAAATCACGCACACCCTCAAGAACATGAAAGACCTCTCCCATCGTCGGACGATCAAAATCTGCATCTTGAATGCACCAACAAGCAACCTTACAAACCCTTTCGACCTCTTCCAAATTGACATCTCCACATAGTCTGTGATCCACCAAATTTTGGATGTCTCCCTTGAGAAGCTTATGGAACGGAAAATAAGCAGCATTATGGCCTTGACCTGTACGTCCTTCACTTGAGTTGCGCAAGATGCAAGCACACCGTCATCGGGAACAGTGAAAGCGTACGTTGCATAGACATCGCATTGAGATTTCGGCTGGGTGGCAGCGATCACCCAGTCGTGGAAGCTGCAGCAGGCTAGACCGGAGCAACGAGACGTGGAACCGTGCGCGTCGTCGTGGCCACCCACGATCCGGCAGGCGTCGCTGGACTTCTTCGGCCGCAGTAACGTGGACTGGATGGCCAGTGTGAGTGGCGAAAGCTCTTTGTGCGAGGCGAACAGCAAGCGAAGCCGTCGCCGCCGCCGGGGCTCCGGCGGCCGACGAAGAGAGGGCAGATGCCGAGATGCGCGATGGAGTATGAGTATCTCCTCTGAAGCAGTACGTGTAAGCTACGATAGCACAAAATAAAATTTTTCTATCGCACGCACCAAGATATCATGCGAGAGATGGATCATGAATCGTTACCACTAGACACGCAGTGCAGCGGAAGAAGGGTTGGAGAAGCCGGTCCAACCACGCGCGCGTCGTGATAGTAGTGAAAGTAGTCGATCTCCGCGAACAGACCGCGATCAACCACACCACAAGCAGATCTAATCAGCGTCGATGCCAATCAACGTCGCAACGAGCAACGCCTCCATCGGTATCCACACATTCGGGGCTGGAACGCCGATTGAGAGTGTACTAGCACTCGTGAGCGGCTAGGGTTTGGCTCGGGAGGTGGCGGCTAGGGTTTGGCTCGAGGTCAGCCGAAAACGTGAATCTCCTCGGTCCCTCGTCTCCCTATATATAGACCTCCTCACTTAGCCCTCGTGGACCAAGACCCAATAAGAGTCTACTCGGATCTCTATCCGAATCGAGCTCATATTCGAATCACATTCGAATAAGTGTTCCAACCCATTAAGCGTGCGACCCTGTAGGTTCACGTATATTTTGTTGCAACCCAGAAACGTCTTTCTGGTCACCCTGTTAATAGCAGTCTCTAGTAAGTCATATTAGTCCCAAAATATACGTAAAGATCATATCGGCTGAACCTGTAATGTCCTCATGTACAAATCCCTTTGCTTCATGATATCGATTGAGCTCAAGGTGAGACTTGTGTCATCCTCTTAATAGCTCAATTACTCTCTCGATCCTGTGATGGATTATAAACTTATGATTGACAGCTCAATCACCCTAGCATGGCCATGCACTTCCATAATCCATTACATCGAAGGACCCAGAGATATATCTCCCGTAAGGAGAGGCAAATTCTATTTTGATTATTCACATCCCACTACATGTTTCATAGCAAATCCGAAAACTAATTTTATGACTACCCATTTACGGAGTAGTGTTTAGTAGTCCCAAAATAAGCTACTACGTATATTGGGAACCATGATGATCTCACGTCTAAGGACTCTACATAAACACTACTTGAGACTAACTGATGACACATGAAATCTCTGTAGTATCTCATGGTGGGTCTATCCAACATATGTTCACTAATATATGTCCATATTATCGATTTGGTATCTCCATACCATGATCCATGAGACATGATCATCAATCAATACATATGCTGATGTTAGAATCATATTTGTTCCTCATATGATATATGATCGGTGATCATTTAGAAATAGCAACATTTGACATTAAGAGTCTCATGAATAAGTCGCGTACTTATTGATCAATAATGATAATGTCTATTTCAAGGAACAAATCAATACATTATAAACATAGCATGTGATATATATAACATCTCCATATTGCCTATAGGGCATATCACTAACATCTTCATGCCATGGTAAGAGCAAGATCAATAGCAAGGTTGTCAAAATCTCGATTCTAGTATAAGATTCTACGACTTTACGATTTTAATTAAGAGGTTTGATTCTACGATAGATTCTATATAGGTAGAATCTACGATTTTATAATTTTTACCTATACGATTTTATGATTACGATCCAACTTAGAACTTTCGATTCCAATTCAGGATTGCGATTTCAACAACCTTGATCAATAGTATTGTAAGTAGCAGGCTATAATTTTCATCCACATCAGCTATAGCTAACTTTGCAGACTATGGAGTACAATAGCTAGCTAGAGTACTATGGTCTATATTTTACAAGAAAATTTATTTTACTCCTATTAGTCTCTCTCTCCTGCATTCTCTTCCTTGTTTCTATTGGTGAGTTAGGGAGGCTGGCCCACATCACTCTTTTGGGAAAAGAGGTAGAGCCTAGCGACTAATTAGTCGCTCAAGTCTCTCTCTCTTCACTTTCTCTCTCTTCCACTTGGACAAAAATCCAACGTGGCAACTGTTACAGCCTATTGATGTAGTTCTATTGTACCTACTCTAAGGTCTCACCGCCCCTATGACTCCTTGGATTTGGGGATCTTTTCTTTCAATGTTAGATGTACCGACTCTGCAAATCGCTTGAAATCTGAGGATCGTTGGAGGTAGCCCACTCACCAACACGAGATTTGTGGGATCCGTCGCACCCTCGTGCTCTGTAAATCTTTGCACCTCGATCGGCGTCAGTTGCCTGGTGAGAATGGGTGGGATTAGGGTGCTCTACACAAACACCATCGTTGTTCGTTGAAAACAGAAATAGATTTTAAAAAAATTAAGTTTTTTCTTTTTTCCCAACACTTAGCTCTAGAGAAAGAATGCTATATTTAGGGCTATTACCATCTTAGGGGATTGATCCAGTATAAAAATCCGTATCTCCTTCCATCTTTGTTTGCATCTTCATATTAGTTTTACCCTACATCCTCAAAATACACCATTGTCGGAGGACGAAGCCTCGACGGCGGGAAGTCGGGAGACCCCCCTTTGAGGTTCGGCCAGGGGAGCTGTTTCTCAGGTGTACGAGGCGTTGGAGAAGACGAGAAAACCGTGGCACACAGAGAAGACAGGAGGATTTATACAGGTTCGGGCCGCCGGAGCGTAATACCCTACTCCTGTGTGTATGGCTAGGTGGGAGAATGAATACGGTTACAAAGCGAGCTCAGTCGGAACTGAGGAAGAAGAACAGTCGTCTGAGAATGAGATAGCGTCGGGGAGCCCGGGGTCTAGTCAGAGTCTGAGCTCGGGGTTCCTAATGCTCAAGCTTGCTTGCCCCTCGGTTCGGTGGCCTGGATCCTCCTTTATAGATTAGGGGAGTCCACAGTGCCAGAATACAGAGAGAGAGCTTTTCCGGCGAGCTCTCCTGTGCACACGTCTGCCTACGACGCCTATGCCGGAGCTGTTGCTGCTGTGGGCGGCTGGAGCACCTGCATGCCAGCAGCCGCCTGTTGCGCCACGCCTGGAGGAGCCCCTGTCGGGTGCTGCGGGCGGCTGGTCTGGTCGCCTGGTCGCCACACACGCCCGGAGGCGGCGCCTCCGGGCACGGGCGACACTCGCCCGGGGCCGAAGGAGGCGCTCCCGGACGGCCCGCTCCCGGGCGGCACTCGCCCGGGGCCGGAGGCGGCGCTCCCGGGCGGCACTCGCCCGGGGCCGGAGGAGGCGCTCCCGGACGGCCCGCTCCCGGGCGGCACTCGCCCGGGGCCGGAGGCGGCGTTCCGGCGGCACTCGCCCGGGGCCGGAGGAGGCGCTCCCGGCCGACAGGCGGCGCGTCCGGGCGTGGGGACGAGCACCCGGGGCCGCGGGCGACGCATCCGGGCACGGACGACCGGCGGGAGACACGGCCTCCCTGCCGGCCGCCGGTCGTGCAGGATATGCCCCCCGGAGGAGCCGATGTGGCCGGAGATCCACGCGTCCCCACAGGCTGTGGGACCCCCAGTCCCATTTCGCCGACAGTGGCCCCTGGCCCTGTTGCTCGGCCGGGATCCACTCCGGCCAGGAACAGGGCCATGTCTTGAAGAAATGAGGGGACGCTGGGTCCGCCCGGTTCGCCATGTACTGACGTAGCTTGACGATTTGTTGACTTAGATGCGATACGTACCCGGCACCCGGGCTGAAAACATGGAACGAAGTGTTGAGGAAGGCCGGCGGCAGCGGTCGCGATGGCGCTGCGGCAGCTCGCCGCCCGTGCTGTCGCCACCGAGTTCTTCGTGGCGACCGCTGTCCGGAGGCCGCGGCAGCAGAGAGGTGCGTCGTCCGATTGAAGGCGCCACCGAATCCGCCGCCAACGAGTTCTCCCGCGCCTGACCCGAGAGGGAGGCATGGGAGAAGGAAACGCTCTCCCGGGGAGAATGCATACGGGCCCAAGAGGCCGGGCTCACGTCCCGGGGGTGTGAGTTCGCCGTGCGCGAGGAAGTCGCGGTAGTTCGCGAGGAAAACGCGGGAGGCCGTGGTCGAGTCCGCTGCCCCGGAGGCAGGGTTCTTCGACCGCGGCGACCGTCTTGTAGAGCTGATGCTTGACGAAGAGGTTGAGGAAGACGCCGGTTTCCTTCTGACGCCATGCGTGGGCGCCTTCGGGGCCCGGGGGCCCTCCATGCCCCCGGGCGCCCTTCTTCTGTCGTCGTCCGGGGTCCGGTCCGAAGGAGGCTAGCGACCTCTCCCCGTGCGACGGCGTCTCCGGGTCTCGCTCGTGCTTGCGCTCTGGTTTTGCCTGTCTTGTACAAGGGAGACATTTGTATATGTATACGATTATGTTTATATTTTCGTACCTTGGTTTATTGTGTTGTTTGGAGATCGCTGGTGTTCGGGAGAGGAGCTCAGACTCGCTTCCCTCGCGAGCCTCAAGGTCGGGAAACGGCATGCGCTCGGGACCCAGGGGCTTCCGGCCAGCGCTAAGGATATGTATCCGGACCCGGGGGCCCCGGACTGAAATACGGTTTTGATGTAAGCCGGGTTCCGGGGGCCCGGGCTTGAATATGGAATGTGAGACGACCTTCCAGAGTTCCAGACGCATTCTTGCCGGGGCGGTGCTGTCCGGGCACCGCGGCCGTCTGGAACCTAGGCTGCACATACAACGGGGGAAGAATACAAATTGAGCAATATGTAAAGGTGGATAAGGTGACGTATCTGGACATTGCGGAGGGCGTCGTGGCACTGCGAACACGGTCCCGGGGCGGGAGCGTCGCTCGTCCCCGGGAACGTCGAGTACCGGACTGACTCGCCGGAACCGTCGTCGCGCCCGGGTCCCCTTCGCGGGGCCTTGAGCAGCCGCCTGCCGGGTGCTTGGTCCGTGACGGCTGCGAAGGGCCCGGGGACGAGTCTGCGGGACGGTCGAGTGCGTAGTTTCGACTCCTATCCTCCGGGTCCGGGGCCCTCCGGGCCCCCGGGCGCCTGTGGCCCTGGGAGCGCCGCGAGCCGCGGGAACGAGCTTTGGCTGGAGACGGGGTCGTCAGGCAGCGAGCGTCTGGTGCCTCGCCGGTTGCCGGGGAGGAGCCGGCCAGGCCGGGCTCCGCAGCCCGCGTCGAGGTTCGGAAAGCCTGCCTAAAACTTGCCGGGGATTGGTGTAATCTGCACACGATGAATTGTGAGAGTATTTGGCTCGCTCCCTTGCCCACTCCATGCTACGAATCGTGGTGTCGATCATCTCCCGAACGGGCCCTTAGAGCCACGACCGTGCGGAGGAAAAGATCACGTATAACCATTTCACCCCCTACCTCCGGAAAGAACCGACCCCGAAGCTAGCCAGGTAAGGCGCCGGAGTCGCCGGGACCCGGGGCGCCTCCCGGAGGGCGCCCTTAGGTCCCCGCGAGCTTGACAACGTCTTGAACCTAGCACGTCGGGATGCGGTTACTCGTCAGTAGGGAACTGATGGTAATGCGCGAACCCCAGCTGTCGCACGGGCGCGGGCCCGATTATGCCCCAAGGAACGAGACAGCCACGAGCGCAACACATGGAAACAGACAAAAAGGACGACACCGGGAAGGATATTAAAAAGCTATATACGAAGGCGAATACGTATGGGGCCCCCGGCCAGCGCCGATATTGGAAGAAAACCGGCGCTGGCCCAAGCCTGCCGTAACTTACAGGATATGCTTATGGATAAAACTTGCGAAGATGTTCGATATTCCAGGGATTGGGAAGCTGGGTCCCATCCTCCTGGCCCAGTCTTACCGAGCCCGGTCGGGAGACACCGATCACCAGGAAGGGGTGTAACGCCCAGAAATTCGCACCGAAATTCTGAACATTAATGTGTAATAAATCCCTGCCCAGGAAAGCCAGGGTACACAAACCAAGTTGCCATACAGAGTGTCTTACAAACAGAGTAAACTGTAAATTACATAAATGCAGCGAAAAAAAAATAAAACGGAGTCTATAAACATCTGGCCAAGCAGCCGATTCCATTCCCACAGGCACCTTGACGGCGGAGCCAGCCTATTCCTCAGGATGATCTTCAACTGACGCGTCCTCCAACACTGGGGGGAAAATTGGAGCAAGGCTGAGTACCACCCACAGTACTCAACAAATCACACCCACAAAAATGCATATGCACCGGGTACAAGATGGATAGGGTTTATTTGCGGAAAAGCAGTTGCAAAAGGGAGTAGTTCGCAAACATTGAAAAGTTGATTTAATTAACAATATTAATTCACCACTGATTAACATTACACCACGTTAACCAGGCCCAACCATTCCCAACTGATTGACGCTAAACCACGTCAACCAGTCTCCACTGATGAACGCTACACCACGTTCACCAGACACCTCCGGGTACCGTTACACCACGTTACCCGGACTCCATTGATTAACGCTACACCACGTTAACCAGTCACCATCGGACAACGTAACCCGCTGACCAGCTTTTCCCGACCAACGCTAAACCACGTTGACCAGGCCGCGCTGATGGAAGTTACACCACGACCACCAGGCGAAACTGATGGAGTTAAACCACACTCACCAGTCTCCACCGACTAGCGTTACACCACGCTAACCGGTCACCCCGGTCAGCTCAACCACGCCGACCGGACACACACCTTCCACAAACACCAGTTTTGATAAAACCAGATTAATTATCTAGGGTGAGACTAATCACGGTGAGTCTTGGCCAATGTGCCCATTACCGTGGGCGCGGCTATTCGAATAGTTTTACTCTGATCAGAGGTGTACAACTGTACCCACAAGACACAGCCCCACACACGTTCCCGTGTGCCAGTACATCACCACGATGTCCGTGCGAGGCTGTGGACAGGACCGTTCACGCAACCCCTCCCTAACCATCCACACCACGCTGAGGTTGCACCTGCCGACAGGGCACGCCATATTGGCCAGGCTACCCCCCTTGCGCCACGGTGAATCCGGCAGCCGATCACCCTACCCCGGGCGACCCAACTCCATCACGCCCACCCTCTTCATCGGTGCCTAGGAGAGGGAGAAGAAACGCTTCAAGCCCAGCCGTTGCCCACGCTGGCTTGTGGCAAGTACGGGAAGTTGCCCAAGTGGTTCCCGCGAACCGGTCCTTAATTGCCATGGGTGTGACAAGCAAACCATACACCACAGCCCACCATTCAGGTCAAAATTTTAGGAATTCAACAACAACCTATCCATGGTTCATTTTTTCGACATTGAGTCGAATCATATAAAAAGACATTATTTAATACCCAGGTGAGCTATGTTGCTAAGCATGGCTAAGCATCCTAGGACATATTCTACTCATTATTACCCAGGTGACAAGGATTTAGTTATCAAGACTAAGGCTGAAACCTAACATTGTATAGGCAATACCAATCCACATGAATTATTGAAATAATGCAGTTTATTTGCGTAAACAAAGCAATTAATGAAAAATGGGTACGAATTGATCAAAGTATCAGTGCGACTTGCCTTGCTCCGGCTCAAGGTATTCGGCTACGATCTCGAAATACGCAGGAGAATTACCGGCGTCGGATTCTACAACAAACAATGCATAAACAATTAAAAACAGTACATGGGGGTCAACAAACATGGGCTGAAAGTATTTTTAATGGATCTTGGCATTTTTCTGGATTTAATGAAATTTGAATGGACTTAATCAGAGTTCGCATGAAATAGTTATGATTTATTGAAGTTTACTGCTATATTTAAGAGTGAATATAATTAACCAGTGATTTAATGCGCATTAACGATTAATGACGTCACTAGACTGGGAAGCCGGCGCCGACCGGCGGGCTCCACCAGCCAGTGGCGTGCGAGAGGCAGGCGCACGCGGACCAAGTCCACCGCGGCGAGAGCGGGCGCACACGCGGGCGAGCGAGCGGGCGGCCCCGATCTGCCACCCGGCAGATCGGACGGCCCCGGGGAGCGGCGGCCGAAGCCAGCCTCCGAGCGGGAGGCGCGGCGCGCACGCGACCCGATGGTCGACGACGGTGACCACCCGGCGCGGCGACGACCACACGGAGGGGCGGAAATGAACGGGAAACGGAGGGGGTCTCACCGGCGGCTCGCGACGGCGAGCGACGGCGCGAAGACGACAGTGGCAACGAAAAGGCGGCGGCGGCCTCGGGACGACGTCGCGACGGAGCTCCGACGGGGCGGGAACAGCGAGAGGCGGCTGCCGAGGTGTCCTGGAGGATGAGGAGGACGGGAGAGGAGTTAGAGTGGAGAATGGAGACACACGGCGCAGGCAGGAAACATCGGCGGAAAGGAGGCGGAAGGCCGATACTCACCGTGCGCGCGGGCGAGGGCGGTCCGGCGAGCTTCGGCTTCCACGGAGTGGCGGCCGAGATGCGGCGCGGCGCGGCGGAGGTGCAGGCGGTGCGGAGTGGCCTGGCGGCGTCCGGACGGCGGCGAGCGTGGCCGGAGGCAGCGAAAAACGGTGGAGCTCGGATGCGCGGTGGCGACGGGGTTCTGGGGCACTGGAAAGCTCGGCGTGTTGGGAAAAGATGGAGGAGAGGGTGGAGATGGTTTATAAACAGTCGGCCGGGAGAGATCGAGGCGAACGGCTCCAATCGTGCACGGGAGAGTGGACGGCGGCGTGGGCATCGTGCGCGTGGTTCACGGAGAGAGGGGACGTGGACGCCGGAGAACTCGGGGAGTGGGGGGACTCGGTCCGCGACCGTTTGAACGAGTGCGAGTACGGGAGATGAGGAGGACGGCGCGGATCGGACTGCCCCGGGGAGTTTCCCCTCCGCCCGATTCGGACGGAGGAGAACGATGATGCTGACAGGCGGGCCCGGCCTGTCAGCGGGAGGAGCGTTGGCGCGGGGCGCGAGCACGAGAGAGCGCGGGGGCGGGCAAGGGAGAGGGCACGGGCACAGGGTGCGGGGCGCGGGCGCGGGCGAGGGCGCGAGCGCGGGGCACGAGGGCGGGGCGCGAGGAGCGAGGGCGCGGGCGGCACAGGAGCGGGCCAGCGGCCCCGAGGGAGAAAAGAGAAAGGAAGAAAAGAAAAAGATTTCCAGGACGATGTTAATTCCGATAAGCGTATTTGATTTATTAAAAATAGTTCCGGCGCTCTGTAAATTCCACTAAAAATCCAGTTAATGTATTTTGGCACAGAGAATACAAGAAAAATATTCCCGGCCACGACAATTTATTATCTTGCATTTTACACCATCAATTAATTTCTCTAGCCATTTTAAAATTCCTTTTCTTAGGTATTTTCTCCGGTAAGTTTCTGTGTGGCTAAACTCAGGGTGTGACAAACAACCCCCCTTAAACAGAATCTCGTCCCCGAGATTCGGAGGCGCTGGCGAAAAGGTGAGGATGGGCGGACTTCAGTTCGTCTTCTCGCTCCCAGGTGGCTTCTTCCTCTGAATGGTGACTCCACTGTACCTTGCAGAATCTGATTACCCGGCTCCTGGTGTTTCTTTCAACTGATCTCCAGGATCGTATTGGCTTCTCCACATAGGTGAGGTCTTCCTGGATCTCGATCTGTTCCGGATCTGCCTGTTCTGCTGGTATCCTCAGACACTTCTCAGTTGTGACACGTGGAACACATCGTGTATGCCAGTCATTGAAGCTGGGAGGCTCAACTGATATGCCACTTCACTTTACGGGCTAACACTTGGTAGGGTCCCACGAAACGTGGTGCTAGCTTCCCTTTGGTTTTGAAACCTGTGTACTCCGCGGAGTGGGGTGACGCGAAGGTACACGTAGTCTCCTTCCTCGAAGCTTAAGTCTCGTCGTCGTTATCAGCATAACTCTTCTGTCTGGATTGAGCGTCTTTAAACGCTCTCGTATTATGGCTACCTTCTCTTCTGCTTCTTTGAGCGCGTCGGTTCCGAATACCTGACGTCACCTGTCTGATCCAGAAAAGGGGTGTGCGGCACTTCCTGCCATACAGAGCTTCAAACGGTGCCATCTGCAAGCTGGCCTGGTAGCTGTTGTTGTACGAGAACTCTGCGTAGGGTAAGCTCTTATCCCATGTTCCTCCGAAGTTCTAGTGCACAAGCTCTCAGCATGTCTCTATATCTGATTGACTCTTTCAGTCTGACCATCTGTTTGCGGATGGTATGCCGTGCTGAAGTTCAGTCGGGTTCCAACTCTTCTTGTAACTTCTGCCAAACTTGGAAGTGAACTGGCTACCACGATCAGAAATGATCTTCTTGGGTACTCCATGTAAACACATTATGCGAGCCATATACAGTTCCGCCAGTTTCTTACCCGAGTACGTGGTATGCACGGGGATGAAATGCGCAACTTTGGTGAGTCGATCCACGATCACCCAGATTGAGTCATACCCCGATGACGTCCGGGGCAACCCGGTGATAAAATCCATCCCGATCTCTTCCCACTTCCACTCTGGGACCTTGAGTGGCTGTAGCAGTCCTGCAGGCCGTTGGTGTTCTGCCTTGACTCGCTGACACACATCACAAAGTGCACAAACTCGGCGATTTCCCTTCTCATGCTGGCCCACCAAAACTTGGTTCTAAGGTCTTGGTACATCTTGGTGCTTCCTGGATGAATGGAGTACTGCGTCTCATGGGCTTCCCGGAGTATTAGGTCCTTGAGTTCTTTATTCTCTGGAACGCACAAACGTTCCCCATCCATACCGTCCCGTTCTCATCTCCGTAAAACCTTGAGCTTTTCCGACTCTCATGTTCTTCTTAAGTTCTTCGACTTCTGGATCATTCGCTTGTGCCTTGCGGACTTGATCAAAAAGCGTGGGTTGAGCCTCAGGGCTGCCACGAATCCATGTTCAACAATGCCCAGATTCAAGCATTCAAACTCCTGCTGCATTTCCTTGCACATTGCCTCTGCCTGAGCGGTGTTGCAGTAACTTTTCCTGCTCAAGGCGTCTGCCACGACGTTGGCTTTCCCTGGATGGTAATGTATCCCCACATCATAGTCCTTAATCAGTTCCAGCCACCTTCTCTGGCGGAGGTTCAAATCAGGCTGGGTGAAGATGTACTTCAGCTCTTGTGGTCCGTATAAATCTCATACGGTTACCAAAGGCCGCCCAAATTTCAGCATGGACGCAACTGCGGCCAATTCCAGGTCGTGTGTTGGGTAATGCTTCTCCATGGGGGCGTAACTGACGCGATGCATAGGCACAACCCTGCCTTCTTTGCATAAACGACGCACACTAGCCCCTTGGCGGGATGCATCAAAGTATACCTGGAAATCCTTTTGGATCAGGTAAGATCAAACCGGGGCTGAAACCAACTTCTTCTTGAGTTCTTCAAAGGTGTGATTCGCAGTCAGGGGTCCAGACAAACTTAACTCCTTCTTCAGTAGCTGAGTCATAGGTCTGGAATCTTCGAGAAAGTTCTCGATGAACCGCGGTAGTAATCCGCAAGTCACAAGAAAATCTTACCTGTGTCATGTCTTGGCGGTTTCCAATTGGGACAGATTCCACGTTCGTTGGATCCACGGCAACTCCTTGAGCGGTGATGAATGTGTCCGAGGAAGCACGTTCTCTTAACTAGTAAGTCGCATTGCTGAACTTGGGCGTACAACTGGTGTCTTCAACTTTTGCCATAAACAAGATGATTTGTTCATGCTCACCGTTGACTTTGGAGTAAATCAAGAATGGTCGTCGATGAACACTACCACACCAACTGTCCAGGACTCCATGAATACCTTGTTCATATTCAGATATCCCATGAAAAGGCGGGTGCATTGTCAGTCCAAAGGACCTAACAGTGCATCCATACAACTCCAGTAACCGCGTGGTGAAGCTGTCTATGGTATATCCTCTCTCGAATTCTAAGTTGATGATCGCTGATCGAGGTCTATCTTGGAAGAAGACGGTGGCACCGCTCCAATGATCGACCAATCACAGTTCTCGGCAAAGGGTACTTTTTCTTGAGGGTGACATGTTTAGTGCGCGTAGTTCACGCACATCCGTTTGTCTTGTCTTTCTTTTCCCAAAGAGACTGGTGCTCCCCAAGGTGATGTGCTTGGTCGTTACCTTCTGTAGCAAGGTCGTCGACTTGCCTTCTTGACTTCGGCATCTCATTCGGTGCATTCTGTAGGCCTCTTGTAATTTGAGCCGCTGTTCAGGTGCGATCAATCCTGAATTCAATTCCCTTTTTTGGTGGCATCCCTGGTAGGTCCTCTGGGAACACATCCTGGTTCCCTTACTATTGTAATATCTTATTTTCCTTCTGCTTTTGTTGCCACTTTCTGGGGTTGCTCTGCTGGACCTGATTCAAGCTTGCTTCCCGATGCAACGGCATGGGGGGGGGGGGTGACTTGCAGATAACCATTCTCCTTGTGTTCACCTTCCGCATTCTGATAAGGGAGAGCAAAGGAGGGAGAGCAGAGGGAGGAGAAAGGTAGAAAATAAACAGGTTGCTCCAGAAACCAGGAGTCTGGTGATTAAGTGATTGATTAATTAACTGAACTTCCATAGGTTGAAACGGGAAATAAACACTTCAACTCTAATTACGGCGGACTACCACACAGACGGCATCCAACCCTAACCCCAAAACAAACAAACAATCCTAACATTACAACTAAACAGGATCAAACTAAGCAAACGGCAAGCTAAGGGTGGCGCGTCTAATGCTCCGAGCGGCTTCCGACGGTATCCGAAGTCGTACTCCGCTCTGCTCGTCTCCGGCCTCGTCAATCTGTGCGCCTTCCTGGATTCGCCCACATAAACCAACCCGTGGGCCGACGCACTGGCCTCCTAGCTGCGATATGCAGGACCCGCTGAGGAGCTGCTGTCGTCACGTCGAAGTGACCTCCATGGATATGCTGGTGCTCCTTGAGAGCCATCGCCTCAGACGAGCACTGATCCATCCACACCCGTCGGTGCTGGTGACTGGAGCAGGTGCAGGCACTGCTGGAGCTTGGTGCTGGAGACTAGGTGCCGGTGGGGGTGGTGCGTTACAGATAGCAAAGGGGGGGATCAATGTATGCTTCCGATCCAAATAGAGTAAACAATGAATATTTGGAAACAACAAACGATTTTATGGCAGTAAAGTTTTGTAGTAAAATTTGAGACCAGACAAAATACGGGCATTGCGAACACCATAAGATTCCATAATAATTTCGACACAATAAAGAGATTTATGGCATGCTGTAAATCAAACATTTCCCAAGAATAACCATGTTTTCCCAAAATTTGGAACAGCCCTATGTAATCCTTGAAAACAAATTTAACTCCAGTTTGAAGACTCAATTTTTCCATCACATAAACGGCCAAGATTTTAACCTCCACTTGAAATAGGATTCCAGCTTTTCCGCAAAATAGCTCAACCTGTAAGAAGCATATGCAATGGAATTTCAGAAGGGCTCTTAGGGTTTCCATTTTGGGGGCTGGTCTACGGTCATGCTCGGCTCTGATACCAACTTTGTAACGCCGCCAGAAATTTCGCACCCACAAATTTCCACTGATGAAACATTAATGTGTAATAAAATTCCTGCCAGGAAAGGCCGGGTACACAAACAAGTTGCCATACCAGAGTGTCTTACCAACAGAGAAAATGTAAATTACATAAATGCAGCGAAAAAAAAAAAAACGGATCTATAAAACATCTGGGCCAAGCAGCCGATTCCATCCCGACGGCTACCATTGACGGCGGAGCCAGCCTATTCTAGGATGACTTCAACCTGACGCGTCCTCCAACATGGGGAAAATTGGGAGCAAGGCTGGTACACCCACAGTGACTCAACAATCACCATCAAACCCACAACAATGCATATGCACCGGGTACAAGATGGGATAGGGTTTATTTGCGGAAACGCAGTTGCAAAAGGAGTAGTTCGCAAAACATTGAAAAGGTTGATTTAAATTACATATTAAATTCAACCACTGTTAACGTTACACCACGTAACCAGCCCAACCATCCCAACGTGATGACCTAAACCACGTACCGTCCCACTGATGAACGCTACACCACGTTCACGCAGACACCGTCGGGTACCGTACAGACAACCACGTTACCCGGACTACCATCTGATTACGCTACAACCACGTTAATAGTCACACCGGACAAACGTAACCCGCTGACCAGCTTTCCCGACCATCGCTAACCACGTTACCAGGCCGCGCTGATGGAGTTTACAGACCCACTACCACCAGGCGACACTGTGAGATTTAACCACACTCACTAGTCTCCACCGACTAGCGTTAACAACCACGCTAACCGTACCCGGTCAGCTCAACACACGCCGACGGACAACACCTTCCCACAACACAGTTTGAAAACCAGATTATTATCTAAGGTGAGACTATCACGGTGAGTCCTTGGCCAATGTGCCCATTACGTGTGGCGCGGCTATTCGAATAGTTTTACTTCTGATCAGAGGTGTACAACTGTACCACAACAACAGCCCCACAACGTTCCCGTGTGCCAGTACTCACGGTCCCGTGCGAGCTGTGAAGACGTCACCCGGTTAGCCGCGCACCCCTCCCTTAACCATTCCCCCAAACAATGACCATAATTCCGTTTCAACGCAATATAAAACAGTAAGACAAACACCCACCACGCTGAGGTTGCACCTGCCGACGGGCACGCCATATTGGCCAGGCTACCCTCCTGCGCACGGTGATCGGCAGCCGATCAAACCCTACCCGGCCGACCCTCAACTCCATCAACGCCCACGCCTCTTCATCGGTGCTAGGAGAGGAGAAGAAAACGCTTCAAGCCAGCCGTTGCCAACCGCTGGCTTGTGGCAAGTACGGGAAGTTGCCCAGTGGTTTTCCCGCGAACCGGTCCTTAAAATTGCATGGGTGTGCAAGCAAACCATTACACCCACAGCCCCACCATTCAGGTCAAAATTTTAGAATTCAACCAACAACCTATCCCCATGGTTCCAATTTTTTTTGACATTAGAGTGTCATATAAAAAACATTATTAA